>NQLW01000059.1:2426923-2486452 GCA_002312845.1 Kalanchoe fedtschenkoi
CAAAAAAACCCGTCAGAACCGGCAACCTAGGGTTTCGTCTCCGAGTGCCGACCGCTACAGAGTAGAAATTGAACTAACCTGACGATCAACGCACTCCGGCAGTCGCGCGCGGCGGGCTCCGCGATCGAATCGGGTGAGGAAACGGAGGGGAGAATCGGAAACGGGCGGCGGGATTGCTGCGAGGCAGTTACGAGAGAGATTTTAGGGATTGGTTGCAGTCGTCGTTTACTGATTGTTGTTGTGTTGCGGTAAGCGATAATTGCGAACTTCTTCTTCTTCTACTGCTGCTCTTCACCAAACGGTAGACTAATCAATTATTATTAATTGGTATTAAGGGCGGTTTGGTATTTGATTAATCTTAATCAAATTTTTAATCGGTTCGTTTAAGAGCCGTGACGAGGCCAAATGGTTATGAATAATCGTTTGACTTCATAACGTCTACCTGGTCAATTCAATTTCCATATCAATCAATCACATCCAAGTATGCATGGGTCGTACTGTATGTTGTGAATCTTCTCTCATAAATTTATTTTATTTTTTACATATTTTTTTAAAAGGGAATCGATCACTTCTTAGAGTTGTTAGACAACATCCAAAATCACTAGTCTAACACCTTGTTGGATGATAAATTTATGTTAATATGATGATTTATGCAATTATGTTATTGTTTCATCATGAAGGAGGACAATTGTAATTCTAAAGGGTCGTTTAAAGTCACTTTGTATGATGCTTTAGGATTTTAAAGGCATCTCATTGAAACAATTTTAAAAGTAGATTTGCGTCATGTCACGTAAAATTTTTTATGCCCACTCAATATTTTTTTTACAAATATTTCACCCACATTGAAACGAATCTTATAAACCTTAGTACATATTTAAAAATTGATTGAAATCATTAATTTAATTAAAAATGATATTTTTAAATTCAAAGCGCTGTAAAAGTTAAGCTTATTTAATTAAAAAAAACCTAGACTAAATATGATACTTATTATTTTAAAATGTCATATAGAGTCCGGCCTAAGAACAATATACAATGTTTTTAATTTAAAACTTTCTTAAAAAATTTATCATATGTTAGACGGTATTTTCTAAATCCGCTGTATACAATGTACGACGCTTTTAAGTTAAAAATATGATATATTGTCAATCCACGAATCGATTTGTGACAGTGTTGTGTCAGAGGATCACAAACTACGCGCCACATCAGTTCTAAGCGATTCATTGCTTGACACAAACCTCTTCACAAATCTTCAATGAAAATACTCTAAGCTTGTCTAAATTTATATTAAATATTTATAAATTATATATTTATTGTACTTTATGTTAAAAAAATCAGTGCATGGAAATATATTATTATAATATGAAAAAGTATAAAAAAAGTAATATGACGCGTAGACTTATATACAGAATTGTGTAGAAATTTAATGCGAAAGACAAATTTATAAAAATAATGATGTAAATTGCACAAATTCTACATGATATAAAATTATTTTTTATTTTTATTCTATGGGACACCTTTTGCACATGGATTATACCATAATTAAAATAACTGATATCTTCCAATGTTCACTTCAGTTCGAAGTATCAGAAAGGAATAATGTTACAGAAAATGGATTTTATACATAAAATGGTAAAAGTAATAAAACACCTTTTTGAATAGATTTATTGTTATATTTTTTATAAGAGATTTATAGCTTTATTTAGGTTTATGGATAAGAATGAATATGTGCATATACAACCACACAAAAATAAATAAAATCTCGTGGAATGATCCATTTTAAGGCTTTGTTAGGTTTAGTAAAAATAAAAAGAAAAATGGGAAAATAAACTATTTATATTTTTATTTGATTACGAGCGGAAAATTGTCAAAAAGCATTATAGCAATGGGAAGACACAGGTAGTTTAGGAGATCATATGATCCTCCGAATTTTCAATTATATCTAAAATTTATGTATATTTATTATGGTTATTAAAATCGGACAGATATTTGAATCGGTGTGAGATTGGTTTACCGATTGAATTGATGATTTGGATCGATTTGACTGTTTGTCTGATTTTAAGATGAATACAACTAATAACATAAAATATTAGCAGAGTCAACGTGTCCGAGCGAAAAATGGACTACCATATGAATTCAACTAACTGTTAATTAAGATAGTTTAAATATTGAATCGATTTCTATACACCGAACGGTTCACAAAAGTCTAACTAGTTTTTATCGATTCAATCTTGTTGAACCCGATTTTCAATGAACATTGGTAAAATAAGATTAACCGGAATAGTATATATCTAACAAAAAAACCATAAATCTGACCCTATAATATCTATTTTTATTTTTATAATCTAAATTTTAGTATATTGTAATATAGTTATTAGCTCAAGTATATTTGTTAGATTCAGATGTAAATTTATTCACGTTCTGAACACTAAATATTTTTTGACCCCTTAATGTCCTGAATTCGTCATTGCATTAGGGGGTGGATCTGATTGGATGTCACCGGCCGCGGCCGGTGCCGGGGAGGGTGTAGAGCAATTCAGATCTATCTAGACGCCCGTTCGCTAAATCCGGACATTCAGGCGTCCGCTCGCCGTCGCACCTCGCCTGCTCGCCCAGACGTCGCATCTCCGGTTCCAGTCACGTATGATGCTCTCCGCTCGCCCAGATGTCGCCTCTCCGTTGTCCAGACATCATCTCTCCCCAGTTGGATCGATTGACAACAGCGACCGGGATTGCAAGGTGTGGTGAGAGTGGGCAAGAGAGAGCGGTTGGGGGTTGGGGGGGATTGGGCGTGGTTGGAGGCGGGGGGTGGGGGCATGGTTGGAGGCGGGGGTGTGTCACGTGACCGGGAGCGTCGTACGGACAGACGGATAGAGACGCTGGTCTTTTATAGTTATAGATATATGAAAGTAGAAAATGCAACAAATTTTCTCAAATCAAACAGAACCTAATGATACTTGTAATATTCTTATATATGCAACAAAATCATGCTGATTCTTGAATTCACATTCAAGAGTCAAGACGACGAGGAACATAACAATATTTCCTAGGTTTACATCTTTGTTCTAACTTCCTTTGATAAAAACACAAAAAAATAAAATGTCTCAAAAAATAATAAAAACATAAATAATAATACCCTCATTATTAATAATAACATTATCGAACATTTATATGGTCTTTTCCCATCTAAATGGCTTCACCACTTCTTATGTGAAGTCAGGGACGATCATAAGTCGCCAACCTGTTCCCACCTCTCTTTTAAGTCCAGTCTGATGGAGATCATGTTTGGCCTGAAATCATGTTCTCCTTTACAAATTTGAAAATTTCATTAATGAAGGTTGCACAATAAGACTATTGTTGTTTGGCTTAATGATCTCATCATTAGCTTCGATACTGAAGTAAGTGTTCTCATTAATTTGATCCGTGTTTAATTTCTTAGGCAGGAGATGGACACCTCAAGGTTAGCGGCACAACTCGTGATTTGGAGTGGTTGAGGCGCAGGTGCTAGCACATGGACAATATTCAATAAAAGTTGGTTTTTGTGGGCGTAGATATTTTACGGAAAGACTTCATGATGAAGTTTCAGAAAGACTCTATTAAGGATCTGTTACAAATGACACTCATTGGAGTTTCATAAGGACACTACGAAAGTATGAAGAATTTGTTGCATATTATGTTTACGTATATCAGGTGATTAATTTTTTTATGATTTCAAAATGATTACTTGTATTTTTGTTGTTGTTTGCAGTTGGTTGTACATTCGGGTAAGGACTTACGTATTCCTGAACTCAAATTTGGATTTACAAATCTGAACATGTTCTATCAATTTTTAAGAATGAATTTGACACTAGGTGCGATAAGGATGATGATACTAGGTTGCATGGAGTAAATATGTTAATTTCTCTTGTATAACATCATCTGCAAGTGATGAATTTATTGAATTTTTTATTTATATTTCTGATTGTTAAAATATTATTATTTTAGTTGGTATATATGTTTGTTTTTATGTAGATTTTATTTTTAAAATTGAATATTATGTATCATCTTGATAATATAAATTTGAAACTTGAGGGCGAACACTTAGATGTGGCACATAGAGAAATTTTTGGGCCACGTAGACTATGTACTCACCAATTATGTGTCATCATGTGGTACTTTGACCAGTCACATGACGCGTTGAAAAGTCAAAAAAGATTTCACAACCAATGAGACATTATCACGTGTCACTTCGACTTTTCAAAATATCACATAACAACGCATTACTAGTGATGTCCAGTCCATGTCTACTCAAGAATTTCGTGGCACAAAATAGTGGATGGGTATGTCATCTTAATTTGTTATTTTAGAATTTTATACTCATTTGATCAAGTTAAATTTTTTTATAAGTCTGCGTCATTATCATAACGTTGATGATCTGAGAGCTCTGGTTGTTATTCATACATAAAATATGGAGCATGTCAATGATATTTTTTTACCTAATTTGTCTATTTTTTTATTTCAATAGTGTTATAATGTCATGCGAGAATTAGAAATTATACAAATTTATATTACTTTTTAGGTTCCACATCAGTCAAATAAAATTATTTTTATAGGTATTATGTCATGTGTTTTATATACTACATAACACATCTCAGTCAGCGCATACACAATAATTTCCATGAAGGATATTAAAGATGTAAGATATTATCAAATAATATGTGTCATAATTTTCATTATTTAACAACTTATTGTGTCACTACGCCCAGGTTTCCCATTTGGCATACTGATGCTAAAATGTTAGTAGTTTGAGATGTGATGGCTGCAGAGTAACCACAAAATATCGTCAATTGAGATCGGAAAATGATCATTAATATTTAGGGGAAAAATTTAAAAGGGGCCCTGAACTATCACCACTTACGCAATTGCGGTCAAAACTACCACGATTTTCAAAAAGGGTGCGATGAAGAAAAAATTGGACTGATTTTTTAAAATAAAATTCACCATTACATTTCTAAACTAATATTATTATAAGACTTAGATTTGTGTGTGAAAATTATGTCATTTGGTTATCAAAAGACATCATTCTCTTTATGTGCACAGAACGATATAATTTATTTTGATAACCAAGCGACATAATTTTCGCACACAAATCTAAATCTTATAATAATATTATTTTAGAAATGTAATGGTAAATTTTATTTTAGAAAATCAGTCAAATTTTTTTTCGTTGCACCTTTTTTGGAAATCATGGTAGTTCTGACCCCAATTGGGTAAGTGATGGTAGTTCAGGGCCCCTTTTGAGTTTTATCCCTAAGATTTATCGGTAGTGCCATTATGGCAAAATAAAAAAATCAATACAATTTTGTTTCTGAGTTTTGAGCGAAAAAGGAAAGAAAAGAATTGAAAGGAGAAGAAAAGAAAAAAAGAAAAGGAAAGGAAAGTTGAAAAAAAATAAGATGTTCCGGAGTTTAACAAGGATTTGGAGGAGATGGAGAAAAATTATAATATAATTACTTAATTGTCCTTATACTTAAATGAATTGAGGGATATATGAGGGTAAAATCGTTATTTTTGCTCTTTTAATTCACTTCCCCTCAGCTTCTCTCTAAATCTCTTCAAATTGGGAGGAAAGGAAATGGGGTTCCAATCCTCCCGAATCCCTTCTTAAAAAAACTCGGGAACTACCTAACTTATTTTCCTTTCCTCTCCTTTTCTTTCTCTCTTAAAACAAACTCAAGAACAATACCTTAGGCTGTGTTTGGTTTGAGGAAAGTGATAGGAAAAGAAAAATATGAGAGAACATGTATTCCTCCTAAAATCCATCTTACTTTCACCTTGTTTGGTTTGGAGTGGAAAATTTTGTAGAAAGAAATAAAATATTTTTTAAATTAAACAAATTTTCCTTCAAATTTTCTATCTAACTTTCCGTTTAGTTTGTCATCCCCAATTTTCCATAAACCAAACAAAAGAATTCTTCTCATTTTTCACCAAATTTTCCTTTCCATCAAATTTTCCCTAAACCAAACGCACCCTAGGGTAATTAGATGGAAAGGAAAGAGAATGAAAGTAAAGGAAAATTAGTTGAAAAATTAGATGGATACTTTTAACAAAACAAAGAGTGTTTTACTATTTTTCTATGAATTTTTCACCCCTAACCAAACAAAGGAAGATAGGATGAATTTCATGAGGAATTCATTTTCCACCAAATTGTCCCTTGTTTGGTTTAGAGAAAATTTGGTGGAAAATAGGAAGGAATCTATTGTTTGGTTTAGAGAAAGTAAGGAATGAAAAATTAGTTGAAAAATTAGATTGAAACTTTTAACAAAACAAAGAGTGTTTTAATACTATCATATGAATTCTCCATCCTTAACCAAATAAAGAAAAATAAGATGGATTCCATGAGAAATTTATTTTCCACCAAATTTTCATTTCTCTCAAATTTTCTCTAAACCAAACACACCCTTAAGAAATTCTTTTCCAAATCATATGTCAAATGAAAAAAATATGTTTTTTTAGTGTTAGAAGATACACTAACATGTTTTCACGTACCAATCAACTAGGTTTCTTATTGGCAGTAAAATCATCTGAATTGCAAGGTTGCTTGAACCCTTTCAAGTTTGAGAAATTCAGAAAACATTTAGATATATGAAAAAAAAAAAGAAAATTTGTGGGAAGTGAATTTTTAATGAAATTTATCTTATTTTTCTTCGTTTGGTTAGTGGTGAAAAATTCATTAGAAAGTGCTGAAGCACTTTTTATTTTGTTGAAATTTTCCATCTAATTATCCACCTTAATTTTCCCTAAACGAAACACGCCCTAAGAATAAAATTTCAAATTTTGATCTATTGTGACACATGCTCCATCCTTGAAACATAACTCTTACTCTCTTAGAGTTATTGTCAGTCTCCATGTATTAACTTAATGACATTATCACCGATAACCGGCTTTTTAGTTTCAATGGTGAATTTTAAGGCTGTGTTTGATTCAAAAAAGTTTGGTTGAAAGAAAATTAAGGGGTGGAAAATTAGATAAGAAATAAGACAAAAATTTAACCAACAAAAAATATTCTAACATTTTCCCCTTACAATTCCATTCATAACAAAAAAATTAAAAATAAGATTTATTCCACGAAAAATTCAATTTCTCTCTAATTTTTCTGTTCTCCTCATTTTGCACTAAACCGAACGCAACCTTTCTAGCTCTAAAAGCTTCGAAAGTCCTGACCGACCATCCTAGACAGAATAATCAAACATGGGTGGGTTGATCTATTAGATTGTTATTCCGAGATTTAGGTCTCGTTCTGTAAAATGAAGGGTTGAATGTTATATGAGAATTTGAATAGTCATATCATTGGTCATACCACATCTGTAAAAAAATGCACGTGCATTTCAATTTGAAGACTGAAAAATTACAAGAGTCAAGGTTTAAGAATAAGGTCAAACAGCTGAACTGAACTTTGTCGGAAAAAAATGATCTTTAATCAAGTCACATAGACTGAAGTTTTGCCGATAAACTACCACAAACATCACCGTGCACTTCTTTTATCCGAAAGCAAAAAGTTCGTTTAAAAAAAGACAGCAATCCATACCACAGATGAAGATGACCAAATTGGTTTATACAATGAGACATTCTGAAACGGATTTTTTTTTTTAAAACCAATCAAATTTATTTTATTTTTGAACAGTTCTTATTTTTAATGAACATGTACATAAAATGATGTACATGTTGACAACTTTATGTTTAGAAATATTTTATTTTTGAGAATATGCCATGCCCAAATTTTTTTAAATTGGAGTATATAGATTTTGCGGACACAATTAAAATGATTATTTACAAAAGCACAATTACATTATATTGTGACAATAAAACATTTAATTCTTCATAAAGATAATTTTTCCATCCTAGAACAATTCATATGGTTGAGAAGTCAATTGTTGGGATGACGTCTATTACAATTTACAATACAATTCTTATTAATTTAGAAGAAACATATTCGATGAAGATGGGAGAACGACGAACATGTCCTTTTATGTAGTTGAAAAATATGTGAAAATAAACTCTAGATAGAAAATAGTGTAATGATACTCATAATGGTTTTGCTAATTAGAATTTTAAAAAAATTTGTTTTTCTGACAATGTGTTTAACAAACTTCAATTATCCTGAACTAAAATTACTTTTACTCTTCACCGAACAAAGTTTTATCTTCCTACTTGATAAAATTAATAAGTAATCAACCAACAAAATTTTATCCTCTCTTTTTCGTCTCACCTGTTTAACTCATTTTCAAAATTTAAAATCTAATATCTATCTCCAGTCACCCCACTAGATGCTTTGCTCCAACTGATATCACCCAGTAGTACATTTTTGTAAAATGGCGTCTCATCTCAACTCTCTTTTCTTCATAGGTTACATTTTTATCGTTCTTTCCAAATTTTCTTCCGCCGCCGGACCACAAAACCCTCACCCTTATACTCGGTCCATCCCACAAACCAATCTTAACAGTCACCATAACTATTCCATATTGTGCAACCAGGCTCGTTTCACGCAGCTCGAAGTGAACATGAAAACTTTGAGCTACTGCGATAAGTCCCTGTCGTATCGTCTCCGTGCCAAAGACCTGGTCGACAGAATGACATTTTTGTTGAAAAAGTTCAGCAACTCGGTAACACCGCTCCCGGCGTTCCCCAAGGCCCGGTCTCCCCATATACGAATGGTGGGGCGAGGCTTTGCATGGAGTTTCTCACGTCGATCTTGGTGTGTATTTTGACGAAAATATTCCCAGTGTCATTAGCTTAATTCCCTACCGTCATCCTCTCCACCGCCGCCTTCAACTAGACGCTGTGGAGAAAAATTGATGAAGTTCGATAAATATCAATTATGTCATATAAATTTCTTCACTTTTCTTAGTATCATAATTCATGTCTGTTTGTTTTAGGCTGTTTCTACTTAGGGGAGGGCTTTTGTGTTACATATATCATGCTCATAGTGATAATATGTGACAATTGGGAAAGGAAATAAATGAGCGTGATTGTCTGTAGTTAAATCCATAGATAATTTAATACATAATAGATAATTTGTTAAATATTCTTATATCTCACATTGAGTAAGAAAGGATATTTTAGTTTTCTTATAAGTAGTTACACAAGTGGATTATGTTAAAAAGAATGTGAGGAAGTAGTAGGGAATCACATGCGCGCACCACCATTCCGGCCGGATGGGTGCGGTGCGGTGCACGGTGTCAGCGTGGGCTGGCCCGATCACAAACCCACTACTCAGCCTGCTTTTGCAAACAGTCCAACATTATCTCTTTTGCTCAGTTTCCAACGATTTAGTCAATTCCAGGGAGTTGTGCCCCTGTGTGGAGAGATGGGCAGTGCATGCGCAGGCAACCCGTCCCTCACTCCTGCAACTACAAAACTGCCAGAGGAAGTCCTTGCTATAAATAGAGGAGTCCTCATTTGTCACCACACCGAAAGCACATTCCTCTCCTCTTATCTCTACTGTAGTGCAGAAACCTTTTTGTTGTTAACTGCTGTATTCCATTCCTGCTTCCACAAGTCAGTGGGCCAGCCACCATAAGAAACTATCAAGGCAGTCTTATCTGGCGGTGTAAGGTGGAAGGGTTGACTACCGTCTTATCCTGGGAGGATTCAGCAAGAATCTCGATCTGCACCTTGGCGGGGCTGATTTCCTCTAAGGCTAATTACCCACGGTAGTAATTCGATAAAAGAAAAATTATGCTTCGCTTTCTGACTTTTTGTTTGTATTATTTTGATATATACAGTTAACCGAACCATCATGCTAGTACAAATATTTCCAACTCTATGCACAATCTGGGACATGCCGGCCTGACTTACTGGAGCCCTGTGATCAATGTGGTGAGAGATCCGAGATGGGGCAGGATAACCGAGACGCCGGGAGAAGATCCTTATGTGGTCGAGGTGTTTGCCAAGGATTACGTAAGAGGGCTTCAAGATATATGTCGAAGGAACTGAAGATTTCGCTGACTTAAATTCTAGGCCGTTGAAAGTTTCTTCTTGCTGCAAACACTTCTCCGCGTATGATGTTGATGAATGGATGGACGTTGACCGTTACCACTTCGACGCAGATGTACATACATACTCATAATCATACTATCTAACCTCGGCATTTGACCTCAAGTTGACCGGCTGGTCAGCGTTCATTTAACCTGACCTTACACTAACTCAAATCAACTATCTAACCTCGGCATTTGACCTTAAGTTGACCTGTTGGTCAGCGTGCATGAGACCTGAACTCACACTAACTCAACATTTGTTTTCTTCAGGTGCGAGATCAGGATACGAAAGAGACTTTCATGAAACCGTTCTTGATGTGTGTGTGAGGGAGGGTGATGTCAGCAACATTATGTGCGCGTACAATGCCGATGTGGAATTGATGAAAAACACCATTAAAGGCAAATGGGATCTTCACGGGTAGCCACTTAGAACCATCTAAATTCAACCTGGTATTTTCATGCTATATTTGTTTTAATATTTTGCTGTCACTGTCTGTTAGAGACACATTTTGTTAGATTGTGACTCCATCGATGTCATGGTTACCGGACATAAATGGTTAGATGACACTCTAGAGGACGCCAGCGCCCAAGTCATGATCGCGGGTATACTTTTACAACTTTTATAGTTTTTATATAAATATTTATTTTCGGTTTATAATATATCCATAATTTTTACCGTTAATATTTGAATATTCAAAACAATGCAAGCTGCGAAAGCTGCTGACGCTACGGTCTTATTCATGGGAACTAATTTGTCTGTTGAGACGGAGAGCAGGGATAGGGTGGACTTGTTACTTCCGGGCTATCAAAAGCAGCTTATCGACCAGATCACATTAGCCTCGAAAGGTCCGGTGATTCTTGCCATCATCTCTGCTGGCGGGGTTGACATAGCTTATGCTAAAGATAGCTAGAAGATTTCAGGTATCCTTTGGGCCGGCCAACCCGATGAACAAGGTGGGAAAGCCATTGCTGATGTTATTTTTGGAAAATATGATACAGGAGGAAGATTACCGCTTATATGGCATGAAGCTGACTATGTGAACCAGCTCCCGATGACATCCATGCCGCTACGATCCGTTGGCTCATTAGGATATCCGGGAAGAACTTACAAGTTTTTCAACGGTTCGACTGTTTATCCATTCGGCCACGGACTTAGCTACACGAACTTCACCTATTCTCTAGGGGGTTTTGCTAGTCAAGCTACGATGAACCTCAAGCAGAGTACTTATCAACACTGTCACAACCTGCCTTACTCGATTGGGTCGCTGAACCCGAAGCCGGATTGCCCTGCTCTAGACATCGATGGTCTCAAGTGCGATGAGACATTCAAGTATTCCGTTAAGGTGGAGAACATCGGAGACATAGATGGAAGTGACGTGATGATTGTCTACTCAAAGCCTCCGTCGGGGATAGAGACTAGAGAGAACCCATGTTAAACAAATGGTAGCATTTGAGCGGGTGTTTGTTCGTGCCGACGAAAGTTATGTTGTGAATTTTATACTCAATGTGTGCGAGAGCTTGGGTTTGGTGGATGAGACCGGTTACAATGTCTTGCCCCTAAGGAATGCACATTATCACAGTTGGAGATGGACAAATTCCTTTCGCAGTAACCGTTGGATTCAACAATAATTAGAAGTATTTAATAATAATTTTAATTCAGTTGTAGCTTTTATTTCAGTTTATTTAACTGTTCTATCATTTATTTTAATTAAAATATATGACTATATGAGTACTTACCCCAAGCACTATTATTGAATCATAGCGATGCTCAAGACTAGTGTGAGAACTTTACTTGCTAGGTCTTTTGAAATGACAAGTCATTCCACATGACTACACACAATCGAGTAGAAACAAAGATGGTGCAAAGTTATTCATGCCTCGGCCATGATGCACTCTAAAGCTTGCTTGCATATGCCAGTCATTGTTGCTTCAGGTCCATAAACCTGTCATGTAAAATAAAATCAATTAAGTGACATCAAGTTTATAAAAGGAATAGAATTCATATGGGAATTATACATAGACTTCTCAAGCATAACCTTAGGAAAAAAAATTAGGGAATTATAAAATGTGAAGTGATTCCCCTCACCTGATGCTACTAGTTTATCACTGGTGTGTCCAGTCAAGAATTTCTCTAAAATGTGTACTTTCAGAGCCAAGCTATGAATGTCACTATGTCAGTGTTATCTTACCTCGAGGGGAATTCCAAGTTCTTCACCTAGAGCGCGCATTTTGGACAGGCCAGTCTGATAATTTGGACCACCTCTTCTCACATATATGTGCATTCTGGCTGCTTTTAGTTTGGCTTCCTTTAACGCCAGAGACAAACAGTGTGAGTATAAAAGTAGCAAACAAGTTACTTTTATTAATCAGATGTCTACAGGAAGTTATTGTGAGTGATTGCACCTTTTCCCTTAGAGCCCTGATAATTCCACTGAAAGTGGCACCAACATCAGTGAAGTTCGCAATGCCCCCACCGATCAAAAGAGCCCTTTTACGCCCGTCAGGATTTGCTGTCGCACACTGCAATTTATAAAATATCTGAGAGATGTATAGTACTTCCTTTAGCAGCTATTTCAGTTGGGGTTTCAAAAATATACTAAGAGCCTCACATCAATAACAACTCTTGCATATTGCAGTACTTCGTCTTCATTGGGTGCTCCACTATATTCTGCATAATTGCCCAGTTCTGATGCATAACCTAGATCTCCCACCTATGAGAATTAGGAGAAATCATACTTAGAAATCCAATAAGTGAAAAAAATTGAACTCAGATAGCTGTTGCCCGGTTAACCTTAGAACATCAGGAATGTGGCTTCTGTAACATGCAGCCACACGTGAAAAGCAAATGAAGTTTATTAGGTACATTAATACTTACAGTATCGGCATAAATAACACTTGCACCCCCACCGGCAACCATAGTCCAGATGCGTCCTTTGGGGTTCAGAACAGTGAATTTCAACGACGCACTTGTCTGCAATTTTTAGAACAAAAAATTTAAGTCTCCAAGTACACAACAACGAATGTGCTCCAATTGAAAAATTCCCAGTAGCAATAAAATTTAAATCTTGAATTAAGGTGTGAAAGTTTATATCTCCCATGAATACAATAACATTGCATCACTACTCCAGTCCTGGTGTCTTTCACACATAAGTGGTATCAAACAGCAGAAGTTCCCCACCAACATATTGGAGACTTGTCCTCGTGATGTTGGGAAGGGTAAAAAAATTTCAAAAAAATTTAGGGCGGAAATACTATTGAAAAATACCTTCTCATCCAAGGAGTGAATGAAGCTTTCTGTGGGACTCAACACTCTTCCAAAAGGCAGAGGGAACTCAATGTTGCCCCACCTGCAGAGTGAAAGTATCCCAATAAAAATGACCATGTACAGTATCTTAACGGAAACATAAATTTCTGGGGAAAAAACTAAGGCAAAATATGTACTTATTGAAGTTTTTGAAAGCGGCAGTATCATCCAATTCACCCCTCATATCTAATGGATATGGCTTTCCCTTGACAAGAGTAAATGGATTCATCTCTAGGAAACTGAAGTCCAGATCTGAGTCGTTTGACATACAGGAGTAATGCATTATGATCGACATAAATCATTTATTGTACAAAGAAAAGAGTAGTCATCCACTCTGCAATGCAGCAGAGTTCATACCTTGAAAAACAGCAAATACGCTCTTTATAAAATCACCAATCACACCCCTGACCTGGACCGTAAAGAATGAAAATCTCAATAAGCTATAAGAAGCATCACTAAAGCATTTTTGTGCATATGACAATGGGTGTTGTTATCATGTAAATAAGATAATGATCAAACAATGTAACAGCATACGCCTGCCATCTAAAACCAGATACCCATGTTTAAGGTCATTCTGACTAATTAATAAACCAGGGTAGATCATTCGACATCAATGGTACATTATAGATTAAAAAACCACGCTCCAGAAGTACTCGCTCTATGCTTCATTGGCCCGCAATTGAAAATGAAAAAGAGATGAGTACAGTTGAACAAACCTCTAGAGGAAGTGTGGCGATCAGTGGAGCAATGGCCTCGATTGTCATTGGCTTATCAGTTGGAAGAAAGACTGTTTTCACCTGTAAAAGTCGCCGGAAAATTGTAAATACAGTCAGAGGGAGGATTGGCAAAAAAAAGTACTTAGACCTCCAACTGTGTTACAGTGCATCTCATTACCTTATCCCAATTCTCTTCTATCTCAATGCCCCCACACTCAGAAAAACTAATCGTGCATCCCAGTCTCTCAGACACAATAGAAAGGTAGTATTCCTGGTCATGTGGAACAAATGGCTCCACTATGAATGTGGTTATCGGCGCCTTGCAACCACTCATTTCCACCTGTAAGATACAGCAAAAATAAAACAAAAGCAACCACTCATTTCCACCTGTAAGATACAGCAAAAATAAAACAAACGCCAACAGAAATCAGCACCTATCGCGAATAGTAACTTCACTTTGATCACACTTTCAAACCTCACCTCCACTCCAAGTCGAGACTTCACAAAGCCAGCCACTTGTGCCATATCCAAATTCAAAGCAACAAGTCCGCTCTTCCCTCGCTTCCCAAACAGCATATCTGGCTTCACCACTAGCTGCGTGGAGGATAGCCATGTCTCCTTGTTCACCAGCTCAGCGAAGTCAGTTGACTCATTCACCTGATGCATTTCATTCATCCCACTATGTCAACCACTCAATCCAATTATATGCATTCAGCAGCTACAATCGAAAGCCTCATATATCAGTCACAAACTCGCAATCTATTATCATCAACTCCGAGTAAACCGAAGTCAACAGAAAACGCTCACTTCTCAATCCATCAACAGAAAAATCACAGTAATCAGCAGTCGGTTTTCGAATTTCGAATGAAATTATTTATCAGATTATTGAACAAACTGGAAATAATATTGCAAATGATTGATTGAGGGCGGACCTGAGCGGAGCGGATGTCGAGCTCGAGTCCGGCGAGTCGCTTCAAATGCTCCTTCAACAGCCGCTTCGAATCATACTCTCTAATCTTCTTCCTCGCCATTTTCTCTCTCTGTCCCTCCTACTGCGCAACTTCACCAATAAATCGAGCGACGGAAACCCAAGACAGCTCAAAAAATCATAATTTCAAACCAGCAGCCACCAGCAAATCCACATCCAGAACTCTCCATTCGGAGTTAGGAGAGAAGGTTGGGTTGGTGGGCCGCGTGCCGATGAGTGTCGCTGTCTCCAGTTTGAGCTGTACAATCGAGCCGAAACCAAAGCCGCCTCGCTCGCGATTGGTCCTTGCATACTCTCTTCCACGTGTCCAGTACGACGTGGCAGACTCTTACTGGTCCACGTAGTCGTGTATTAAGCCGACGAAATCCAGATCGATTGCCTTCGTCTCCTATGAATCAACCGAAACCAAAGGTTGGAAAAAAATTCCAAAAAGTATCCACAACTGCAGCTAACGTTTCTAAAATAGTGTAATGAAGAAAAAAATTGAATTTATTTTGTAAAATAAAATTTATTTTATTTTTAAATTAATATTATTGTATATAATTTATTTCAATAATTAAATGACGTAATATTTCACACATAAATTTAAATATTACAATAATATTAATTTAAAAATATAATAATAAATTTAAAAATCAATCCATTTTTTTACTACCACACAATTAGATATAGATATATGGTGGCTGTTTAGAATTTTTTGAGTTTTATCCGCTCATGAATTGTAGAACGGGTTGGGACATACCAGGGTTGGGACATATCAGTTTTTAGCTACGCATATTACTTTGTTCGTCGTTAATGGTACTTGAACACAAACTCTTTCAACCAAGTTTTTACACAAAAGTCAACGACACTAGTCAACGCTCAACTCGATTTCACACGTCCACATATACCACTAGATCAGCAGCAGAAATTCATAGGAAGTTTATTAATTAAAAGCTGAGATCAAAACGCTGCGTTTGGATTATCCTAAACTTTGGTGAAGCGGAGGTAGCCTTTCTTGGAAGGAAGATCGGCCGTCTCAAATCCCTGCGGGAACATCTTCTTGGCCTCCTCGTCCGACACGCTCGGGGAGATGGCGACAGGGTCTCCGGCCTTCCAGTTGGCAGGCGTCGCGACCTTGTGTCGGGCTGCCTTCTGGAGCGAGTCCACTGCCCGCAGCACCTCGTCCATGTTGCGCCCCGTCGAAGCCGGGTACAGAAAACTTAGCTTGATCTGCACGTAAACATCGTTTCAAAAATAATCACTCAAAAGTCAAAACTAGTCACAGAATTCCATAAAGTGTATAAAATGAAACACCTTCTTGTCAGGTCCGATGATGTGAAGAGCGCGGGATGGGATCGGGTTACCCTCCGGATCCTTCTCGTCGGGGTCGACCATGTTGAGCTCCTTGATCAGCTCTCGCTTCGGGTCTGCGAGGATCGGGTACTCAACTTTGCATCCTGGCTGAAATCTCTGATCCGTTACGTTATGACAAAGAAAATCCAGTTGACAAAAACAGAGCAACAAATGAAGCATGAACAAGTTAGTCTCTGTTTCAATTAAAAGCTACAGAGTTCATTGTATACTAACGGTGTATGCTTCTATGTCCTTCAACCATTCAAGATGAGACGCCACGTCATCACAGGACAGGCCCACGAGCTTCACGCCTCTCTTCTTAAACTCCTCCGCGTACGCAGCCATTTTCCCGAGCTCCGTAGTGCACACTGGCGTAAAGTCGGCTGCAACACCATGAAAAGAAAAAGTGACACCAGGTAAAAGTAGGGTTTTTGTAAGATGTACGTTCTGGTCTCTGCTTTTTTCTGACCTGGGTGGGAGAAGAGGATGGTCCAGCCATCACCCACAAACTCATGAAGCTTGATCTTCCCACGGGTGCTCTCCGCCTCCAAGTTGGGAACCGTGTCTCCGATCGTCAGCCCCGGCATTCTCAATGCTTTTCAAGTTCGAAGTCGGTTAAAGATCGCGATCAGAAAATGGGTGTGGAGGATCGGGAAACTGGTCGGTTTTTATAACGTGCCGGTGGAGGCTTGCATGGGCAGAACGTGGCAGACCAGAGCGGGCCTCGTGGCAGTCGGCGTCCTCCTGTTCGTTTCCAGACGCTTCCCCCCTCCGTCCACGTGTCCTCTCCCCTTGTCAAAGTCAAAGCCCGTCAACCATTCGTAGGCCCAGTAAAATATGGCCCGTTAGTGGCCCAACAGAGGCCCATTCGGTGGGGGTATATATAGGCGTTATGCAGCATGGCGCAAACCCTAAATTCGGAGAGGAGGAGGGAAGGGAAAGCTGCGAAGATGCAGATATTCGTGAAGACGCTGACGGGGAAGACGATCACGCTCGAGGTGGAATCCTCGGACACGATCGACAATGTGAAGGCGAAGATCCAGGACAAGGAAGGGATCCCTCCGGACCAGCAGCGGCTGATCTTCGCCGGGAAGCAGCTGGAGGACGGGCGCACTCTGGCGGACTACAACATCCAGAAGGAGTCGACGCTGCACCTGGTGCTGCGCCTGCGCGGCGGCGCGAAGAAGAGGAAGAAGAAGACGTACACGAAGCCGAAGAAGATCAAGCACAAGCACAGGAAGGTGAAGCTGGCGGTGCTTCAGTTTTACAAGGTGGATGACTCGGGAAAGGTTCAGAGGCTGAGGAAGGAGTGTCCTAACGCGGAGTGCGGCGCTGGTACGTTCATGGCTAATCACTTTGATAGGCATTACTGTGGCAAGTGCGGGCTTACTTATGTGTTTAAGGCTAGTGATGAGTGATGATGAGGTTGAGAGGGTTTTGAGATGCGCATTTCGAGTTTGGAATTTTGAATTTGATTACCTTTTTGAACTCCAATTTACATGTTTGAATCTCTGAAATAGTCTTTCTTCACTTCATTTCCTTAGTATTTAAATGTCTTTATCACTTTGTTTCCCTACTATTTAAATTGAATATGCTCCCTTTTTCCTCTTTACTTGTCATTTTCCTATACTCCCTTCTTCCTCTTTTACTTGTCGCTTTGCATTTATAAATTTGAATTTGATTTGCCTTTTTATATGTGATTTTTTAAGATAAACATTACGATGATGAATGTCAATATGTTCAAATCGAGTTCAAACAATAGTCAAACATTGGTGATTAAGAGTATGACTAATGTGGTTCAGAGATTGGTGATTGGCTCTTTAATATCCTGGTTCAAGTAATTTATTAATTGAACCTGAGTCTGTAAATTGAACCAAAACCAGTATCTGTGTTTTTTAAATTTTGGTTCGGTTTTAAGTGGCCGGTAACCATTTCATTTTTTGTAAAATCTGTAATTAATAATGTGGTTTGACTTTACAATGTTCACATATCAAAGCAACCATAATTGTTTCAATATATTCAATATCATATCACAAAAATCATTATTTTTATATTATTGTTTTACACATTGTATTTTTTAAAATTTCATGTAAAATGTGAAATATATTTTTGGTGTACAAGATTTTTATATGAATTAGTTCCTCTGTTTTAGTGGATTAAGAAGTTTTGGTGGATTAAGAAGATATTTATATTAGTTGTTAACTATATTTCATAAGTAGGTATTTGATGTATTTTTAAAATTTCATGTAAAGTATTAAATGTAGTGTATTGTTGGTGTTGTAGAAGGAATTTATGAATTATAATGATAAAGTAATTAATTTCTTAAAATATGTGATAATATTAAATGTGCATTTTTTTATTGTTAAACAAAATATGAAAGTAACTCAGTGTCAATATAAAAAAGACAGGTGAGCATTAATGAAAAGCAATTATCCTTGACATAATCAAACAGCGTAGACCATAATGTATTAGTTTGGTTTAATTTATAAATCTAATGGTTCTGAACCTATCAAAAAATGGTTCCATCTAAATTTTTTCAAAGACAGAATTATTACCCGTCAAGAATAGTGCCGCAAGAACTGCACTGCAAATTCACTAAAACAAATAAAGTTTACTGATAAACAATGTCGAAAACATCACAATGGAGTTCCCGTGTGGTTTGCCGCTACGCAAAAGTTAGAATAAATATTTATCAAATTGAATAAGAATTGCAGTGGAACTATCACCTCTATGTTTCTTCTAGTGATTGAGTTTCAAAATTTCTTGACCGCTGAAAGTGCAGCTGGCCCAAGCGGTTGCTGTCTTCCACTGTTTAGAAGCCTTTCCTACATTAGGCAGTGGTTAGCTGTTCCACTGTGATGAGAGGTCTGCTCCTTCGATTGAAAAAATCAAACTTTTTTCAGCGACAGTCTTTCTGCAAGAGTCCCAGTAACATTAGACCTTCAAACTGGTAGGGGGGTTGAGCAAAATGGATTATGTAACAATATCACAAATTGTGGCTTACTTATAAGTTCATAAGTCACTATCATTGTGGTTCCATAGAGGGACATGTTAAGAAATCGAGGTCCGAAACCTCTGTAGAATCCTCTCCATCCATCTTCTTTTACAAGAGCCTTCACTGTTTTCATCACCGATGGCCTTCCAACCCCATAGTTATCCATAACCTTCAGTTTTAGATATACAGCATGCAACTAAGGTGACTACGAGACATGAATTTGGGAATGAGATTATCAAGGAATGGTACCTGGAGTCTTGTCTTTACAGTGTCTACTGGAGTAGTGATGACTGAAGAACATGCGCCAGCAATCAGCCCTGCAGTTGACTGGACAGCCACCATCTCCATGTGAGATGGCTTCTTGTCCTGATAATCTTTGTACCCCAAACTCCTATATTCCACAGGCATTATGAAAATGTGAGATCTGCGCCACTACTAATCAACCTTCAAATGACAATGCAACATGTGTGATTGCTGAACCAGTGACGCACACATACCTCCAAATGATGTGTTGAGCAGCACCATAAGCACCCCACCAGAGTGCAGATGCTGGGGTTTGAGTCACAGCGGACAATCCAAAGCCTCTGTACAAGCCACGGAATCCTTCAGCCTTGACCACCTTACGAACAACATCAAAGGGTCCATTGCACGGTGTGGCGCCAGGAAGCCCTTGCACCATTAATCTCTGACAAACCTAAGAGGGGAATCACATACATCAATCACATAAAATATAAATACAAATCAAGCCCAACACTATGGCTTGGCAGGAGGCTGATATTGCTAAGCAGAATATAAATCAAGCCCATAGAGAAATCTGAATGACACAAGGGTAAGAAGACACAAGTCTTCAGTTCAAGATTGCCTCTTGGTTCTCATATGGGACTAAAAATACAACGTATGAATCTCTCTCAGAAAATGTATTTGAGATATCAGTTCACCATCACCACAGAGTTAGGCAAAAGGATCTCATACTTAAGATAATAAGATTAAAGAATGAAGATTTATAAGGTTACTACTTCATGGAAGATAATAAAACACAGAGTATGAAGCTCCAAATGCACATACCACGTCAAGAGGCACATAGTACAAGCAGGACGCCAAGCTCGTAACCATTCCTGCCACACCATTTGCAACCCCAACCCTTGTAACCTCCGGCATGTCCAACCCCTGTGTGTACTTCATCACCATATCTTTCGACATCTCTAATGCTGTTAATGTAAATACTCTACCAGGTACGGATCCAATCGCAGAAGTCCCGAATCCTCTAAAGACCCCACGGATACCATTGTGTCTTAATATTTGTCTAAATACCGCCATGCCACTCATGCTACCAAAGCCGGAACTGTCAACTTGCATCCTAGTTTTCACAACTGCGGTCGGATGTAATAATGCGGACTGCGCTGTGAACAGAATTGCTCCAATCACATGAAACCTCGTCTTGTCGAGCCTGAAATCAGATCAAATTAGTCGGTTGATAGAACAAATAATTAAATAAATAAATTAATTAAATCATCCATTCCTCTTCCGCTGGAGAATTTATTTTTCACTCTGTAAATCATTTCTGCAATTGTAACATATCAGCATAAAGATACTAAACCCTAGGAGGAATCAAAATCAATAACAATGGGATCACAAAATTGAATAAACGAACAGGCGAGAAGCATCGTGGATGAGATAATTAGTAAACAAATAGACGGAAAACCTGTCCCAATTGATGTCGGTGTCGGCGAGAGCGAGCTCTGGAGCAGCTGCTGCTTCCGTCTCCATAGCCGCATAGTCGCCCCCTGCAGCGAGCTCCAGAGCGGCGGCGATCGAGCTTTTCGAAGCGGTTCTCCGGGCGGTGAGGTCGAGAAACTTCGAATTCGGAAAAATTGAATTTGGGAAAGGAAAGTGGAAGCAAATGGAAACCTCCGGAAAGATTAGAGCTCAAGAAAAGCCGGGAACTGGAAATAATTAGACCGACTAATAGACAAGATTTGGTCCGATTGAAATCTAGGGCTTCTTAATTGGGCCGTTTTGATAGGATTCCTTGTTGGAAAGATTCGGACCGGACCTAACTTGAATTCATTTTTTAGATCGGACCAGACTTATTTGGACTAGATTCAAAAGAAGCAAAAAAAAAAAAAAATTCTAACTCAATTGAGAATTAATTTTTTTTTTTGGTGTGGTTATGTCGCGCACTTTCTCTATCAAATTTGAATTCGAATCAATGATTTGAACTTATTAGACAACACCTCATTTCATTAGACCGACATCTTGTTGATTACGCATATGTTTTAAACCGAATCAAATTAAGAAAAATAACTAGATAATTTATTTCCCGTCAGACCGAATCTTGATTATGTATTTAGAGTCTTAGTGTAAAAAAGGAAAAAAACTGATTTCCGGTCAGACCGAAGTTTGAGTGATTTCGATCTATTCCCTGTCAGACCGAAGTTTTCCAGTTTTAGACCGGGCCAAACCAAAAAAAAAAAACAGGAATTTGTACGCCCCTAATTCGCAGTTGTAAACCACGCGCTGCTCTAATCGTCGGCTCGGTCGCCGCTTGCAGCCTTGCAAGCTCTGACGCCTCGCTCGTTACTATTCTTTATTTTCAGTTTTGATGTAGAAACGGTCAGAAAAGGACTGCATTTCGTTCGAGCTAGGGTTTTTGTTGGACCTGATTTAGGTGAAGTTGAAGGATTTGAGAAATGCTAGTTTCTTATAGAACGATCATGAGCGGAAATTTCAATCGGAATGCAGCGGTTTCGCTTGCTGAAGTTGGATTGGATTGTGATGAGGAGTTGGAGAAACTGGCTTGCAGTGGTTGGGGAAGGATGGCGTGAAATCCGAGTTCCTAAAACATTGTTGCTGCTTGGTTTGATCTTTTAGATATCTCACTGAAATCTCTTATGCTTGTTTGAAATTCATTTAGTTTTGAAGATATGCGAGATAGCTGAATATTGCCGCTAATCATGCCTCTCACTGGTCTGCTGCTGCTGTTGTGTTGGTGATGAGCAGGTAAAGAGACTGGTGGTGCTCTCAAGGGATGGCTTCTTCTCAACTAGCAAGGCGTGCTGCAACCTTAGGATGCGTGGCTGATCAGAATTTGCATCTGATGTGGCAGAATGGACTGCCACCTGATATGGGTTATGCGGAACATCTTTTGGGTTGGAATGTGTTTGTTTGCTGGGTGGTCTCCTCTTGGTGGTGTCCAACAGGACTGCTCTCATGTCTTTTCCCTCGACAGTCGACAGTACATTTATACTGACACATGTAACGGTTTGGTATGGAAGAGAGGCTTGTAAGTTCCTGACAGAAGTATCAGCTCTTGTTGTTGGTGGTGGATCACTGCGATGAAGTGGCTTCTCAGCTCGCCGTTCACTTAAATGGTGTCATTTTTCAAAGACAGTTCGTCCCAAATGTGGCAGGTTTTGGCTGGTGGCCGAGAGAAACTGGACAAGAGGTTGAGGTGACTTGATGCAATGTATTCAACTACAACAACCTGTGTTAATTAGATATGGCTTTTGACACGTCTCCAACTTCAGACTATGTGACATGAATTGTCTGCAGATGGCAACTCTTTTGCACTTCTCTTGTCATAGTTCCATTTGATCTTGGCTGTGAATTCTCAAGAGCTCGGTGGGGGATTGAAGAGGAAGGCAATATGACTAACCACATGGTGATTTACTTGGTTGGACGCCGTGGTTCAGACTACCAGTAATTGGTTAAAAGCAATGCCTCCTAAAATTTCTGATCCCCGGCTTCTGTAACCTCCTATTCAGCTTGTGGATGAATCCCTCCACCCACCGCGAAAAAAGGGTAAAGTCCTCAACAAAGTGTGGAGGTATGATGTCATTGGGCCCATGATAAAGCTCAGAGGATTGTCAAGCTTCCAAGTGTCAGACATAAGCTACTAGTGAAGTCCACTCAATCTTTGCGCTATTACAGAAGCTGATCAAGAGTTATTTACTTTTAATCATGTCATGGATCTCTTTGTACGTGATATCCTATCAGGGCCTCCCAGCAGCAGATGAAACTAAGACAACAGCTTGGTAATGGTTTTGGCATCATCATTAACCCCGAGGGCCCAGATCCTTTCATCCAGTGGTTGCTGTTGCAGAAATAATAGAGCTGCTTACAATCAATGAGGCTAGTCTCTCTTCCTTTTTCCTCTTAATTGACATATATCCTTTAATAATGCAGTATCCTAAGAATAAAGAGGATCATCACTAATGCCAGACAACATCATTAACAGTTCTCAGGCCACGAGAATTTTCACTTCCATGGAATTTTCATGCTTATATGCCTACGAGTTAAGTTGTGGTTCTAGGTGGTCTCATTGGCGTATTTTGTTTCTGTCAACCCCATGTTAACCAGTGCTTGTAGGACAGTTATTGATGTTGCAACTACAAGCTTTGCTATCCCAGATCTGTCCACTAATTCAACACTTCAATATAATGAAGAGACTGTTGCCAATTGAAGCTTGTACCAGCACATGTATACGCCAGCGTTGAATTTTATTAATGATTATAAAAACCCGAAATTCCGGATCTTCTTGTCCAAATATTTTATACTGTGATAATGATGAGGCCTTTCTTAATACAATAGAGCAAGAAAAAAAAATCATTTAGAAAATGCAATATAGTTAGTAAATTAAAGCATGATAAGTTTCGACTACAGTTTCGCAGACCTGTAAAGCTAAAGTGCAAACAGAAGTGTTTGTCCCCAAGCTCTTTTTTGTTAGCATTAAGGGAGCTGAGGACATGAACTCAACATATTTTAATTGCACTCTTAACATCTAAGCTGGTGTAGGGAACACATAATTGAATGGCATCAAGAGTTGGTGAAACATTCTTTAAGATGCGCCTTTTCTGATAAAATTTACTTCTCTCACGGTTTCTCAAAGCAGCCAATTGATCCGTAGCTTCAGTCAATTACTGGCATCCTTCTGAAAATGAATACTTAGGTGTGTTCTTTTCGTCTAAATTTGACCTGAATTACTGAACTGCATTTTTTTTAGATACAAAAAGGAGTCAAAACAGCTAATTTACTGGCGGATGTTTTGAACTTCTTGGGCACCGAGTACAGTAGCACCCAAATTTGCATAGTGGACATTTGTTACAAAGATTCTTGACTCTGATACACTTACAATTGTTCTGTAAACTGGGATAGAGTATGTTATTTCTTGAAAATGTCTATTTGCAGAAGCAGGTGAATTATAATATTACAACTGGTAATAAAATAAAGTTGGTGGATGGTATGTGGTGAGGTACCTTCCTGGCCAGCTTGTCTTGGCCTGGCACTCCCTTCCCCAGATATCAAAACCATTATCTTCTTTCCTACCAATTGTCACTATGAAACGTGTACCAGCCGTAAACAAACTAATACAATTTGTATACTGTCCATAATTCATACACTTTCTCTTAATCATTTCAACTGATTGAGTGGCATCCTAGTATAATGTATTCTATCTACAGTTTCCATACTTTGAATCCTCTCACTTTCGTACAGAGGTGTGGCAGTGCGGTTTCTTTCTATACCTTTGACCTGCATTGCCATCAACATCAAATCCACCGTCACTTCGCAGCCCTATTTATTTGCTCCTTTGTTAATTGGTTTTTACTCACTTGCATTGTTTGAAGCCTGACCTCATAGTGCACTCTGAAGCTCTCAATTTCCTCTGTTCTTTTCTATTAGGTTCTCAGAAATTTGCAGGGCTTGTCTGAATCCAGAAGTGAATCTTTGTGATTTGAGTCATGTAACTGCAGTTCTCAGAGTCCATTCTCGTATTCCTCGACACAAACTCTTCCATTTTCTTCATCTGGGTTATCTTGCATTATCATGTAAAGTCAACTCCAATCCTGAGCTGAGTTCTTTGTGAGATCTAATTTGCAGCGTTGTGTGTCCTTACTTAGTTTCTATGTAGTCAAACCACTAAGAAGCCAACCAGACTCAATAGGGTCAAACCTAGTTACCTTAAGGCTTGTCTCGGATTTAATCGTTGATATTAGGGAAGTAATGGAGGAAACATTTGTGCCATTTCAAGGAATCAAAAATGATCTTCAAGGGAGGCTGTTATGCTACAAGCAAGACTGGAGGAGTGGTTTCAAAGCTGGGTTCAGGTAAAAGTTATAGATTCCACTTTGAATTGACATGCCTATGTCCATGTGTCTCTTATATATACCTAGCTAATTCCAACTTGATACTAAACTTGTTATTCCTAGGATTTTGGCCCCTACCACCTACATCTTTTTCGCATCTGCCATTCCAGTCATATCTTTTGGCGAGCAACTGGAAAGAGACACTGGTACGTAGAAACAGCTTGTTTTAATTTTCTTGAGCCTAGAAGGTTTAAATTCAGGAATGGCCAAAATATCCTCAATTTGATTGTCTGATCTTTCTTGGGTTGGCAGAGGGAGTTCTCACAGCAGTTCAAACTCTTGCTTCTACTGCGGTGTGTGGTGTTATCCACTCCATTATCGGCGGCCAGCCCCTGCTAATTCTCGGTGTTGCAGAGCCAACTGTGATTATGTACACATTCATGTACAGCTTTGCAAAAACCAGGCCGGATTTAGGATCACACCTATTCCTAGCATGGACTGGCTGGTACTAATCTTTTATAAATGACATTGAGTTTCTTGCTTGTGATTGAGCTCATGAACTGAGCCGGTATCATTTCTAGGTATATGCAAAACTCATTCAAGTTACATTCACAGGGTATGTGTGTGGACTGCAATCTTGCTTTTCCTGCTGGCTGTATTAGGAGCTTGCTCTATCATCAATAGGTTTACTCGTCTTGCCGGGGAGTTGTTTGGCATGCTGATTGCAATGCTCTTCATGCAGCAAGCTATAAAGGTAAGAAAGCAACTCATATGTGCTCTTCTTATTGCTAACTTGGCAAAAGTTATGACTAGTTTACAGATCAGCATTTAGTTTTCACATTGTAGATTATCATGGAAGGCAGTGAAGTAATTTGATAATCGGCTTTTATTTTTGTAGGGACTTATTGATGAATTTCGCACACCTGAAAGGCAAGACGCGAAGCTGACTGCATACCAAACTCCATGGAGATTTGCAAACGGAATGTTTGCTTTGGTTCTTTCATTTGGCCTTCTGCTTACTGCATTAAGAAGCCGAAAGGCTAGGTCTTGGCGCTATGGGTCTGGTGAGGCGATCGAGTTGTAGTTTTCAATTAACAGTTTGCATAACAACGGGTACTTTTGTTACAGACCATAACCTGAAGTTATAATTTACATGTGATTTATTGTAGGTTGGCTTAGAGGCTTTATAGCAGATTATGGTGTACCACTGATGGTCCTGATCTGGACTGCTGTTTCCTACGCTCCATCTGGAAGCGTACCCAAAGGAATACCACGGCGTCTGTTCAGCCCCAATCCATGGTCCCCTGGCGCGTATGAGAACTGGACTGTAATCAAGGTATTTCTACTTCACTTCACCTCCTTAATATTATAATGAACACTACTGCACTAGGGATGCTATCAGACTATTTCTTCTGAATTCTGATACATGAGACTCTGTATTGACAGGATATGCTGAATGTGCCAGTTATCTATATCATCGGAGCTTTTATCCCTGCAACAATGATTGCAGTGCTCTACTATTTTGACCACAGTGTGGCATCTCAACTGGCTCAGCAGTCTGATTTTAACTTGAGGAAGCCTCCGTCTTTTCATTATGATTTGCTGCTCTTGGGCTTCATGGTACAAAATCAGATTCCTTTTCATAGCAACATATATGCCTTTGGTTTTGAATGTATCCTTTGAATGAACGCCTCTATCTTGACATGGCAGGTTATAGGATGTGGCCTTTTAGGAATCCCTCCTGCAAATGGTGTCATTCCACAATCTCCCATGCATACCAAGAGTTTGGCTACGCTGAAGCATCAGGTATGATTATTAACGTTCAACTGTAGAAAGATAGTGCCAGTACACACACACTGGGACTGAGGACTAAAACTTGGCCAACAACTAAAACAGTCTTTATTCTTTGCAGCTGCTCCGCAATCGACTGGTGCAAACTGCTCGTGAATCTATGAGCAAAAATTCCAGTTTGGGACAAGTATACGGAAACATGCAACAAGCATATCAGAACATGCAAACTCCGCTTATCTATCAGCAACCTTCTGCTCAGGTGTGATTGCGATGGTCTCTCGGAGCTTGAGCATCCATGCTAGAAAATCCATTTTGTTTATATTGAATCACTTTTTTTATTTGTTTGGTGAATATAGGGGTTAAAGGAGCTGAAGGACTCGACCATCCAGCTGGCTCAGAGCATGGGGAACTTAGACGCCCCAGTGGACGAGACAGTGTTTGATGTTGAGAAGGAGATTGATGATTTGCTACCTGTTGAGGTGAAAGAACAGCGCCTCAGTAATTTGCTTCAGTCTATTATGGTCGGTGGCTGTGTTGCAGCCATGCCTTTCCTCAAAATGATCCCAACCTCAGTGTTGTGGGGCTATTTCGCCTTCATGGCCATTGAAAGCCTACCAGGCAATCAGTTCTGGGAAAGAATCTTGCTGCTCTTTACAGCCCCAAGCAGGCGATTCAAGTAATCAAATTCTGTCCCCTTCACCCGTCGCCATTGTTTGAATTATTCATGTCATACGACCATTTTGCGACCTGATCATGATCTTCTACATACTTTCAGAGTATTTGAGGAGCATCATGCTACTTTCGTGGACACTGTCCCATTCAAGACTATCGCAGTTTTCACCATCTTTCAGACAACCTACTTGCTCATGTGCTTCGGAATCACGTGGGTTCCGCTGGCGGGTGTTCTGTTCCCTCTGCTGATCATGCTCCTGGTCCCGGTCAGGCAATACATCCTGCCCAAGTTCTTCAAAGGACCCCATCTTCAAGATCTGGATGCTGCGGAATATGAAGAGGCTCCTGCAGCTCCATTCAACTACACTGCAGTAAGTGGCTTCGATTATCAGCAGTAGAGTCTATCTAATACTGTGTTGGATTACCAACTCCAGATTATTTCTGATCACTTCATATTTGCAGGAAAGGGATGGGGACATTCAAACGTCTTTCGCAGACGATGGTGAGATCTTAGACGGGATGATAACTCGAGGCAGGGGAGAGATCAGACGCATCTGCAGTCCGAAGGTGAGCAGCAGCTCAGCCACCCCGTCCCATGACATGAAATACACCCCTAGCCCGAGCAGGTTCTCCGCTGAGAGGGCGTTCAGTCCTCGCGTAAGCGAACCAAGAGTGCTTGCGAGCCCCCGCGTCTCCATCAGCCGACTGAGCTCTGCTAGTCCAATGGCTCCGCCCAACCTGGGAAGCAAAACCGGATAGATGAAGCCCCCAACTTCTCATGAATAAGCTTTCAATAATCAATAAACGCGTACTCTAATAGAGTGAGTCTTGTCTGTAACAAAATGTTGATACAGTTTCAGTCTCGTATCTGGTTTTCTCTGTCCTATTGTCACCATGTGGATTTCTGTAACAAAATGTTGATACGGTTTCAGTCTCGTACCTGGTTTTCTCTGTGCCAATGTCGTCGTCATTCCCAGTGTTCAATGAATAAAATGTTCTTTCTTACATGTGACTTTGGGTTCGTTTACCAGAGAGAAACAGACAGGCCACGCGCAGTTAGGGAATCTTATTGAAGGTTTGAACTAAATTTTGTGGCAGATCTGACTCTAGATTATGCTTTAGATGATGTTTTTAATTAACAAGTACAATCTAAAGCCCTTTAAATTTTAAAGGTAAATTATAAAAATATTTTCTGAACTATCATTCGTTTTGAAATTAAATATTCAATTTTTTAATTATTCAATTACAGTATCAAACTTTTTAAATCTTCAATTTCAATACTATAATAAAATAAAAAAATTTATATAAAAAAACAGATTTTATGTCCGATGTATTTATGCAAATTTCAAAATTCTAGCTAAAGAGTTGGACTTTGAAATTAATTCTAATATTTCATGTCAGTTGTTTATTTATATTAAATTTATAGTACTAAAATTGAAAAATTTAAAAGTTCAGTATTTAATTTAAAAATGAGTGATAGTTCAGGATATGTTTTTGTAATTTATCTTTAAATTAGTTAGCCAGATTTTATAAATTAATTTAATAGAGAAAAAAAGAATATGATGTGACATCTCATTTAAGTTAGATAAGTGACATTGTAAAAAAAAGTAAGAATTTGTTACTTTTCTTTTTGTTTTAGGAGTTATAATGTTGTAAGTGTGTTTGAGTGTTAGATTTATAGGGTTTAGAGTTTTCAAATTTTGAGGGTTTTAGAGTTTTGGACATTCGTGGTTTGTTTTCAGATTTTAAGGTGTAGTTTTTAGGATTAAACGATTTCAGGGTATATAAGACTACATCCTTAACATTTTAAAATACTAAAACGAAAAATAAAATAGCAATGTAATGATATTATGCCTGATCTTTTACCTATCTTATATGAGGTGTCACCCATACCAATAACCCTTAATTTAATTGCGCTTTCTACGACATTTTAAGTTTAAAAAATCATCTTCTATTACTATTAATTATTTGATGAAAGTATAGTTCTTGTACAAAGTTGTATCCAATGTTTCTTTTAATGCGAGTGAAAGAATTGCGAAAAAATGAGATTTATGAGAAGAGTGTGGTGACAACCGTCTTCGAATTCCATCTAAAATAAAAAATAAAATATTATATGCGTAATTTCAACTAAATTTTAAATTTTACCTCCATCAATTCAACCCAAAATTTTAATTATATAATTTCATCCCTAAAAAAAAATTTTGAATCCACCACCGGTGGCATGACACTAATCTTATATTATATATTATGTAGCATGACACAAATTATGATGGCGAGCCTCAATCATACATTCATGCAAGAAATGGAATGACAATGTCCAAGGGCACAGTCATATTTCCCAGTGGAAAAAACAGCATCAGATCATTCCAGAAAAAGAACAATATGAGAGCAGGGTCTACTTCTGATCATGCTGTCCTCACGTTTGGTGGAGCTCATGGTTCCTTTACTCACATTCTGCAAAGAAGATTTACGCAATTTATGTGTCTCTTGCAGCAGTTGACCAGCAGCTAGTGGCAGAGGTGATTCTTCTGTCACTTTTAAGGAAGACTGTTGGTAATGCTCAAGCTAATGATTTGGAGCATCTTTGTTCTTGAATTTTGGACTCTTGCTTGCCCCGAAATCAGCTCATTCCTTCCAGAAGAACAATAATGTAGCAAGGCAGCTAACAGTACAAGAATTATTCTTCTGAAATGACATTTCGATTTCTTGACATAAGACGAGTCACTTTCAAGCTATGAAGCTTGAATGAAGCTGTTTTCGTATGTGATAAGGCCATTCAGCATAAAATTCCAACCAAAGGGAGAGGTGAGTCTTAAGGAAAGGTCAAACTGGTATTACGAATTGTCTTCTGAAATGAAAGCTGAGCTCTTAAAAGGAATGGAAAGTCTGTTACACCATCAGGAAAGGTCAATCGGATGGTTCCGTTTGTGTTAGGCGCTCTTGCTCATCTTGCGCCCGGAGAGCTGCTCAGACTCGTACAATATATGATTAATGAGTCCCCTGGCCGCACTGCAATGAGAGAAATACGCTCATTAAAATCGTCACCCATCCATTAGTCTGATAGAAGTTGCAATACACTGGAACGATACATTTGGAATCTGGGACATGTATTGCGTATGATCACATTATCAGCGCTATAACCTGAGAGAGAAATCTTATTTAACGTATCATTATGCTACAAGGCAATTTTGAACTCACTCATCTTTCAACTTTTGGATTTTCTCTGGATCTGTCTCGTGCACATGTCTTTTGAATTGCTGCCTTACCATGTCCACCAGGAGTGCTGTATTATGTTGCTGTGAAGTTGGCAAGTTCCAGAAAAAGATGAACAATAAGTTAAAAAAAAATTATGAAAAAAGTCAACTCTTATCATTGTTTCAAATACCATCTGTTAACTCAAGCTACAAGTATTAAACAGTGAAAACATCTTCCAAAAAAAAAAGGATTTTTTTTACAAATGTCCAGATAATACGACATGTGCTTCAAGTATTTCGCAAAAAAATAAAAACAAATAGACGACAACTCAAACAAGTATCAACTCATTCAATTATACTTATTATTAAATGTTGAATTCAGAACAAGCATGAACCGAAGGCTTAGGCCTAAATCAAGGCAGGGTTACTACAAGAACAGAATAAAAATGTGTCTTGCATAGGAGGAGTTTCGTGATGATGCCATATAACTTTTGGTGTTAAAGTTTTAGGTCTCGAACAAAGACTAGACATCCGATCAACCAACTGCTATTAAGCACGCTTCCAAAATTGACCACACGATAATACTCGAAAGCTTGTGTGTGGTCACAAGAGTCTTGGACATATTTATGATCAGCCTTAAAAGTAGTTAAAGAAAAACATCATGATTGAAACAACAGGAAAATAATTCAACGAAAAATGCCACCATATTGTCATTAATCTTTAGTCTTTACAGTACACTCCAGCAAAGACCTTTCTCTGAACCAATTAAATTTCAATTCAACAATTCCATTGGCAAGTTTGGATACATGGCCATCACAAACAGAAAATGAACTTCTCGATAAAAAAGAAATTATGGCCCAAGCTCATTCCAAGAGACACAGAATTGTTCCTCACATGCCGTTAAACGTAAAGGTCCAAACAGAACATATTGTTTCTTATGGTATACAAAAAAATAGGACTAATTCATTCGTAAGTTCTCAACTCTAAAGTAAGAAAATTATTCATTAAAAGACCGTTTTCAACCTAGAAACATGATCCGAGCTAACCTTGTAACAAGAGGGATTCAATGAAAAAACTAAATCATTGGGATATCAAGTTAGTAAGAATTCCTTCATACCTTATGACCAATGTATTTAGCTCGTCGAAGACACTCGCGGTAGAGCTGAATAACAAAGGAACCCGAGTGTCACTACATGATACGGCTATATTTCGTATCCAGTATGAAAGTAAAAAAAAAAAAAAACACTTACTCTAATCGCATTGTTGGCAAGTTCAGGGGGCAAAGCAGTCTGAAGAGACGGCATTTTCTGAATTCCGGAAGCAGACGGCAGTCTCTAAAGCACACTAAAATAAAAACAAGTCAGGACTTATAACATATATCATGCATGAGTAACCTACAAGCTTCAATGCTATTCATTAAATGTGTGATAAGTTTAGGAAAAATAAGGAAGAAAGGAAAATGAAAGAGAAAGTGAATTCCCCATGGGATCCATCCCATTTTTTTTGTTTGGTTAGGAACGGAAAATCCATGAAAAAGTGCTCAACACTCTTTACTTTGTTAAAAATTTTCATCTCATTTTCCCTCCCATAACTTTTCCTAAACCAAACAAGGTATTCCTTCCCATTTTCCCTCAATACATTTCGAGTTAAACCTCTACTATAAACCTCATGGCTCAACAAGATCCACATCTGAGATCAGCTGACTAAATACAGTATTTCCTACATTAGAGCCAGCTGATTGCAGACTCAAAACTATGAATTACCAACAAAAATAAAGCTAATGACAGCCACCACCGAATTCTGCACAAACATTGGCAAGTCCATAAGCTTCAATCAAATTTCATAAAAAGTTCAGATTTTGACAAAACCCACTTAAATTAACCCTTCAACTTACAACTGGGTCAGCCTCTAAACGCGGCTTAGTAAACCTTAAGTGATGCATTTCATCAAACAACAAGCAGGCGTCATTAAAAAGTTAACAGTCCGTTGCCGAAAAAGCAAGGCGCCAATCAGCCAAGAAGATAGACGCGTATATGGATATTGATGGGAAAGAATAATCAGATCACGGAACTCACCAGAACGTGAGCGTCGCCGAGTTTTGAAACCGAGTAGCCTACCGCACAAGATGATCGAGATGCGGCCCAGTCATGAAATGACGAGTCATCGAGATTATAATTTAAAATAAATTATAAAAATATATTTTGAACTATCACACATTTTTAAATTAAGTAATACATTTTAAATGGTTTAAATTTTTTAATTATTCAATTTCTGTATTATATATTTAATGAAATAAGAAATTTTATATATAAAAAATGGATTATGTGTCTGATATATTTATGTAAATTTCAAAATCTTAGCTAAAGAGTTGGACTCTTAAACTAATTTTTTTGATTTATGTTAATTATTTTTTTCTATTAAGTCTATAGTAATGAAATTGAATAATTAAAAATTCTGTACTCAAATTGAAGAATTAAAAGTTTGATATTTAATTTGAAAATGAGTAATAGTTCGGGATATGTTTTTATAGTTTATTCTACAGTTTAATATTTATGTTTTAAATGAAATGCTGATGTATAAAATTAATTCAGCTTCAAATTCTTACACAAATTTCTCATATTATTTCCTTTTAAAATTCAAAAACAAATTTTTTTTCTATTTTCTTAACAAATTGTTTCAATATTTTTTATTTCTTTCATAAAATAAACTACGGAACAGACACTTATTTTATCTTCGGCCTTCACACATCTTTCATTAAATTAAGGTTATGTTCGGTTTATGAAATTGGACAAAAAATATGGAACAAAAAATTTAATTATATGTTTGATTAAATCAATAGAATACTATATAAAAATGAAATGAATTTTTTGATTAAATTAAAAATATTTAATATTGTTTTTCAAAAAAAACCTGATTAAGGAAGTGAAAAATGAAACGAAAAATATGAAACACATTTTCCATGTCTATTCCTTTTTTTTCATTTACTCGAAATCAAATAAAAAATAATTTTTAGAAAAAGCATAGAAGTCCCAAATTATTGAATTTAAGCAAAATTTATTGCAGATTAATTTTGAAATAAACAATATATTATCAATATATTTCTCCTTTTTCAAATTCCTCCCCAATCAGTAAAAATTCCATTTCAACCAACATTTTATTTAAAAATACATATCACTTATCCTAAATTTGAATTATAATTTTAAAATATATTCACCTTTTTTTTTGATTGAATAAAATATATTCACCTTAACAACATCATAATAATTCCAGCAACGAATTCAATTCATTTACATCTAAGCAAAGACATAAAAGTAACAATACGCACATCACATTCCCTTCATCATATTAATTTACAATCTAATCGAAGTTAAGAAATTTAAATTTTCTAATGATTTATTTGATTTAGAGAAAATAAGGAGTAAAGAAAAATCGAGAAAAAATAAATTTCTATAAATTTTAAATTTCAAAAAATAAATTTTAGAGAAGTCGAATCATGATGATCGTGTATGTACCTTACCATTTATATTAATATATTAAATAAAATTTGAAAATTCAAAAAGGAATATATTGGTAAAATATATTTTGTTTCATTTATGCATAAGCCTCGAGTTCCATAAGCGAGCAAGTATTATTCAGTAATATTCTATCCTATAAAAGCCCTGGCCCAACACCAAAGCCTATTACATCTCCTCCGCAACAAGGGATGATACAGGGCCCAAAAACGAAGCCCAAATCCCAACCGGGCCCACTATACAACCCATCAGAAACTCCCATCTAAGTATCTGAAGCCCAATAAAAGCCCAAATCAGCAAGCGTACTCGAAGCCCTTCTCCGCGACATTCTGCGGGACGCCATCCTGCAAGCAATCAATGGGCGGGATGGTGAGCGTCTGCTGCACGCCGTACGCGTTCCAGCAGAAGGGGTCGTCGACCAGCTCGCCCTCCTCCGGCAGCAGCTCGACGTCCGACATGGTGATGTTGGTGCAGGCGATGGTGTCGCTGCAGGCGAAGTGGATGGGCGGGCTGCGCACGTCGTACGTGCCCTTTATGTTCTTGTAGGCCACGTCCGTCACGTGCACCGCCGACGTCTGGTTGCGGCAGTCCTTGGAGAGGCAGTAGTACTGGTCGATGATGATGCAGTTGCGCACGTTGCTCATCTGGATGTCGTCGAACCGGATGCCCGTCACCGACCCCGTCCCGCCCTGCCACGTCTTGATCCTCAGCCCGTTGTCCGAGTCGCGGATCACCGCGTTGCTCACCGATATGTTCGACACGCACGCTTGCGAGTTGTGCACCCCTAAGCTCCCGATACTGTAAAATTGCTACCACATTCGATTAGTAAAAAATCAAACCGAACAGTCACTGGATTTGAAAATTTAAAATTTAACCAAATTGTCAAATTTTAAAAATCTAACCGAATCAAATCATATGGTTCAACTCGGTTTGATTTAATTTTTTTCATAAATTTTATTTACTATTTTATGTTTTAAACATGAGATTAATATAAACACTAACATAAGTTTACTACTTTATACTATAAATTCAATTACATTTATATATGATTTTATATATATAGTGAAATGGTTCGAGTTGGTTCGGTTTGGTTTGAAAAAAACAAAAATCAAATTGAACCAATAAAAATTGATTTTTCAAAAAATTAAAACCGTAACCAAACCACTAACATACCAATTCAAAACAAATCTATCGGTTCGATTTGATTTGAATTATCGATTTATTAATCTTTACTTATCGGTTTGGTTTGAAAAAATCAAATTGAACCAATAAAAATCGATTTTTCTAAAAATTAAAATCCTAACCGAACCACTGACACTCCAAATCAAACCAAACTTATCGGTTCAATTTAATTTGATTGGCGGATGAATTTTATGTGTATTCTCCCGATGGCATATTTTATTAAAGTAGCAATGTTTTTGTGACGCAAATGATTGAAAATGCTACCTGATCCCGTGACTGGGGCCGCAGGTGACACCGTCGATGGCGACATTGGCGCAGCCGGGGCCGATGGAAATGCAATCATCGCCTGGATATATCATCAACGGGTATGATCGATCAATACTTTTTACTTAACAAAATCAATGACGATGAGATGGGAAATCAGGATTTGGTTAGATAAGCGTACCGTTGCTGATGACGGAGTTGTAGATGCCGACAGCCTTGGTGTTCTCGATGTGGATGCCGTCGGTGTTGGGGCTGAGCTTGGGGCTCGAGATCATCAGATCCTGGATCAGCACGCCTTCGCAGCCGTCGAACTTCATGTGGAACTGGGGACTGTTCTGGATCTTCAAATCAGTCACAACCAGGTTGGTGCTCATGAAAAATCTTATCATCTGAAACAGCCCCAAAATGGAAAGATAAACATAGTTGTCTGGTTAGAACATGTTCTAATAAATATGTAATCATTAATATTAAAAAATATTTGAAAATAAATTTTTAAAATATAAAATTTGAAATAATTTATAGGATAGTCTCTAGACGGCATTTTAACCCGTCTAGCAACAAATCTAGACGGCTAGACGGACGCTTTTTCGAAATGGTGTAAAGTGAAAACTTACAGCTGGGCTGTCGCATGGTCCTGGCAGGGTGGATCCTTTCGGTCCCTGAAAATTGAATGTTGGAGATGTGATCAGTGAATCGAGTGGCTTAAATGTGAGATGGAAAATGTGAGCTTGGTGGTTGGATTCTTACACGGTGAGGCTTGCAGGGGAGATCCCACCACTGCTGCCCGTTGCCTTCGATCGTTCCTTTTCCGGTGAATGTCATCTGATCGAGCCGATAAAACACCAGCCACTGCCTTCTGCTGTCCGCCTTCGGCCAGCAGTCGGGCCCGTCTGGTGTCATCAGCACTCCATCCACCTACTCAAGCCGAATCAGACATTTTCAGCTGAGGAATCAAAACGACACCGTTTGAGGAGAGTGTGTATGAAATGCGTACCTGGAAGACGAGCCCGGGCTGGCAGGGACCGGAGAAGATGGTGGAGGTGATGACGAAGGAGAAGTCAGCAGGAGCCAGAACGACACCGTTTTTGACCTGGCAAGCGTCCTTCCACGCCGCTCTGAATGCGGCCGTGTCGTCCGTCTCCCCGTCGCCGGCCGCCCCGTACGCCGTCACGTCGAACACGCACGGCTCGTCTGAAGTGCCCGGGTCGTCCTCCGCCGGTGTTGAAGGGAAATGGGGAGGCGGCGGCGACTCCGCGGGAGCGTCAGAAACAGGGGATGGCGGAGATGGAGAAGGTACTTTCTTTCTACTGCTCTTGTGGAAATGGTATCTGGCGTCAATGCGGGTCGAGCTAAGCACGAGCAAGCCGATGAAAACCCAGAAGACGAAAGTCCGAGGAAGGGGCTCCATTTGGAAGAACACACCCTCGTAATTTCTCTGCCAGGAAAACAACAAGTCGAGTAGGGTTTTTGAGGGGTGAGGATTTGAGACAGAAACATAGAAGATGAGATGCTGAGTTTTATAAGCATGCAAAGTTGCTGTCGGAGGAGCAGTTTTTTCATGGCGGGGTTGACACGCGTCGAGTTGTGGTTGATGCGGACGTCGTTATCAGAGGAGAAGAGGAAATGGTCCGAAGATGGGTTCGATCACTTTTTTGAATATTTTGTCTTCCAGTGTTGTCACTCAATTTCTACTAGTTCAAAAATTTAGCAATAACACTTGGCACAGACCGCCAGACTACATGTATAAGCATTCGGTTCGCTTTAATTTTTAATAAAAATTTCAATTAAACCGTTTCTAACCGATTTTGAAATTTCAAAAACCGAATCGAATCATTAGAAAATCAAAGTGAATTTAATCATATATTTTGATTCGATTTCAATTTAAAGGTATTAATATAAGTATTAATTTATATTATATCTACAATTAAATTTAGGATAAATTACAAAAACATACCTTGAACTATAATTCATTTTCAAATTAAGTACTGAATTTTTTAATTCTTCAGTTTCAATACTGACTTTTTAATTCTTCAATTTCAGTACCGAACTTTTTAATTATTCAATATCAGTACTATAGACTTAATAGAAAGAAGCAATTAGTATGAAATGAGAGAATTAGTTTGGAAGTCCAACTCTTTACCCATAATTTTGAAATTTGTATAAATATATCAGACACATAATCTATTTTTTAATATAAATTTTCTCATTTCATTATTTCTATAGTATTGAAATTGAATAATTAAAAAGTTCAATACTGAAATTGAAGAATAAAAAAATCGCTATTTAATTTGAAAATGAGTGATAGTTCAAAATATGTTTTTGTAATTTACTTTTAAATTTATATACAATCTAAAGTATTGTGAAAGTGTTTAGTTTAATTCGATTTAATTTAAAGAAATAAAAATCAAATTAAACTAATATTATTTTAAATTATCACATATGAGGTGAAACCTCCTTATTTTCAGCTCATCAACACACATTAACAATGCACATCACCACCACCAGCACAATCAATTTGAAAATTTAACTATCAGTATCCACCTCCAAAATCAATCAGCTAAAAATCTAACTATCAATATAAATATGTTGGTATGATAGTTTGAAGTATTGTCTAGTAATATTCAGGTCTTAAGTTCAAGCTTTACTGATAATATATAAACATTAATATGTTAGAAATACGACTCACAACGAATATATATGACTCTACTATCAAAATAGATGGATAAAGCTGCACAACAAAATAATTAATCCGTCGTAATATAGTATGTGTGTATACCCACTATATGGATTTTCATTACTAGTGGACGTGTAATTCTCGTGACATTTGCTTGTTGTTTTGCTACCGATCATGTTTTGGCCACAAAAGGGGGAGAGGGCATCGAAAGCAAAATTAGCATTCATATGTGAATACGCAGAATTAGGGCATATAGGGCCAGAGTGGGACTTGTCTTGACAACTCAATATAAATTCTTCACGGGTTATTTTTGCTTTGTAAAGGACGACTAAAGAGCACAGATGCCTTTCCCAACTGCTCACTGATATGTGATGATCATGCCCTCATCAACTATTATGGTCCTTTTCTATATAATAACTTCTATCTATTGCTTCAACAACCAACCCCTTGTCCCAAACCCTAATCTTACTGTCGACATTTATTCATATATAAATACAAAGTATTAATATCACTTTTGATGCATTATTGAATTTGTTTATTAATTCTATCTATTTAATACTTAAATATCTAAGTTCACAAATCATGATTTCACAATTTAATGTAAGTCATCAACTATTTGTTCTATTTAACATATGAAATATTTCACCAAATGACATGTTAGATTCATATACCGTACGTATAAAAGGGCAGATATTGGAGCGGAGTAGTGAGTGATACGGTACTACATGAGTAATTTTATAAAATTGTATCTAGGGTTATTATTATATATTATGTTATTGTAACCTAATTGAGATATCCTCTCAATCAATATAAAAGAGAATATAGCGGTTCATCGCTTTTGAGAATGTAAGTAAGTTGCAGAACCTCATTAAGGCTCGTGTTCTTTAATTTCCTTACTGTTTTCGTCGTTTAAACCTGATTAATTAATTACTCAACACTACATTTCATCATCTCATAATAATCTATTGTGATCCTTTTCGATACAATGACTATTATGTACGTATGTATATTAAGAGAGGTATAATATTAGTTATTTATGTGAAATCGTTTGATATGAGTTTATGAATTGGAATAATAGTACGCAACACTAAAAAAATAAAAAAAATCATGGAAAAATGGCATTGCTAATATCTTGGTGAGAATTAGGTTAAATAATATCACCACTATTAGTAACAGGATAAGTAATAATACATCCTACCAAACATGCATATTATTTTATCGACATTCCTGATTAGAAATTCACATTAATAAGATCACTTTTTTTGGTTTCGGCACTCGTGACAGAAGTGGCATGAAGTCATCAGAAGAAAAATGGGGACGAATGTACGTTCGAAACATATGCATTTTACAGCTATTGGATGTTGATATCATGAGTGTTGATTACCTTCTGCGTGCTTGATGAACAAGAGCTGGCTAGCACGCGGGCCGATCGATATACGATCTTGATTCTGGAATGATCGAGCCGTGCGTTAAGCTGAGCTACCGACGTTTACCGGCCATGCACATGCAGGATGATGCGAGGTGGTGTAGGGTTTTCTTCTGACGAGGTATTTGTGAGTGTTGTGTAGTGGTGGTGTGAGAAAGTATTTATAGTGTGCGTTAGGGTTTTTGTTGTGGAAAAATAGAATGACAGTGCGTATGCGTATGATGACTCGGCGTATGATTCTCATAGACTCTTGTCCTGGCCTGTCACATGCTTCTTATCTTCCATCGTCACGGGCTGGCATTGTTCACTGATCCGCGACGATGCATGGAGCTGTCGACTTCTTGGAAAGTTTATGCGGCTGAGTTGTGTTGTGTCGTTTTAAACGTGGAGGCTTCGAGAAACCAACGTCTCCCTCGAGCAAAACGTAGCTCTCATTCAATCGATGAATGGATGAAACTGTTAGCTGCGATGTGGTCAAGGCGCAATCAACGACATCTATGTTTTGGGACTAACTTATACTCTGCCGACAGCTGGTTTTTACAATATATTTGTCGTGATTTTTAGTGGGGTGAATCGGAACTGAATTAAATGTAAATTTATGTATCAGAATGAAATCGAACAGATGGTGAGTGGGATTGCCTTTGTTGATTTCATGTTTGCTATCATGGTATGAAACTCATGACTTCCCAAACTGAAATGTTGGGGGAAATTAACAAGCACAAATTAAACATTAGCTATATGAGACGACGCATGAATTTTTGTGTGACATCATCGATGTTATTTTGATATAGTGGAATCAGATTCGTTGTGGATCAATTCACGCGCACATTCAACTTAATAATAATACTCATGTGTACCATCAAGACTTGAACTTTGACCACACTCCTCCATCTTCCTAGCAGAGCCAGACTCATTGCGTGTATGCTAATTAATACGTATCTCCAACATATTTATACTCATGTTATGCTACAAGGGTTTGAACTTGAGATTAGTAGACAATACGGCAAACCAGTAGACCAACAAAATGTTAATTATGTGAGATCGGATTTTGATAAATCTATTTTATTATAATAGACATATGTAGTGGTTTAAAAAAAATTGCATTATCATAACTTAACTTTTCAAATTATTCACCGACTCTCAAAGTCTCAATCCACTGAGGCCATGCTTGACTTAGGGAAAATGAAGTAGAAAGAAAAATGGGAAGAAAAGTGCAGTATTCATTAAATTTATTGAACGGTTGGATTGAAAACTTATGGAGAAAGTATTAAATCTTACATAATTTTATTTTAAATTCTTCTTCCCTAATTTTCTCATAAAGATGACATTCTCATTTCCACTTCTCACGAATTTTCTCTCAACCAAACAGAGCCTAAATAAATCGAGCTCATCTAAATTTCTCTCACAAAGAAAATGTATCATGCCAAAAAAAAAATTATTGAGAAAAATCATAAAAGGGGTTGATTCATTTTTTATTTAATTATGGTCACAACTATCTAAATGTCCAAAATGGAAAAAAAATTGGATTGATTTTTTAAATTAAAATTTACAATTATATTATTTAACTAATATTACTATATGAATTATATTCTTGTGGTAACGCTACGTTTTTTTCTCATCAAATTAAATAATATCATTTTGTTTACACAAAAAACTCATAAATTTCATGTTAAACCGACTCTATTAAAAAGCAAATTTGATAAGCTCAATTGTATTTAATGAATTAAAATCAATATGACATTTTAAATTAGTGGAAATTCTTTTTGCCTCTTTTTGAATATTTAGATAATTTTGAATGTAATTGAGTAAATGTCCGGATCTATTTAGAGTTTTCTCTTATATATTCATCCGGCAACTGACAGATGGCACGTGGAAATATGATTGGGCCTGCAGATCGAAACCCATGGGTTATGGAGGGCCCGACCCGCCCAGATCCACATTCGTAACTCAAACCTTTGACCCTAAGTCAAACTGCAAGTAACTTCCAACGTTTTAGCAGCTCACGCAACATATTTTTTTATAAATACTTTCACATGAAATCTTTTGACCTTTTTCTGAAAATCAGCGTCAAAGTACGACCACAGAATTCCGCAACACATACAGCTTTCATCACCCTTTCTCTGAAACTCGTACACATGGCGGCTATCGGTTCACGGGTTGGGCCTCATGTCTGTCACGGGCGACCCATCTTCATTAACCAGCGCCAGTTTAATTAAGCAGATTATTAGAATAATCTTGATTAGCAGGGAGTTTAAAAGCCACTAATTAATCAAACTTGAGATTGCTGCTACGTGTCCGTATTTTGCTACAGATGTGGGGATAAGACAACGCATGAGACGCTTTTGTTGCTGGTGAGTGTGAATCCGAGGTGGCGAAACTTGTGGCTGTGCTTAATCATAGTAATTAGGTTCTCCGTATTTAATTTTAATCATTGTTAATGAACATGTAAACAATGTAAGTGAAATCGCCCACAGATGGATAGTTGAGCCGGTTGAGAGTCTGGTTATATAGTTCGACTGATTCTGAGTTTGATTCTTGAAATTTGCACATATCACATAAATCTCATCGGAGAACTGCAGGACGTATTCGCGCAAGCCTTGGATTGGTTCTCCGAATTTCAAAAAAAAAAATGCAAGTGAAAATCGGACACTTTATGTAAATTGTACGTATGAATGGTAAAATGATGCGTTTTGAAAGGATTTTATAGAAATATGTTAATTAGTATTTTGGACTTTTAGATATTTGTATTGGAAGTGTTAAGAGATTAGAGTTTTGAATTTTTTAATATTTTTAGAGTTTTATGAATTTTGAAAATGCATTTAAAACAATCAAAAATGAAACTTTAAAACCTTAAAAAGCTTAAAAATTCTAAGGCTCTGTTTAATTAGGGAAAATGAGTGCCAAAGTAATATGAGGAAAAGTTTAATAAAATTTTTATATTTCAATTCATTTATCCATTCCAAGCTTAAAAAAATATAACGCATCAAAATTTCATTTTCTTCCACATTTTCATTTTACTCAAATTATTTCTAAAACAAACCAATCTAAACTACTAAAACGTCCATAACCAACTAAGATGAAAATGGATATTTATCCCATACTATACACAGCTAATTTATTGATTTTTTTATTGCAAGTACCATCAAATATTACTTCACATCAACTGAATTAATAACTTTTATTAATTAATCTAGGAAAGACATGAGGTAGTTAATAATTAAAATTAGAGAAAATTGCAAAAGACGGGTATATAATTTCAAATTTTAAAAATTACGATCATTCATATGTGATTTTGAAATTCACTATCATTTTTAATTTTAGAGTCTCTTTATAAATTTATAATACTTGATCAACCCCATATATATATTTTTTATTTTTACTAGCACCACATTTTAAATGCTATTTTTCTATTAATTTATTTTTATCAAGCCGTCTTTACATTTCTTGCTGCAATCACATCTCCAATTCCTCTTTCCAAACCCTGATCATCCATCCCAATCAAAGTCATGAATTCACTTTTTTTTCTAATCCTAACTCATAATATCCTTCACTGGTAGGATCATAGGCTGCCCAAACACAAAATCATCAAATTCAACAAATATCATCATCTGTATTGTAAATTTACTATATGAATATTATTCTTTACGTCATCAACTAATTTGACGCGTCAAGCAATATCCAACACAACATTATGCCACAAATGCATCATAGCTTCTTTGTTTTCCTATCATCAAACTCAAATGTCACACAAAAAAAAAAAAACTAAGCCCTTACAAGCCTCAAATTAGACTCGGGCAAATAAGAGATAATTTTTCATTGACTCAAACGAGGCCAGCAAAGTGTAAAAATAATCTAATAGCATTTAGATCGGGAAATTATGAGAAATAAATTTATGGGGTTGATTAAATATTAAAAAATTACAAAAAACTTAAAACTTAAAAATAACCATAAATTTCAAAATCATGGTTTGAAAAAATCAATAGTATATATATCCTCGCTGCTTCTTGTCACCGAGGCCCAACGAGCCGACGTAGGATGGCCCAGTAATACAACTGACATTTGCGCGTGTGGATAAACGAGAAGTTTGAAGCCGTATCAGTCGGACGTCTATCTTTGAGCCACATCTCACACACGTCGTACGGGACACGAACGAGTCCTCGCTGCACGACACGTTTGCGGACACGTGTCACGCATAGAGCAGTTTCATGACATGCGCGACCTTCATAAATGTCCAGCTGCCGCAAGCAGTACCACAGCATCGCGTTACATCACCCAGTTGAGAATTCGATCTGAGAAAACTGAATCGAAGAAAAAACGCAGAGATCGATCTGAAGCGCAATGCAGAAGGCTAAGGAGACTGCTTCCAACGTCGCTGCGTCTGCCAAGGCCGGCATGGACAAGACCAAGGCTGTGGTTCAGGAGAAGGTTAGGTTAACTTCCATGTTTGGTTTCATCCATTCTAACTCCGATCCTGTCTCTTTTTTATAATAATTGTTTAATATATAAATTATAAAAAATTATCGTATAAATAACGTCTTCAGGTTGATAAGATGAGTGCACACGACCCGGTTGAGAAGGACATGGCGGCGCAGAGGAAGGAGGAGCGGATCCAGCAGGCGGAGATGAACAAGCAGCAGACGCGGGAGCACAACGCTGCGGCGATGGGGCACAGCACCGGGGTGCTGGGGACAGGCGGGACTTACTCGCACTCGGCCACCGGGGTTCCTGGGCACTCGACCGGGACGCACCAGATGTCCGCCATGCCCGGCCATGGGACCGGGCAGCCACTGGGCGGGCATGTGGTGGAGGGGACGGTCGGGTCGCGCCCGATCGGGACTGCGACGGGGACTGGAGGGACTACCGCGCATCATACCCAGGCTGGTGTGAACCCGGGGACGCACCCGACTGGGTATGGGACCGGGACTGGAGGGACTTATAGTTAGATTATTTGTGTGCTTTATGTGTGTTTTTTTTGAGCAAATAAGTACGCTAGCCATACAGGTGTGTAGTGAACTCATTAGGGTTTGCATCTTACGCTGCATGTGGGTTTGGTTGTGTGGGATTCTGGTTTTCGCTTGTGTTTAATTATGAGAGCCCAAGTAAGGTTACTAATCATTTGGCACTGAAGTTAGGTTTAATAAATTTAATTTGAACAACTATTGCCATTTGCTACCAAATCAAGAATCTCGTCTCGGATATATCTACTAAGTTCAAAGTGATTCAAAAAAAAAAAAAACTAAATCCTGCTGTGTTAGGTTTGAGGAAAGTTAGGTTTGAGGAAAGTTAAAGGGAAAATAAATTTCTAAAAAAATTTATTTTATTTTTCTCTGGTTTGGTTAGTTTTGGTTTGGGGTGAAAAATTTTTCATCAAATTTTTTATTTAGTTTTTCATCCCCAATTGTTTCTAAATCAAAATTTTTCATCAAATTTTCTTTTTCCTCAATTTTTTTCTAAACTCTAATTTGGTGTGATGGAAAATGAGAAGGAATTCTTTAGATGATGAAAAATGAATAGAAAGTTACATCACAAAATTTATTTTTGTAAAATTTTCCACCTCAAATCAAAAATCAAAAATAAAATAATTTTTTTGAGAGATTTATTCTCTCTAATTTTCATTTCCCTCTTTCCTCAAATCAAACACATCTTAAAGATCTTAAAGCCATGAAGGTGATGCACTTCTTCTTCCCATCACTACGAGCCTTAGATCTGCAAGCAGGATTTGCAGATTTCAATCTGATCGATGAGTCCGCTAATTAAGTATGAAACGTGCAGATTAAGCCCGGTACAAAGAAAAGGGAAGCCAAAAACATAGTGCTAATCGGATCATGAAATCTGTAACACTAAAATTCTCATGCGAATCACTTCTACGTGTCGATGTATACCTGAGGCTGCTTCATCGATGAGTCCAAATGAACTTTTTTAATTCATTGCTAATTATCGTACTCAATAAGTTGACAATCTTATTTTAGATAGCAAAATGGTTGTGCCAGAGTGAGTGGGTTTTACTTCTTCCGAGAAGCTAGTATGCACCATGTTGGCATGTTAGTTGGAAGACGCAATCTTACCGAACTTACTAAAAAAGTGACAGTGCGCAGCTGTCATTTTTTTTAGTCTGATTTTCAATTCGAATCAAGATTTGTTTATGCAAGTATAAATTAAAATAAATTATATTAACTGATATGAATCTGACTAGACTCAATCATGTATTTGATATGAAAAGTTATGAAACTATTTCGTTCCGATAAAAATTTGACTTGTGTCTCACAATTCGAAAATCTAAATTCGAACCTAAATTAATGTGTTTTTGTGCCAGTGATTTCCTTTTACATATCCACTCCTTAAGGTATTTACAACACTTCTATACAATGCATTTTGAATTGCTGTTGTGATTTGGGTTTTGGGGGCTATGTGAGCCTGAAGCGGAGTTTAATTATTGTCGAGCCTCGAGGCCTCTGACGCTCTTCCCGGCCGTGAGGCTCTCCTGCTCCTCCCAGAGAACCTCCACCTTTCACGTCAAAATCCTCCGCTCCTCATGAGAATAATTTATCAAGTTAAATGTTAGAGGCGCACTGAGTCAAACAACATGGAGTTTTCTTTACAACATAAAAGATAACGGTCAGTGATTACGTCAGTTTGTGTCCAATTTTGTTATGTGTCTTCGAGTTATCTTAGTTTGTGCCTCGCTATCTTTTATTTAAAATTAAACTGTACGTTTTTTGACTTGATTTTTATATAATACCACTCAAATAAAATATTAAAGCCCACCACCAAATCCCCCGCTTCCTCCGCCGCTCCCTATCAAAGGCATACATATAGTTTGGGAAGTTTAAATGTCAGAGGCTCACGAAGGTACAAAATGTAGAGTTCACTTATGAATGAAAAAATGTCAGTCAGTGGTAAAACATAAGTTTATGGTCAAGTTTGTTATGTTTATGGAGCCAATTTTCATAATCATTTAAGTATTTGATTATTCAGAACTTAGTCTTTAATTTGTCTCTATGTTGCTTTATTTGTTTTTTGTAGTTGTGCTTTCAAACTTTTTGATAGTTTGATCCCACAATGACACAAAATAACACATTAATTAAGGAAATAGAAATTTAGTTCATCTATCAGAATCAATTAATACCTAAGTACTACTAGATTCGGATCATACAACAAACTCGGACATTAACGTAGGATCATCATTCACCGCCATCTTTTTTCTAAAAGTGAATTCTCTCTATTTTGTTTCTCTATGGAGTGTGAAGCGCGGCGAATTCAAATTCAGAAGACAGCACGGCGTAGTTTTTTCTAAAAGTGAACTATACCCAACACACACTCCACACTAATAACCTAAGCATTCCTATGGTGTCTGGAGGCTACGACGTGGAGTGGTCCGGACAATTTTGTAACCCTTCTGTGTTCGTGTCGGAATCAAACTTTTGTAACCTAGGGCTGGTCCGGACAATTTGGAAGCTTTAAGCATGCAATACCAAAATTTGAAGCCTTTAGCGAACTATTGCCCCGACATTGTGGGCGCGGAGGGGCCTGTGCAGGGGCCGAAGTCCCCAACATAACTCGCATGGTCTCAAGCTACCAACGCTTAAGCCAACCTTTGAAGCTGTCAAGAAAAACTAAGACTACAGCCAAGGAGCCAAGGCGGCAAACTCAACTCAAGTGGTCGAGCTATCGATGGTTAAGCTAGTGCATCAAGCATGGCTCAGTACAAAACCGAAGGACCTCTATTTGAAACACAACTGAAGACCAATGTGTGGACCAAAGTTCTCAAGCATTGTACAACACAAGGTTAAAAGTATCCTTTGGCTATGTGTTCGTTCAGGGCGAATTTGGACAAAATATTAAAAAGAATCAAATGTTAATGAATGATATTATGTAAGTATACATATAGTATATTTTCGATTTGACTTAAATCATTTTGATTTTAAGAAAATTAATTTCATTATTTTTTATTCACAATCCAAAATCTATTACATTTGCTACTATCTTCGTCGTAAGACTAGCAACACATAAGCTTGTTTGCTCGAGCTAATGTCTTGTTTTTTTTATAATGAATTTATTTCCATTTATCTGGTTTTTTTACGGATGTGTGATTGTTGCAACTAATTTTTTTTGCCTTTTATCTCGCATTGCGTAAATTCAATTGTCATATAAGTGTCCGCAATTATACATGAAGAAATTCTGCACACAAAAACTATACTTACTCTAAGTACGAAAAAATTTCTCCTAATAGATCTTAAATTGAAGTCTGGATATTCTGTGTGATCATTCCTATACACTACGCTTAAGAACCGGTCCTGCGTAGACTTATCATATCCGAAATTCTCAGGTCTTCCAAGTTGGTTGTGGGAGGAAGGTTAACCGATTATGTGTTTTTCATTTAACATCTTAAAAAATTTATATGAAAACTTCTTCGATAAATAGAGGAAAAATGTTTAGAATATTATATTATTGTGAGATCAAGAATTTATTGATCATACAGTGTTTTATAATTATATAAAAATTTAAAAATATGAAATGAATTTTATATGTGATGAAAATAATCTATTTTCTTTCAACATATTTGATATTAAATGAATCATTAAAAAATAAAAATAATCGTATTGATATATATAGGGTTACAAATATGGCGATAAAAAGGTTGAAAATTCGGCCCAATTTATGTCAGCTTATGGGCTGGGCCACGGCCTGAAGATGAGCAGTTGGCGGAGTGGGACCCGCAAGGCTTTCTATTCGTTATCTTCTTATCCCAACTCGACTTCGAAGCAGCTGCTGGGAGCTGCGCCTTTGAATCCGATTCAGCGAAAATGGCGTCGATAGCGCAGCAGTTCAGCGGCCTGAGATGCTCGCCGGTATCTTCTACGCGGCTCTCGAAGCCGGCGGCGGCGACGGCACTAGCGGCGCCGAGGAGGAATCACGCGCCGGCGATTGTGTGCGGGACCATATCGCCGAATATGCAGACGAAGGAGAGGCTGAAGCTGAAGGAGATGTTTGAGGAAGCGTATGAGCGGTGCCGGACTGCGCCGATGGAAGGAGTGTCGTTTACTATTGAGGATTTCCATGCTGCTATTGAGAAGTATGATTTCAATTCCGAGGTTGGGACTAAGGTATGGCGTGCTTCTCCCTCGGTTTTTGTGTTGTGTATCGCTGAGATTTTCTCGGTTTTGATTTTGAGGTTCAATGTGTTATTTGATTCTGGAATTCAAATTCATCTGAAGAGGATAATGTGTGGTAACTCTGCTGATTTTAGAAGTCTTAAGTTATATAACTTGTTGATGGGTATCCAGTGTTCGAAATTGGTAGATACTTTTTATCTGTAATCAGACTTTTCAAAAATTCCTGTAGTTGGGCTGCATATTGAAATTTTGTTTGATGATTTGAGTATGATAGTAAGTTAATCTGGTGCAGTCTGTTGTAGAACTGCAGAAACTAGCAGGCTTGAGGATTTATTAGCTGTAAGGTGGATTGACATGGTAATGGAGTTGTTAGGATTTTGGAATTGGTAATATCATTTATTAAAAAAATTCATGTGATTTTTTCTTAGAGTCTTTTTCTTAGCTTAAATGGAATTCAACACCACCATTGCTGGTTAATTTTTCTTTAATTTAATGAACCTGAATCAATCAAGTTGAATTGAAATGAGTTGAACTGAATTGAAACTTGTATGAATAAGCCAAAAAAGGCCTTACTCAAGGCAGGTCATATTAATAGGCTATATTTATGTGTTTGTTGGTTTCTTGGCTTCCATTTGTATGATCTAATATTACCAGGCAAATATCAAAATGTGCGTATTGTCTAATTACTGAATTTATATGTTTGACGCCGGATGATGAACTTTGGGCTCGACCAAGTTATTAGAATAACAACTGACAAAGACAGACATATACATCACATAGCTCCCGACTATAGATGTGTTTCTTATCAAAGAGTTGCATGCTAGTTTTATTATTCTTATTTTGTTATATGGCAACAGTTAAAAGTAGTATGTTCATTGCCACTATGTGTCTTATATGCGTGTGATGTAAGTCTTATTGATCACTACCAAGACAGCAGGATGAAGATGGGTGTACGGGGTCATTCATAATATAACTTGCTTTCAGGTTAAGGGGACAGTCTTCAGTACTGACATGAATGGAGCCTTTGTCGACATCACTGCCAAATCTTCAGCCTATTTGCCTCTCCAGGAGGCCTGCATTTACAAAATTAAACATGTTCATGAGGCAGGCATTTTTCCGGGTATGCGGGATGAATTCATAATTATTGGTGAAAATGATGCTGATGACAGTTTGATTTTGAGTTTGCGGTCCATACAGTATGACACTGCATGGGAACGCTGCAGACAACTTCAAGCAGAAGATGTTGTGGTCAAGGGTAAGGTAGGATTCACAACAGGCTGGTATAATTTCTGAACATTATGTTTACAGGTGCAAAAATGTCTGTGGATGCTAGGAATGTTACTTGGAGCCTAGTGCTTTCTCATTTATGAGTAGCTGAGAACTATATTCTCTTATGCAGGTTGTTGGCGCAAACAAGGGTGGAGTTGTTGCTTTGGTTGAGGGTCTTCGTGGATTTGTACCATTCTCTCAGATTTCAACTGTTAGTTCCTCACCTCTTGGGCAAACCCCATTCCCTTGGTTCCTTATTGTCTCTATATAAATTCTTGGCTTATTTTGAGGAATGTGTGGTTGGGGATGCTCCATCTGCTCCTCCTCTGACTGAACATTAAACTGGCCCTGTTTTTCACCAGAAATCAGCTGCAGAAGAGCTTCTAGACAAGGAGCTTCCCTTGAAGTTTGTTGAAGTTGATGAAGATCAATCGAGGCTGGTCCTCAGTAACCGCAAGGCCATGGCCGACAGTCAGGCACAGCTTGGCATTGGATCAGTGGTTACTGGAACGGTTCAGAGCCTGAAACCATACGGTGCCTTCATCGACATAGGTGGCATGAATGGTCTTCTTCATGTGAGTCAGATCAGTCATGATCGCGTCTCAGATATTGCAACAGTCCTCCAACCTGGTGATACTCTGAAGGTAAATTTTATAAATTCTAGCCTTACCGATTCATTAATTTGGAGACTCATTATGTTATAATAATACATTTACAACCTTTTTATAGGTCATGATACTTAGCCATGACCGAGACAGAGGCAGAGTCAGTCTCTCAACCAAGAAGTTAGAGCCAACTCCCGGTGACATGATTCGCAACCCAAAGCTTGTTTTTGAGAAGGTACACTTCATTGATACTTGCACTTCATACATTCAGCTTAACATGACTCTCTCTTGCAGTTGAACCTGTTTAAGGATATTCAAAGACTCTCCGTCCAGCATATCTTTTTTAATATGTCCCTGGTTTTCTACCCTGGCAGCATTTTGAATCAATCTGAACTTACCATCATGCTTTACAGGCTGAGGAGATGGCACAAACATTCAGGCAGAGAATAGCTCAAGCAGAAGCTATGGCTCGTGCTGACATGTTGAGGTTCCAGCCAGAGGTAATAACTATAGTCCATGTTGCTCACCTTAGCTCTATTCACTGATCAAATCTTAAGAAACAGCAATTGTATGTACGCTAATGATCTACGTTGTCATTTGCAGAGTGGCCTGACCCTCAACTCAGACGGTCTCTTTGGGCCTCTGTCCGCCGAGCTCCCAGAGGAGGGACTGGACCTGAGCGACCTCCCACTTGCAGAAGAACCTTAGCCCAACAAAATGCAAACCTCTACCCCCCGCATCTTCCATTTAGCCATGTAAGAAGTCTCAACCATCCAAATTCATAAGTCAAATGTACATCAACAATCATGTAAACATATACGCTGTCCCAATCAGATAGATTGCAATGCCAAGTTGAACTTTGTTATCATAGGTAGAAAATCAACAGCTTTCACACCAGGAAACCTCAACAGAAGGAAGTGTCTCTCTATGGCTTTGTACCCAACTCACACCCACATTATTCTAAAAAAGCCATTCAGTAACCCCACCCTCTCGCGCAAGTAATCTTCAACCTTAAAATCTCCGGTCAAAATGAAACTGGACGGACTCCATAATGCCAACACGCTTGACTTCCACACACAAATCCACATCCCAACGAAAGCAGACACGTCTGCACATTTCTCTCCACCTTCATCTTTTACTTCACCTACGAAGATCTTAACCCGAGCCCCAAGCAACCAACATTAGATCTTGCAATCCACGGATCCCTAAAATGTCAACCATAATTAGGTCTTGTCGCAAATTAAACCCCCTCCAGGATCATCTAAACAATTCCGTCTTACCAATCCCTAGGCAAAAAACTTCAATTCCAAAACGAGTTTTCAACCAACATTCCCCCGTTGACTCTTTGCATAAAGTCAAAGTTCAATCACACGAATAGTTGGAGCAGCACATGTGACAAATTTTATTAGAAGAGCGTGAAAATTAATCCACAATTAGAGTGTTCTTTTGAATATATCATGACGTGAACCCTCAATCATTTAATAAATAACATAATAAAGAAATAGAAAAAAATGGCACGAATAACTTAACCAGTTGATGGTCACGGGTTTTGTTTCTTGTTGTGTCGATAAATTTGCTGAAAAAATTCAGAGTAAACGCCTCCTGGATAGTGCTAGTGTCAAAGCTTTGATATATAAGAAAAAAAAACATCAAGTTGATAAAGATCACAACAGCCTTAAAATTAAGTAGTACGACTGAAAACATCCTAATGCTTCCAATAAGCACATGGTTGTTGTCCTAAACTAATAATTAATCATAATCAGGACATTAAGGCTTAGGGTTGAAGTGTGTGGACTTGTGCTTCAGTCCAAGTGATGAACTGATTAAGATAATCTGGTGCACCATATCACGCTGTTAATTACAAAACCCAGTTTAGTCTCTTTTGTTGACAATGTTAGGTCATTTCAGATGTCAAACCACGCGGTTTTATGACATGACAAGTAGCTAATCAAGCATAGTTAATTGTTAAGGATTTGTTTTAAGGTTGTAGAAGATTGCTTTAACTGAATTTATACAGAAGCAGAGACTCATAAAATATAGAGCATCATTGGGAGTTGAATTTGAGCATGAGTCCAAGCCAGTTCAAATGGAGCTAGAGGCCACACTAAACAGCCAAATGTACATTGCGTGAGAGCAACTTTTATCAATGAATAATTTATTTATTTTTGTGGTTAGAGCCCACATACTCTACATTTTAATAGTGAAATCAGACTTGTTAAAAAATCGTATCCTTAGAATTTGAACTTGAATCCGAAAATTATTAGAGACAACATCTATGATCTCTAGAAACTGCACCATGTTGATCATGCATGACTTCTACTTTGAGATGTCATTTATAATAATAATGTTTCTTGAATCTAGGATTTTGAGATTGTTAGACAATACTATTAGCCATTAGGCCAACATGTTGTTGGTAATAAAAAAATTCTTAAAAATTACTAATAAACACATTTAGTCAAGCAAGCGAGTGAAGAAATTTTTATAAACAATTAAAGCCTATAAAAATAGAGGGAATGGTGAGGACTTGATCACCTAACCTCTAAATTGCATATCAAGAAAATCTATCATCGATTCAATGAAATCGGCAATCACACAAACACATCGTGAAATTAATTGTGTGATTTTAAAGCTAATTTAAGATCTGTGTTCTGCTTGATCTAATAAACTAATTGTGAAAGTAAACTTGATGCTTTATTAGCATGCAAACTTGTCTTAATCAGGGGTAGTCATGCTCCAACTCTGATTACTTTTAAGTGCACGTTTGATAAGATGTATTATTTATCCTAGTATTAATAGTAAAAGTATATATTATTTAACCAACCTCTCACTAATATATTAATAATACATATTTTTCATTATATTTTCATTCATTTTTGGATATTGCATACTAATTATTCCAATACTCAATTTTCAACTAAACAACTTTACAAACATAATTAATACTATATCTCTCTTAATACATTCTATAAAACGTGCACTAAAGACATTGTAATTTGAAACTAATAGTTATTTATCCGATCAAGTTAATTTTATAGTTTTGTTGAAATGCTGGCTACTAAGGTGCTTTAATTAAGTACATAAACATGTTACTTCTCATATTTACCTAGCAAAAAAGAATGTCAGTGGAGGAAGTATTAAAGTTAATTTTATTTTTTTCATTTATTTTTAAATTTTCCTAAGTTGATAAAATGAATATTCTTATATCAAAATATATACAAATATTGAATCAGAAATTTTGTTGGTATTCACATCATCATTCCCACTGTCATCATGCACAAGTGTTTTATATACATGCTCGAAAAGAGTAAAGGGGATCAAATACGTATAAGCAAACTGTTTTTATTGAGAAAGCTAATCCAACAAGTAAGCATTGTTTATGCTTAGTGATTCAGTGGTACCCTAATGATTATCATATAGTGCCAACAATTCATTTCCATATTCTTCCTTTCTAGATTATCTTATATAGGAATTTTTAGGACCTTTACACCATGTTGTAGATGCATGTAACTAGGAAATTAAATAAATTATTGGGTAGTTTTAATCTATATCTTATGCATAATGTGATTTACTGAAAAGTCAAAATTTTTCTTTCTACACTTTTAATATTTCAGTTTACGTACCTGATTGATTGTGCGTTCAACCATATCACATGAATATTTTTCCTAAAATGATGAGTTATATGGTGTTTGTACGAGTATGTGTATGTGTACTCTTTCTATAGTCACATCACTTTCTTTCTAAAGAGTGGAATGAATGTTCAACATTCTGTAACTAGGGTTTGGTCAAGCAAAATATACAACTTGTTCCTGTAAAACAACTGCCAATCGATCAGGCTCCATATCCAAGTAATAATGAACAAAGTGGCTCTTTGCTTTCTCGCCAATCATCTCTCATCATTCTATCATACATCCATCCACATTTTGAAGTCAAATGTGTTTATTTCCAAAAATAAACCAAAAGTAGGTGTTTTCAAAGCAACCAGAGGATAAATATGCAGCCATTATTGATCAAAAGCTTGTAAATGGTGGCTTCTCAAGTGGGATAGCAACAGCTCAGACGTGGCCACCATCGCAAAATATTAGGGCTTAAGGTACCCGTAGTAGTTAGTATGTGTTTCGATATGATGCTGCCATTTGGACTGCTAAACAAAGTTTCATGACTGACGCTATTTAGGGTTACTTGTTGCCCTATGACCTACGGGTTTTATAATAAGAGAGTTTGATGAAAAGCCAGGCTAATGACATGATGATTATTTATTATTAACGAATCTGCTGCATCAGTTTGATGGAAATGGAATAGGCAGATTTGGAGAAAGGGTTTTTGTACAGTACAGTGGTGGTCACTTTCTGTGTTCGAATTAAAAAAATGGAAAGGCTACTTTGGCGGCTTTTTTCCTATTTGATTGCTTCTTGGAAGGGCACAATGTGTTTGTTTTCTATGTCTTACAATGTTTGCACAGTGACAGAAACAAATGTAATGGTAGGGTTTTATTTAAGTAGATCATTTTGTGGTTCACTGTTCTAGTTAATTAAAACCCCAAAAATTTAATTTGTCCTGATTTGACAGACACAGTTAATTATTGAAAGCATGAGTTTTTGTTTAAGTTTTTTTAAAGAGGCATTTGAATCACCATGAACTGAAAAATATAAGGTCAAAAGAATAAACCCTACCAGCTTGGCCAACGCAGGTCAAGATCATCAGTCACATTCACATGTTGTGACTTTGAGCAGTCAAAGACGCCATTTATATGATGATGGAGCTGCTCTGTTTACAATGTTTCAATCTCAACTACAATGACACATTCTATGGCTGATTCATTGCACAAACATAATTCACAGACCGTTGAACATATGTTGATATCCGGCAGCAGCCAGCATGCACAAACCTCTGTATTTGTGTCAATGGAAACAGTTGGTTATCATGGTTGGGTTCAACTAATACATTCCAGTTCCAACAATATAAAAATATTTCAGTATAAATTATTGAAATTGTGTAACCGGAAACTAGAGTATTCGATTTGGGAAAAAATTATTTGAGGGCATGGTTTTAAATCTAACCCTATTTAAAAGAACATTGACACGATAAAAAAAAACACCCTAATCTTTTAACTGCTAGCAAGAATGATAATGAAGAGATTAATTACTATTTGCTTTGAGATTCTATTTCCACTTTCATGACAAATATTGAAGCAGCTAAAAAGGCATTGTTTGGAGAAAAATGCAATGGAAATGAAAATCAAAGAAGAAATCACAATTAAAATTCTTAATGACTTTTATTTTATTTTACACTTGTTTCTTTTTCATGGAAAAATCTATTTTTACTTTTTTGAATTTGTACTCTCCATGTGATTAGTTTTTATATATGACAAACGTAAGAATAAATTTTATAATAAAATGCTTAATTTGGTGTCATAATCATTCATCCCCCTAACTTCATCTTTTCATCTAAACCCCACTAACTAACCACACTACCTTGATTGAAATTTCTTCCCACAGCTGAAGAATGCATCACTCAGAGTTGAAACTGGTCTCCATTCAATTGGATCTTGGTTTCACTGATTCCTTTAGAAAAATAATGCAATGGATAATGCAACCAAAATCACTTTCAGTCTATTTATTTGACCAAAAAGGTTAACTCGTAAATTATAATTTTACAACGACAACATTTTTAGCATCATTAATAAAAGCCGATGCAACATATATAGCGTAATTCAAATAAGAGAATGAATATGAGGTGAAACTTCAATTCATATACCTTAGATAACGGATTGGTTAAAAATATAGATTTGTTATTTTTCTTTTTCATTTCAGAGGTTATAGGGCTTTATCATTTTTAGGATGTTGGAATTATAGGATTTTTTTATTTCTGAGTTTTCAAATTTTAAAGAGTTTTAAGATTTTTTAGTCTTTTCTGACACATAAGAGTTTTGGATTTTGAGTTTTATAGAACTATGCCCTAAACATCTTAAAATATTAAAATGAAAATAAATAACATAATTATTTTATTATGCCCAATCCCTTGCACAATTTATATTAGTGTCATCTCATATCCACTTACCGTTTCAAATAAACCACATGTGTGAGATATGATCTAATTGGTACCTCTTCTCATTAAAAAAAATATATACAAAAAACTTGAATAATTTTGCAGAATCCGAATTAAAAAAAATTATTGTAACACTTCTTCCAATTAGATATCAAGTTTCATTTATGGGATTAACAAGTACGTGTATCATGTAAATAAATAGTATCCAACATGCTTCAATTCGGGAATCACTTGATAGACATTTTATTAATATGTTTAACAAGGCTCTTTCATATAAACATATATTCTTCAATATATAGCTATCTTGGACATAATAATATGACGCAAATTTTTTATGTGAGGATATGATCATCTTGTTGTATGATGATGATCTCCTAGGGTTTACAAAAGAATTAATATGTGTAAGAATATATACCGTATTAATGTAGATTTATGCATACTTCATTGCATATGCATGAGTATGATCTATAAGGAAAAAATCTAAAAGAGGTCTTGAAATATCACTAATTTTTAAACTATCTGAAGTATCAAAAAAATTTGGAGAAGATTTTATAAAATAAAATTTACATATGCGCTTCTAAACTGTAATGTTATTGAAAAAATTATTCATGCACTAAAACTAGCCATTCTGTCATCAAAAATTAAATGAATATTTTGTTCACATAAACAAAAATTTCTTTTCATATTTAATCAACTCTAATTTGTAATAAATTTAACATGATCAATTCCATTTAATGAGTCAAATAAATAGATATTGAGCAGCATGATTCTAAATTAGTATAGTTTTTTTTTTCATTGCACTTTTTTACTATTCAGATATTTCGGACCATAATTGAGAAAATGGTGATATTTTATATTTCCTTATATATTAAGTCACTAGTAACTTTTGGCATATAACAGTGAGCTTGTTCATATATTCCTTGTTGTATGTATATAATAGAGCAAGCGATTTTCAGAATCAACAACCAAATATGCCCTAATATTAATATCAGCATAACCTAAAATGAGCATCTTCTCGAAAAGGGAATCGATCAACACACGAGTATTGAGATAACATCATTTAGTTAAGAATAAGATCGTTATATTTTTTGATTAAATAAGATTAACAACTATATTTGCAGTATATATGCCAGTTTTATTAAGAACAATAGTAGAGTAATTTAAGTGCTTTGTCTCATTATGATATCTCACCTCAGAAAGCACAATGAGTTTGCTTTTAGCATCTTGTGGATACTCCTTCCACCATGAAAGAAATTACTATGAAAATGTATAGACAGATTAAGCTAATAAATTGTTAATTACATGTATTAATTAATTTAACCATGAGTGCCAAAGCCTAGTGGAGGATACAAATATGTGCTTAACGGTATCTGAGCATGACATTTTCATTTTCGCATCTGGCTGGGGGAATGTTTGTAAAGATTTTAGGGCACAAGTATATGCTGACAGCAGATGTATTCTGAAAATTGAAACAAACTATACAGCAAAATAGAAACCCTAATCAAAATAAAACCCTAATTTATCCACTGTGATGGCAGTTCTGCTGCGGCAACGTATTTTTTGATGCCACTCTATGTACTGTCTTCTATTTTGTGGCAGAGCATTAGAAAAGCTTTCGAAAAGAAAGATTGAAAAAGGCATAGATAGAAATGTATGTGTATAAAATATGAAGTGACGATGTCTAAAATTTACACCTGTTAGCCTCTAGAAAATTCGGACCACCGGCCACCAAAATGGTCCATGCTACCTCTCCTATTGCAGTCATTAGGCTCTCACCAACATTATCTTAATTAATCTCCACACTTTGAATAGCTTCCTAGCTAATGCATTAAACAATGTGAATTACGGCATAAGAGCCTAGCTATGTGTGCGACAACACACACTAATTAATTAATTACTACTCTCCACATTTAATCAACAAACCCTCTATCAACCCATGTTTTGGCCCTGCATGTCTCAACCTTTTTATAAGGTACATGGATTACAATGTCACAATTCGTACATATATAGATGTCAATTACAAAGAAGCATAGGTCACACAGAGCGTCAGGATGATGACGAATACATAGAAAAATCTCTACATATGAGCAATACACAATAACTATTAAAAGATAGATATAAATCAGCAGACTGAAGCACATGTCACACAGGGCATCATAACGATAATACACACAGTAAAATTTATAAAAGTAACATAACAACTACTGTACCGACGAACAAAACAATTGACAGCTTTCACAAGAGAAAATAAAGATGGATTTCAATAAAGAAAGAAAGAAATGCTCAAACAAATCGAATCAGAACGGAACGGCTTTCCTTTGGCGGAACGGCTAGCAAATTGTAGGGGA
>NQLW01000059.1:2495564-2518012 GCA_002312845.1 Kalanchoe fedtschenkoi
AAGTTACGTTTAGGTGAAAGCAAATCAATATCTATCTGCCATCTCTTTTTTTTATATTAAATACGATAAATATAAAAAAATACACATTCATACCACCATCAGGCGTGATGCTTTGAATCGAAAACTTTTTTTTGTTGACATTTAATTATTGGCTCTCTTCTAATTAATCGGGGTCTTTTGAGTTACTTCAGTTGCACGAGATAAAGGATTTTTGGATATTATCTAGTTGTAATATAATAAGAAAAATAAGGTAAAGATAGCCTCTTTGTTTTTTAGTATAATTTTCTAGATATGTGTGAATGAAATGAATTATTTATCTACGGTTTTTGAGTATAATTTTCTAGATCTATGAAAGAAATGAATTATTTATCTTTCACATATCTACTAATTAGATATCTATTTTAATTATGAGAAAAGGGGCTCTGTTTGTCAGAGTCGATAATTTATTTACAGGTAAAAAGAAAATAATACCCACCTAATTAGCTTTATTATTTTTAATATGCATGAATAATTTAGTTATTTATTGGTAGGATAGAGAATTTATCTGCATTTGCAGGTGAAATGACAATAATACCTACGTAAGTAGCCTTAATTTTTTTAATATGCATGAATAATATAGTAATAATATGAAAGAGAAAATAAAAATAAAAAATAATGTAAGAATAGGTAATGAAGATTTTTTTTTATCTTTCTGATATATATATTTTTTAAAAAGAATCAATAGTGGTCTCTTTCTTATATTAATGACTAAATTGTCCGTGTATTTAAAGACACTAAAGCTAATTGAGTGAGAGCATTAGTGCTTCTCATCAGCTAAAATTGATCATATTTTTATTCTCTGCCAAGTAGAGTACTCCATCATCAATTTTATTATAGGAATTGTTAGGCAACTCGTCAAACCATTTGATCAACACCTTATTGGTTATGAGACTCAACTTATAATTATATAAAAATAAGTCATTTATAAGTCTCTACCAAAGCATTTTTGCTTTTCAAATGACCGTCATGCTTAATTTCAATTAAATTTTTAATTTTGCCCACAAATTCAACCAAAATTTTGATTATGTAATTTTTTCCCTCCGAAATAAAAATCCTGCATCCGTCACGGGATATGCGTGAACTGACGCGCACCGACTATGTGCGTCACAATTAGAGTCCCATAAATGATCCATTTACCCTCTACATATCTATTTGTGAAATGACTCACTTTTTATCCATATTAACGAATATGTAATAAATAGATAAACAAAGGTAAACGTGCTAATTCACATTCATGTGGAAATTATTCTTTTATGTAAATGAGAATATCTTTATGGGAAAAAAGTCTTGTCATTGTAATAAAAATTTATACATGTGCAGATAAAATGTCTAAAATATCCAGGATTATAAGTTTATATATATGTGGATTTTATAGAATTATTATGGTCATTTAAAAATATAAAATTGCATAACAACTAGTATAGGTAATTTAGTTAAAATATTTATTTTATGTTTTTCAGATGACCAGTATATCCTTTATGATCAAACTCCACGAATTTAAAATCATAATCATTTTAGTAATTATATGCTTAGTAAAATAGATTTTTTACCGTGACAAGTGCAATCCCTTAGTCTTATCTTTATCATAGTTATTGAAACCAGACTGGTAGTCGAACCGGTGCAAACTCCGATTTCCGACTTACCAGTGGAACAGGTGGTTTGGACCGGTTCGACCGCCGGTCTGATTGCTCATAATTTTGAATATAAATTCAATTATTAACATGAAATAGAACTTCCTTTGATTTGGAAAAATGATCTTATTTTTTTAGTATAAAGATCATAGCTATTAAAAGCGGATTGGTTCGGCCGGTTCAACTGGTGGAACGGATGACTAGTCCGGTCCGGTCTTACATACATTATCTCTATGCATTAAGATCCGGGTTCAACTAGACCGGATTGGCCCGGTGAAAACCGACCAATTCTGAACCAGACGGTTTATGAAAACCAATTCAGTATTTAATTAATGTATAAACTATACTATTTTAACTATTAACTGCTAATTAAATCTAAAATGTGTTACCTAGAAATCGATCCCTGGAAGTTTAAGTTACTTGGCGGTCCAAATTCCACTAGGTTGTGTCAAAATTGCTGACATTTCATGTTAATATTTAAATTTATATTAAAATGGATGAGCAATCAGACTGACAGTCGAACCGGTCTGAGCGACCGGTGATATACCGGGAACCGGTCTGAGCGACCGGTGATATACCGGGAACCGGAGCTCGCACCGGTTCAACTCCCGATCCTGTTTTAATAACTATGGTTAAAACTACATCTTTTATTGGTATACTTTGTCCTAATTAAGAAGATATTATTATAACATTTATTTGAAAAATCTTATATTCAAATTTTATTAAATTTAAATCTACAACAACTACTGAAATTGATACACGTAACATTCCAAATAAGTTTTCAAAACACGTCCATAAGAAAATATTTTCCTCAGTAGAAAAATGTGGTTGTCTGTGATGTGGCATCATCCGTGATGCAATCAGGATTAGAAAATGAGAATACACATGAAGTGAAGTAAGACCAGAATTGGCCGCACCGTTGACCAAGTAAACTAGACTTCTAGAAACTTATCTCTCGTGCATTTTTTCTAATGCAATTATATGCACTCTTTTTTTCTGCCTTAATTCGAGCTAAGCAGCCACTTGCATTTGTAAAATCAACCTTCATCCCCACTTAATTACAAAACTTGAGAAAGCTGATCAACAGGCCAAAACTTCCATGTGGAATTATCAAATCAGTTTGAATAAGAAACTGTACATGAATGATGGTGGCCGAATAGTAAAATGGTCCGTCCATCATGCAAAATTTTGAAGTCAAAGCCACACACTGATAGTTAAAGGCTCTCTCAGTGTATATAAACTACGTCCTAGCGGATAAAATAATTTCATTTTGAATGGTGTTTAGGAATTTTAAGGTTTCATAATTCAAAATTTCTAATATTATAGTATTTCTAGGGTTTTAGGGTTTATTTTTTTTAGTTTTTTAGGATTGAGAGTTTCATAGTTGTAAAACGACGCCGTTTTGAATGAGTTTCATCGTTTGGAAATATCCAAAAAAACACTAAAAATATGAAAGTTTGGAAAAAATATCTTTAAAATCCTTAAACAATAAAAATTATAAAACTTAGAGATCATAAATCTCACAAAAATAATCTAAAACAATATCATTTAGACGCTCAAATACATAATTTATATGATCTGACCGAGTATATCCGCTGAACCCCATAATTAAATTCGTGTATAAAAAAAATAACTTGCACGTGCGCATTGTTTTCAGCGGAGCATGTATCATCAAGTAGACCTAAATCCTAATTATGAAGGGTTGAGCCTGAAGCCATGTATCGTCGGCCCACTTTAACTGGGCTGTGGAAAACATCTCGCCGCACGATGGGCAGCCCAAACCGGTACGGCGAAGTTTTTCCACGGGCGTTGAGGAGCAGAAAAACGCGCGCTCAGCGGAGATCGTCCGCTCGACGTCTATATGATCTTGCGATCTGCCAGAACCGCCGACAGATTTGGCGTTCATGTCATTGCAGTCGGTAAGTGATCAGTTTAGTAGTTTTGAATCGAATTTCAGTAAATTTTGTTGATGATTGGACTTTTGAGCCGGTCACACGGTTGGAGTGAATTCGCCAAATGTTAGTGATATTAACGCAATGCATGCTGAATGAGTAATGGTGATTTGTAAGCTGGATTTCATCGGTGATGTACCGATTTTGAAGCCCTAAGTTCCTGTTGAATTTGAGTAATGTTGTTCGGATGGTGATCATGTTAATTCGGAGGATGTTAGGGATTTTTGGAATGATGCACAAGCGCATTTTTGCAGTTTATTGTGTTAATTGGATGGACAATTGAATGCGTGATTTGAGTAAGTTTTGGAATCTGGAGGGAAGATCCAGCGCAGAGAAAAGTTTGACGCCTGGAAATGTGGTCGGGATGGATTACATCAAGCTTTGGATTAGAAATTGAGAGGTTTTGATAGCTCTGTATTTTGATATTTGTGTGTGTTGATATATGAGCAAGATCAGCCGATGGAAGTGGCCACGAGTAATCGACTTCTAGAACTTCTTTAAGAAAGATATTGATAGGAATAGGTGACTGGTTTGTTCCAGCTTTACCTCTTTTTATGGTGCTTAATTCTGATAATAATCCTTTTGGCTTATGTTGCATCCAGATCCAGATTTTGCTTTGAGAACTGATAGTCATCCTGATTGTGGAGGCACACCAACAAAATGCCAAAGCTTCATATTATGATAAGATAGACATGAAAAAGCACACAGTATTAGGTCTAGCACCAACTGAGTTAAGTAAGCATTTGCTATGCATCAGATTCACTTACACGCTTGCTCATACTGTGCTATTAATATTCCTATGATCGTACCTTATTGTAAGTTATTCAACAATGTCATTCTCAGGGTGGATTTTGAAGTGATCAAGCCGATTAGCTGCTAGCTTCATCGTATACATTACTTTCTTCAACTCCATCCAAGTGAAGGGGTTGTAAAGAGGAGGCTTCTCCGGTGTAACTAGTTCAGGCAAGCAGCTGATCAACGCCTTTGGAGGTGGGGAGGCAAAGTAGATAATTGACAATCTAGCTTGGTAAGAACTGCTCAACATAACTCTGTGCCTGACACTCATCAGCCTTCCATTTGTCATTGCCTTCAAAAAAAGAAGCAAAAAGTAAGCGTGTCTCTCTTGAATCAGCTAGAAATATTAAATAGCTCATTTATCTTGGTCTGAACCGAATGATACTAGTTCCTTTAACTGGTTGCCCCCTATTCCCTAACCAAGTAAAGCATGCTGAAAGTTCTATAAATTCATGGGAAAAACCCCTAATGGGGCTCCGAACTATCATCATTTCCCCACTTACGATCTGAACTATCAAATTTGACAAATAGGGAGCAAAATTTTAGAATTCCGTTAACCTATCTAACCCCGTTAACTCCATCCCAACTCCGTTAACCTCCTCCGCCGCCGCCACCCTCCTCTTCTTCTTGGCCAGCTGCTCCTCCGCCGCCGCCGCCGCCGCCGCGCTCCTCCTCCTACTCCTCACCACCTCCCCCGCGGCCTCCGACCTCGCCGCCGACAGATCCGCGAGCCTGGCCACCTCCAAAAGCTGCTTCTCCATCGACGCACCCGTGTCCGGCGGCGACCGAGGCGCCAAGAACCGAACCCTTGCCATCTTCGCCGGCGGAGACCAATCCGTGGTCGACAAATTGAACCCTGTGTTTTCGTTGATGGGTAAGGTGATTTACATGGGAGGACTTGGCAAGGGCCAGTATACCAAACTAGCCAACCAAATCACGATCGCGTCTTCCATGGTGGGGCTTGTCGAGGGAATCGTGTACGCCCACAAATCGGGGCTAGATGCGGGTCTGTTCCTGAACGCGATTTCCACAGCAGACAAGAGTTGGGAGAAGCAGTCCCTGCTCAAGCAGACCTCCAGGCTCGCGGATCTGTCGGCGGCGAGGTCGGAGGCCGCGGGGGAGGTGGTGAGGAGTAGGAGGAGGAGCGCGGCGGCGGCGGCGGAGGAGCAGCTGGCCAAGAAGAAGAGGAGCGCGGCGGCGGCAACGACGGAGGAGGTTAACGGAGTTGGGATGGAGTTAACGGGGTTAGGTAGGTTAACGGAATTCTGAAATTTTGCCCCCTATTTGTCAAATTTGATAGTTCGGACCGTAAGTGGAGAAATAAGGATAGTTCTGGAGTCCATTAGGAGTTTTTCCCTAAATTCAATTTTCAAGTGGACCATTTTTCATTTTTCAATAGAAAGAAAGTTGACAGGTTTGGGCCCACTGAACAACATGTATCTGCAGACGGCAGTGATTTCTAGTCCTGATCTATTTAAATTACTCATATTAGCCATTAAACCTTTTCTTTTATTTTGGCCTCTGCTTTATCTTGTCACAGGAAATAAAGATTGTTCGGAAAATCATGTGTGAAACCAGAAAAGGGACTGACAAACCTGTAAGACATCACCAACATTGACACAGAAAGCAGTGGGGTCAGGAACGACAGGGACCCACGCTCCATCTCTGCTGCATATTTGGAGACCACCCACATCGTTGGATCTCAATAGAGTCAGCATCTGAGGGTCGGTGTGATCCCCAAACCCAATCCACTGGCTGCTCTGAGTGGTTTTAGGTACAGACATGTCCATATTTTTACAGTCTTTATGGGGAAGAAGGATAGGAGGAGGATGCTGATGTGGAGGAGAGATTGCAGCTGGATAGTGATTGAGTCTGATGAGTGAGTCACTTTCTGTGTCCGTGATGAGCTTACTGAACACTGAATTCTCTGTGATTTCCAACCCAAGTGACTCAGCGATCAGGTCCAGTAACTTGCTTGCCAGGTCTCTAACTGCTGCTATGTAGTCATTCATGGCAGCACTGTCATGAAGTTCATGTGGCACACAGAGACACCAAGCTCAGGTTAGCAAATTTCAATGCACTCTTTGTCACATGGCTAGTCTCATTTATTTTACTTCAAATACTAGTTGAGGTGACCCATCAGACATCATCTGCTTTCCTACTTGTGCATTATTATGCTATCATGTTTAACATAATAGCTTGCTTTAATAGAAGCAGATCCAGTTATTATCCTACATTTCTCTTTGTTGACAATGATAGCTATTTAAAAATTCAGTTTAGATATAAAGTAATTGTGCATATACTATATGCATGGCCAACCTGACCCTTTTCCCTTTGGTGAACATTTTTTTTCAACACTCCATTCCCCTTTCTCATGCCAAACTTCTTTCAAATTCCCAACTTACTCATTCCTCTTTTCTATTAGTTTTTTTTTTCTGAAAAAACTTGATTGATACTTAAGAGTGGCTAGTTTATTTTTTATTTTTTAAATAACTTAAGGCCAGAATTAATCCCAAGAAATACCCACACCAATAAACTACAGAATTTGTACGTCTCTTAGTAAGGCATACTAAGTGGAGATGGTTAAACAAGTTGCTTTCAACAAAAGAATAGCATGGTGCAGATATCACAAATATATAATAAGAGTTTAAATTAATTTTCATGTAGTAAAATCTTACCTGAAGTTTTGGGGATCATGGGAAATGGTTTTGGACCTTTGGGAAATATCTTGTGAATCAGCTCGAAGGAGAAGGTATTCAATCTCTCCTTCATCACCGCAGCGACCTATTTTCTTGCTCCCATACCCTAACGGGTTTGGTGGTCCTGCTTCCAGTTTAGAGGCATGCGGCTTTGAAAAGAAAGCGAGACCCTCTTGCTCCACTCTTGCAATGACGTCGCTGGGAACACCATGGTTGATCACCTTGAAAAATCCAAAGTCTTGGCAAGCTCCTAGGATGAGGTTTCGTATCTCTGACCTATTCTTGTCTTTTGCTGAGATATCAATTACTGGAATCTGATAGTTTTCTTGGGCACCGGTTTTCGCATTTGAAATGTGCGAGCAGGGGGAGGCGACCACCATATTCAACATGCAGTGCGTGTTAGACGAAGGGTTTTACGGGGGCTGGAGATATTAACGTGTGGCTTTTTATGGAGCTAGCGGCTTCAACCTTCAACTTGGGCTTCTTGTTAGTATGTATATATATATACACCCAAATATATAATTTGATTGGCACTTATGGTAACTGGGAAGCATTGAATATTGAGTCTTTTATATAATTGTTCAATTAATGAATTTATTATTCAGAAACGTCCGACTAGGGAATTATGCATTTGACTTTCAAATAAAATACTAGTATTTTACAAATACTCCGCTTTTAATTCAAAAGAATTAATACTAGCTTTAAATGGTATTTGCTGAATTTTGTAGGCATAGTTTAGGGGTTTATGACTTTCATGGTCTTCGTTCCTCCCAAAACGAAAAAATTAAGTACGTGGTTTATGGGTTTTGGTAAAACTGAGATTACATACTCTTTCAGTTTTCCTATAGTATTTGTCAATTTAGAGATTTACTGCATTCATTTACTTTTATTTTTGTTTAACATAGTTGAGATATCATTCAATAACCATTTCAAACAAATCTATATTTAGTAAATATAATACTCTATGTAATAAATAATTTTATTTAATACCAAAAAATTGTATCTCTTTCTTTAAAAACACGCAACTGTCTGAAATATGAAATGAAAAAAAAATAAAATATTATATTTTAAGATTTTGTGTGAATTTTATGGCTATAAACTAGTATTCTATGAAGAAAAATTGTGCGGCAGAACTTCTAGGATATGACTTTTGTGTTTCAATAACTTTTCTTGAATAATAACTTTCAACTATCCAAATTGTGAACTTTTAAAGCGTAAGAACATTGGGAAATATTCTGTGATTCTTGACTGAATATAATTCACCGCATGAATTATGAACATCATCAATAAAAGCTTTTACGTTGAAAAGCTCAAGTGATACGTGTCATATATACTCATTGATTGAAATTTTTTTGACTTTTAAACGTGACATATAACTAATCAAATTGACATGTATCTGGTTCTCATATGTTGTCCATGTAAACCTAAGAATGACTCAGTAAATTAATACTTTATGTATCGATGAATTTTTGTGTAAAATAACTTTTAGTTATCTAATTTTGGAATTTGTGTTGAATCTTGTTTTTAAGGGGAGTTTTGGGTTGAAGCTAAGTTGAGATGTACTACATTCTTAAAAAAAAATTGTTTTTTAATTATAAAGTTTTATGTGTTTGTTGGATCACTATATATGAGCCATGTATCCGAATAATAAAATGATAATGTTTTTCTAAATCAACAAGGTGTTGGTCTAGCTGCTTTGAATGTTGGCTAACAATTTTAAAATCCTGAATTCGTACTTTGATGATACGGTCCATGACCACAAAAAAAACTGTTTTAAGGTCCATAAATCCGACCACCTCCTCCAAGTTAAAAATCTTTAATGGAGACGCTCTAAAAAACTTGCATTAGGTATATAAAATTCAAAAGATAAGGTGAAAATTTGAGGAATAAATGGTACTAAATGTTTTACTTTGACAAACAATCTCTCTTTTTTCAACACCTAGATACAATTATGGGTAAGGCAACTATATATTCTTATCTCGGTAGAAATATTTTCTAGATATGTAAATGAATTGACCTAAATATTTTATGTCTTAATATATTAAGGGTAAATTATTAATAAAAAATATAGAATAAAAAAAGTTTAAAACTGTTATTACATGATGACATAAAAATACAATGATAATTTTGATGATGATAGATTTACCCCTAATATATCAACATGTACTCTGCATATAATAAATGAGAAGATATTTTAGATAATTCACTTGCATGTGTTAAGAAGTTTTTACCAAATCCATTTCTCCTATAATTAGTTTAATTTATTTGATCTTAAATAAGTAATAATATTAATAAAAATTTTAACTCTCCTAAAAGATGAAAATTTTCATTCAGAGGAAGACGGGTCGAAACTTGATACGTTGAATCATAGATACAGCCATACAGGCACATGCCTACAAGTAGTGGCGGTTTACTGGGTGGAAAGTGAGAACAGTTATTCATTCAGGTACAATACAAATTGTTCTTAATTTAGTGTAAAAATAATATATTTTTAATTTTTGTATCTTCAATTAAGTTTAAAAATATTCTATTTCTTATGTTTATAATTTTTGCACCCCCATTCAAGCTGTAAAATATTGTATTTTTTAATTTTGTACCACATCAATTTTTCAAAAAAAAATTTGTACCCCAAAATAAAATTTCTAGCTTTGTCACTGCCTATAAGAAAGAATAACTACCTCGTGTGATTCAAAAATGTTGTGCATAAATTGCATAACGGAATCACGGTTGGATCCATTTGTGAGACAAGATCCAAAAGATAAAATATGGATCAAGTTATGATGTGCCTAATCTAATTAAGTGTGAAGATTTTAGCATATTTAGTTGAGTGTAGCCTTCGTTGGTGGCCCGAGCAAAGCATGCGAAAGAGATCTGATGGGTTGAAATGACAAGTTTGGTTTGAGCTCGCATTCAAAGTCGAAGGGAGAGAGACACAATTACACAAGCGCGCTGATCAGATCAAAATATTCAGTCTATTTAATATTTAATTCATCTAATTTTTAATCATTTTTTTAATTATTTTTATTAAATATGAATTATAGCGTTCACACCCGATCACCAGATGATTTGAACTCTGGCCATGAGTATTGTCAGAATTCACCTTTTACCCTGTTTACGTCCAGCTTTGATCACTTGAGAGTCAAATTTGATTGTTTTAGCTGGTTTTCATATTATGGGGCAATTTTGGTTTTAAAGTAAAAAATGCTAAAAATGGAGTTTATATATAAAAAACCAACAAAATCGGATCACGAATCAAAGTCATTGTCTATCCGAGCGCGAAGCCGCACGCTGAGGAGAACACCGTGCGCCCAGTGATATGGAGTATAGCAGACACGTGTCACCAATGAGAAAGGATGAAGAATGCTGAGTAGAGGTCGAGTGTATAGCTGAGTGATATTATTTTGAAAAATAAATTTTAAAAAAGTACAATAAATATTTTTTTTAAAAAAAAAATAAAAAACAAGTTTAAGATAGAGTATTTTTGAAATGATATAATGCGGCACAAATTTTTTTTTAGATTCATTTTAATGTGAATGCCCTTATATGATATATTGCTTCGAATTTCATTTTAATGTGTATAGCTGTGAATGCCCGTTTGGTTCGGTTTGTTTTAATAAAAATTTAAATTGAACAATCCTTAATAATTTGAAATTTTTTAAACTTAATCATTAGTTTTAGAAAATCAAATCAAATCATGTGGTTCGATTTAATTTGTTCATGAAATTTATTTATGACTGTATTTACAAAATAAGAGATTTACTATATAAATAATAATATAGAGGTACTGATTTATATTATATATGTAATTAAATTTATATATGATCTGAACATAGTGAAACGGTTCGCTTTATTAATTCAGTTCGATTTAAAAAGATAAAAATTAAACCAAACTATTTTTTTACCGTAACTGAATCACTAATACTCCAAATTTATCAGTTCGGTTTGATTCAATGAATCAATTTTCTTAATTTTTTACACTCAGTGACTATTCACATAGACTGACTAACTAGCTGCATTCCCATGCAGTTCGCTGTCATGCTCATGCTGGCCCCTCCTCAAAAGATAGGTCTTAAATTGAAGCCATTAAAATATTATGTGTGAATCTTCTAGGTTTCTCTGTACTATGATTCGGCCAATAATGGAGCACTCGTATAATTTCTATTTCAATTTCTACATATATATATATATATATAGATATAGTTTATAGACTGGGAATATTGTTCTATGATGATACGCAATCTAAATATGGTGTGAGATTCTTGGTGCAAGTAAAATGCAGGATTTCCAATGATATGAACACTTCCTTTGAAGTGTAGTTAGTAGGAGTGTAAATAAAATTGATAAATCGATGAAACGAATTAAATTTAAGTGAATCAACAGGTTCAGTTCGGTTTGAAATGTTAGTGGTTAGGTTACGGTTGCAAATTTTTAAAAACTGACTATTAATGGTTTGATTTGATTTTTAATTTTTTTAAACCAAACCGATCTAAACCGAACAGAATTAAATTTTTACATGAAAATTCTCGTATTTAGTAATTAAATTTTTCAATAAAATTCATGAAAAGTAAGTAACCAAACCGAATCAAATAATGTGGTTTGATTCGATTTGGTTTTTTAAAACTATCGGTTTGGTTTCAATTTTTGAAACCGATTACCAATGATTTGGTTTGATTTTTTATTTAAGATCAAATCGAACTAAATCGTTACAACCCTAATAGCTAGTAACAATGATATTGCAGCTTTTGAGAATCGTTCATCAATTTTTGCAAATAGTAGCTACGTAGCATCTCTTACTTTTTCTCCTTAATAGATGCCAAGACCTGTGACATAAATTTATTTGATTTATGAAATATGTCATCATTTGATTAAATAAATAGAAATAAATAAAAATAAATATTTCTGTAACTAGTTAAATCAATAAGAATTGAAAATTCAACATATTTGATGATCCTGCTGTAAACTCCGTAATATATTGCAATTAAATAATCATATTGATTCTGCTATTTTAGACACATTTTTAAAGTATCCAACTTTTTGTTTGAAACTTACACTTAAATGTAGTCAATCCTTTAAAAAGAAAAATGGTACTTTATTAAATAAATTTTTTAATAATAAAATAAAAATGTTTGCACGTTACATTTCATGTGTAGTAGACTGTATATATATTTTTATATACATTTTTTATATGATTGGTGGATCTCGTGCAGCATCAATTTGCCGTCACCGGCAAAATTTTAGATCGTTTTCTCCAAATCCTACTGCACCACTGCACACCCTTTTCCCTAATCAGTTAGAATTGCCTTTAACAACCCAAAAACTTGATCCTAACTCGTCCAACATATAACATCTCTGATCACCAAATAAAAAATGGGGAGAAATCTAAAAAGGTTTCTGAACTATCACCGTTTACCTAATTGTAGTCAGAACTATCACGATTTCTAAAAAAAGTGCGATGAAAAAAAAAATGGATTGATTTTCTAAAATAAAATTCATCATTACATTCCAAAACTAATATTATTATAAGATTTAAATTTTTGTATGAAAATTACATGGTTTAGTTATTAAAAGATCTTGTTTTCTTTATGTGCGCAAAACGATATAATTTATTTTGATAATCAAACGACGTAATTTTTGCACACAAATCGAAGTCTTATAATAATATTAGTTTAAGAATGTAATGATAAATTTTATTTTAGAAAATCATTCCAATTTTTTTTGCATCGCACCATTTTTGGAAATCATGGTAATTTTGATCGTAATTAGATAAATGATGATAGTTAAGTACCCTTTTGAGTTTTATACCTAAAAAAAACTTGAAGAATCCAGCCCACACATTTGCCGGATACACCCAACTGAGTAGCTTCTTCTTCAATTAGGTTGTTAAAAACAATTTTGATAATCAGAGATGCGCAAACATAGTTGTTGCGATCATGTATAAGTAAAATGGTGCGAGTTGGGATCAAATTGCTATGTTGTTAAAAGACAATTCTAATTGATCAGGGAAGTCGTGTGTAATACCTAGTGGTTTTGGGTGTTGTCTAACAATCCCAAGATCCTGGATTCAAGTGAGGTGTGCGTAAATTGGCCTGCAGTGAGTATGAGCGTACACTATTAAGGTCAAGGGAATGTGCGGCCTCTGACCAAGAGGAAGTGAAGAACCAATATCGATCCCCTTTAAAAAACAAAAAAAACAAACAAACAAACGAGTGTAATGGTGTAGTATGATTTAGAAAAAACATAGTAGTTTTACATGTGATCCGCTGCATGGGATCCGTATCCATGGCACAGTAACCAATAAATAAAATCAATCTTTAAATCTCAATAATTCAATTTAAGAAATTGAGCTGATCAATAAATTTAGACCAGAAATGTGTTTCTATTTAGGCTCTTATAAGATCGTGTTTGGATTGTATCATATATTGATGAAGATCCATATTGGTACTTGCATGCTACAGAGCAATAACCCCTAGATTGGTGTTGGTCTCCAAGCAAGTAGAGAGGTACAAGCAGTAGGGAACACTTGACTTTGGCCAATTATTTATGAACCTCACTATTACTCCGCAGCCACAGAGAGCAACATCACTGTGATAACTTGACTTTTTATTCCCTAATTTCTCAAAGACAATTCTTTAACCTGATCCTAATTATTGTACTGCTGGGGGTTCTGTTTGTTCCACAAATGGAAGCATATATCATGTTTTATTGCATGAGCTCAAGATTGTCATTGTGTTTTCAAATTGGGCCTTGTTCATTCATAAGTTTTCTCAAATAACTCTGTTTTCATTAAGTTTTCTGAAATGACATATTTTAAAATCACAATATGAAATTGATATCGAATTAGGGCCAATCGCAGTATGAAATTAATTTTCAAAGGTGATTAGATTGCTGCTGCTGACTGAATTGTTTGATTAGTACACACGTAACACAAGATCGCGGTTAGGCTTAACCATAAACAAGATGACAGTTGTGTCACATGTATACTGTTCAGGCTGTTCAGTCAACAGTTATAGGGGTGTAACGATTCGATTCAGTTTGAAGAATTTGAGACCAAACCAAATTGCTTGTTTCAAAAAACTAAACTGAATCAAACCGTGCGGTTCGGTTCGATTTATTTTTTATAAAATTTATTGGCTAATTTAATTATTAAATAAGAGACTTTTCATTATAAATAATAACATATATGTACTAATTTATATTATATATTCAATTAAATTTAAATATGATCTAAAATATAGTGAAACGGTTCGGTTTGGATCGGTTTATTTTGAAAATATTAAAAACCGAACCAAACCTTTAGTCGTCGGTTTCTTAAAATTCAAACCGTAACCAAACCATAACACTCAAAACCAACCCGAACCCAACCTATCGGTTCAGTTCGATTTGATTTGGTTCATCGATATATCAATTTTTATTTACAATCCTAACAGCCGGCCTAGTCAGTCTTTTGCACCAGTCTCCTACTGTGGTTGAGCCTAATTCAACGTTACTTTCAGACCACATTTGATCTTAAATATGCCATTTCAAAAACTTTATCAAATGAGAGCCATTCAGAAAAATATTTGAGGGAGTCAGGCAAGATCGAATAGCCTTATCAAAGTTACTACAAAAGGGGCAACACATAGATGATTGTTACAAGAGGTATGACACAAAGATGCCTCGAGAAAAATTTGAATTCGAAACACTTGATTTGTAAACCAAATAATTGATCATCTCATACAACACATTTTCGACAAGCCTGCTCTTATTATTGTTATGATATTAAAAACTTAAATGGTACATACTTTATAGGAAAAATAAGTGATAGGAAACTGATAAAAAAAGTATAAATTTTTCCTTATTTTTTCACTAATTTTGATTTTAATGAAAATTTTGGTGGCGATTTACGAAACTCAAAGAGGGAATGACTGAAATGGGTGAGAGATTATGAGGAAAATAATTCATTTTTTATGAAATATGTATGAAAATAATTGTATTTTGTAACATTTAAGTGGAAATTTCGGTATAAAAAAAAAACATAATTGTTTTCTTATGGTATTCCTTGCTCTGATTATTGAGGCAGCTGAGGAGAGTAACTCACCTACCTAGTGCCAGAGATTATGGGCCTGTAGGTTTAACTCTACAATGCTAGTTCAGGTTTTCACGTCAAGTTGTGGACCTTCGAGTCCACTTCTGTTTCAGACTCTTAAGTTAGAACCCAAAAACCTAAGGGGGGCTTCGGATGTGAGGTATAAGTTTGACTTTGGTTTATGAGTTATGATAATGGATGTGCTAATGGAAAAGTTCTTGGGTGGATGCGGACAATGGAAATTATTAATAAGGAGACGTTAATTGGTATTTTTTATTGGTAGTAAATTTATTTAATTTTTCGACAGGTCATGTGGCTGATCAAAATGTCACGTGGCATCATCTCATTGATGAGTACACAGTCCATGTGGTAGACTGTGTCCACCCAAAAATTTCTCATAGTAATGTCAGATTACAGTCAATTTTACAGATGGCGCAAGACTAATTACTAGTAAAAATTAAAATGACTTTGTTTAGTGATGACTACAAATTATTTAGCAGCTTTAGAATAGAATTCTTATGATTTTTTGGTTGTGTAATGATGTCGAGTTGATTTTATAGGAGTAAAAAGAAAATAAAGTGTTTTTGTGTTTTTAGTTTTTAGTGAAGAGATTTTACTTTTTAGTGAAGAGATTGTGAGAGCCTTAGGTGATGATAATCTTGTTTTTCTATCAATCTGATTAATTAGAATTTAGAGGGATTCGGAGTTTAATAGATTAATTATACCTTTTTGTAATACAAAATGAAACCTAAATGTTTAGTATATATAAATACTTTACTAAAATTGAGGGATCAAATGTAAACACCAATTTTGTCATAAATTATGGACTGATCTGTGTCATACATTATTCCAAATCCAGTGACTGTTATTCTTTTCATTTTTATTTAATTTAATAATACATATATATAATAAAAGGATATGGTAAAATTAGAAATAAATCTATCCTTATATAAATTTTATTAGATTTAGTATTTAATCTTAAATGGATAGCGTAAAATCATTAGTTATTTCGATTAATTTGTTCTTCATCAAATCACCATTGATCTTAACATAATCCGTGATCAATATTACAACGAAAAAGGTGTTTACTTTTAATCCCTCCTCTCTTAGCAAATATATTATCTCTTCTCTCCTCACATTCCCCATTACTAAAGATTAACCATTTTTCTCTACTCAAATTATTTCTTCCCATTTTCTCTCATTTCCTTTCAAACTTTTTTTTTATTTCTAACAACTCAAGAGAAAAGTTCTAAGCATGTATGCGTAAAAAGTTTTTGTGAGATAAATATTATAAATTAGTGTCGCATAATATTGAAAAATTAAAATAAAAAACAGGTAATTATGATCAGCTAAGCCATTGGCAAGTTCTTTGTATTGAGATTTGAAATACTATTCCTAACTTTTCCCCTATCATACGCATTTACTTTTGTTCAACATGATTACGGAAGAGGATCAAATTAATCCTACAAGAAATTGATCATATGAGATATGTTTGAATTAGATAACCGCAGGGTTGGGCAATGGCAATAGAAATGCAAGGAATGAGTTTGTGAGTGAAAAAATGTGACATGTCAAAAAGTAATCAATATCGACAGGGACATGTTGCCTAACAGATGTTTTCCGAGTCATTGAACCATTATTCTTTGCTAATCCGGCTACACTAATTGCTAATCATTATTTATTTTAAAAAGATGGTGCTTTTTATTGATAAAGTCTATCTAATAAAATGATGAAGGAATTATATTTGTGGGTGACTTTGAATTTAATCCTTTGGACGAAGAGAATACTCCAGATATGGAAGAGACTTGTTGTTTATCACCGGCGAGAACTCTTAAACATCACCAATAGCACCTGATAAGGAAGTGTTTTAGATATATAAAGTCTCATGCAAGATCTTAGACGAACATTCTAAGATCATGGACGAAGCCCCAAGTAGGCCCCCAGTCAGGCACTCAACGTGGTCCCTGTCTGAATGACTAAAGCTTTATGTGCATTGGAGACCCAGGCGAGATCTCGGTTTGACGAGCTAGCAATAAGCATGCGCCAAGCGAGGAAGTCTGTTGCAAGGCCCCGATTTAAAGCGGTTTCTAACCGGTGCGTGCTATGAGGCTCCACATTGAAGAGGCTGTTGTAAGACTCCAGATTATATTGGAGAAATATCTATTGTGAGGCCCCGCGACCTAATAAAATTGTGATTGAACATCTATACTTTGAATTCTGGGAGCATGTGGCTAACCTGAAACTAGGGAAGACGCTTATTGTGAGGCCTAGAGGCATGAACTTCAACAGAACAGGCAATCCGCTGACAAATGTGAGAAGACCTTGGGGAAGAACATGGGTCTTCGGTCTCATAAGTTGACTCGTAAAGTATTGAGATGTCCTCTAATGGAAGAATAAAGGTGTGGATGTCACGGATTGTTGAGTCTTACTCTCTACTTTAATGAGTACCCACACTTACTGGTGTGATGGACAAAAATTATATTGTTAAGACAATGAAGAGCCTTCCATTCATACTCTACTTTCTAATGAATAATCAAGTCTTCCAGACCATGAATGTGAAGCATAGAGAGGGGCACAACTTCAACAGATATCTCCATACACTCTCGCAAAAATTGGAGTCTTTCTCTTTCATGACTGTAACATCTTTATTGCAAAAAAGAAACCAAAGGCACTTGTAATCTTGCTCGATGCTTTCATAGATGAAGATTTAAATAGAAAAACTTATCCCACACCAATAAAAACTTTGCCGCATCAAAATCAAACTTAGGTTCGGCCGCCATAATTGAAGCACCAAAAATCGGTTGACAATTGGTCATATCCCCTTCTCCGTCCCTCCGTTCATAGAAGTCTTGTTTTCAAAATGAAATATGAGTAATCCACGTTTCATTTCCACCACAATCAAGATACTCTCACAGCCCATTGATTACGGACATAATTTATCATAGTGAACAATGAAAACTTTAATAAAAAAACATAATAGGTGTTCTCCCAAATGATGTATTCTTTCTCCCCAGGTTTAAGAGTGTCGAGAATAATATTGTTAGATCTGAGTATACAACAACTTTAAGAAGAACATCATATCATTAATTTAGCCTAACGACATGAAAACTTAAGCTTATTGCGGAATCAGAAACTGCGGTGTTTGACGAGGAAGACATTGTTTGCTTCATTTCTTCGGATAGTTGCAGGTAACGAGGATGTGATGTTGACGCAACTTATCAGACGGCAACGGCCTTCCAATCGCTTAAGCGCCTCTGATGATCGGAATTTTCGTTTTCTAAGAGTTGTTGACGACAGACGTGGAAAAAGAATAATCGATCGTCTCTCTTTTTCTAATGTAATGCGGCGCTCAGCGACTGGGACGTAACCCTAGTTGGGAAAGGCTCTCACCGATCGTGGGCTTTAGTGATGGGCCTGTAACAGGCCTGAGATTAACCCAACAAATATATCGCCTCCATGAGATGCATCCAGCTCCAACTTCGGCTAATCTTAAATTTTTTGATTGCCAAAGATGACATAATTCATGTGCTCGAGGCCTGGGGTGTCGCTGGCACTCAGCTTCGACATCTATCTACTTGCTCATGTTTGTGCTTGATATCTAAATGCCGGGATGTCGTTCAGAAAATCTGTTGGGGGACAACTGCCACGAGTTGGACACGACAATAGCATACGCAAAAATACTAATTCACCTTTGGCTCCGAGACCTTCTCTTGGCTAATCATATTCATCTTAATAGAAATGATATAATAATATTATTTTAATATGAGATTTTTTTAAATGAATTCATATTCGATGATTCTTCTCTTATTTGAGAAAATGTCACACGACTATTTCTTGACCATTATTACTTCCAGGTTTTTTTTGAACAGTATGCATTTTCTTCGTAGTGTCTAATGATTTCTACGTACTTCTAACTTCCTACTTCTTACTTATCACTAAGGGTCCAATACAAAACCATAATAATAATAGCTTTTTTTTTAACTAGTCACTTACGTTCTAGAACTGTAATCGTTGTGATTCTAGCTAGTTCATTAGCACCATTGTCAATCACACTCATCGCCCTGCTATTTCCTATATATATACTTGAGTATATCTACTCATGCACTGACCTAAAACTCGTGACTTCAACTCGTGACGTACTTGGGTTCCCATAGTCATGTTTTGACCTCCATCTCATGTCTCACATCACGTGTTCATGTCCCGACTCCCGAATCGGATCATCGATTCAGGTAATTTCAACTATCTCAATTAAATTATAGCCTCACATTAAGATTTAAATGCTAAATTTATAAATCAGGATTCAAGTTAACTCTTATTTATATACAAATTAACGGGAACTCAACACAATATTAATAGTACAACAACCACACTAGGCTACATGCTTATCTTCATGTCCTACTTCCATATACCACTAGGCTACACACTTCCGAATTCTGGTGATCGGAAATGTGCCTTATAATCATCTCTGAAACAACATTTATTCATCCTTTAAGCAGGCCTTCAAGAACAAAAACCGGTCAACATCACGTATGGAGGACGTGGGAAGAATGGAAGTATATTCAAACAACATTATAAAAAAGGTAGCTGTCTTTCCAAGTAGTGGGCACAATCATTGTTTCCCCGAAAACCTTTTTCTTCACTCCCTAATGCTCCTCAACAGTTCTCTCTACTTTTGCATCACACTGTGCCCTTGGTCCGACCTCCATTCAAAGTCCGCACTCATCATCATCTCCAATGGCCGCGCCTGTGTCTTACCTAGGGTTTTAGAGGGTATTGAAATACAAAACTATGTCGTTTTGGGCAGCCCTAGTATGACTTTGATATTCCCTTGAGCAGCTTGGTTAAAGTGTTGTAACTTTCTATTATTACGCGCATCAAGCGAAGACAAATTGAAAAGGTCAAGTGGGCTAGCTGCAGAAGATCAGAATAAGCAACTGGGAGAGGATGATGAACAGTGCAATAATGGAGTGAACAACGAGTAATAAAAGACCAAGTCACGAGTGGAGAAACACACACTCACACATGTGCAGTGTCTTACATACTGTTGACAGAGACCTTGTATGGAAACAAAGACCAATCACACGCACATAAGTACGAGTGTGTTGTCTCATGTGCGTGTGTTACATTTAGCAAACAGACGACATATACGATCGACAACAAATTTATCCCTCCGAATCCAGCAATTTGGGGTTGCACTAAAGTTAAGGCATCAGGAGGAGAGGCAGATGACATAGAGTTAGCAGCTCTGGAGGGATAGAAAGGGAAGGAGAAGATGAGTTGAACAGATAGAGGGAGGGCGGGCCGCGGAAGAGCTGGTGGAAGTTAGGAAGAGAATGAGAAGAAAAACGGCGCCATCGGTCTTACAAGGTCAAGAAAAAAATTTAGATAAATAAAGATATATAAGAATAGTTCTCAGAAAAGAAATATTAAAAAAAGCTGTGGGATAACACCGATGAGAAGCTGATTCATGAGCTGACATCATGGAGTTCCGGTCTTCCGGACATGGTTTTGAAGCTCCACATCCTTGAGACCTAATCTCTTCTGCCAGGCAATCCATATCTGAAATTTATTTGTGTTTGCAAGATCGATCATATAGCTGCCAAATACGAACTCCTGGTATGTGAATCAATCATATACAAGTCCAACTTCAAGAATGGGACATAAAAGGAATTGAAATGCTTCATTCCTACCTTGTTATGGAACATTATCTGACCTTGTCATGTGCTTCAGCGGGCCAGCTTTTTGTCTCTCACCATTTCCAGAGAGATGTTGAGAGATAGCTGAGAGCAAGGGAGAGTTGATTTTTGTTGAGAAGAGGTTTTATTTAGGAGAAGAAGTTGGGCTGCCGCATTGGACCTGATAGCGACTGATCCAAAAACAGGGCCGGCCCGCCCGCTTTCTGACAAGTTTTGGAAACGTTTTTTCAGTCTCAATAGTATTTTAATAACTATTAATTGTTGAACTTTCGATAGATTGGGTGGAAAAAATCAAATGATCAATTAAAAAATTAGATTTTAATACAATTCTAACGATATATCCATAAATTTGATAAGTAGTTGTCCTTAGAGAGCTAATATGTAAGAATATGCAGGGGTGATATTTCTTTCCAATGAGAAAAACTATATTAGCTCTTTAGAGGGTGAGTGAAGGTGAGTTGATCAGTCATCTCAGAATAAGTGATCGGATGCGAACCTTAAATGAGCCCAATTCACATGAGAGACATGAGAGCGGGTCTTCGAGAGTCTAGAGCGAGTCTCGAAGATCTCCATAGGGTATCAATCTTGTGGACTCATTCAAATGGGCCGAGACTCCTACGACGTACAACGAATCTCTAGTTGAGGCTAAGTAGACGATAATCCCTTAACCCATTAGATAATAGACATAAAGGATTAGAAGGATCCTTAGATCAGAGTAGATTTCTCTCAATGTGATTTGAAAATCAGAAGGGAATTTGGAAAGCTACTCCTGTGTAATATTTTAGTCGAGGAACGACTAGGCAAAATTCCGAGATGAATCTCATGGATCATCAGATATTCAGTTTGAGTAAAGTGTGTTCGTTCATAAAGATCCTCTCATAAATTACTTGATGATCCGTGATTAAAGATAAATCTTATATCTCTCGAGATTCAAATAAATAAAAAACCCCTAAATATTAAGAAGACTGGACTCATGCCACCATAACAATGGATTGTAACATCTGCACCTGCCCGACCCATGCCACAACATCTAACTAATATACCGGGCACGGGCAGGTGGCTTGGCCTCAGTATCTAGTCCATTTTCTTTTCTTTTCTATAACTCTTTTCTTTAATGTTAATGTGATTTTTTCATCCTATTGGTAAGAGGTATGGTCAAATAGAATAAAATATGTATTAAAATTAATTTAGTAAAATTATAATGATGTGGTTTTTTAATTTATCAATTCGTGTTTGGTAGAAAAATTTTATTTATTCCAACTTTTATTTATAGATTATTAATAGATGTTCTTTATGTTTTGCATAGATAGTTGAGTATTATAATTCTCTTATTAAATGGCAACCAAACTACCTTACAAGTATATTGCAATTAATAGCATACCTCATTTTGTTAATGCTAACATACACTAATTGAATTAAGCTAAAATGATTTTTTTTAATTAGACTAAGGCTATGTCTGTTTTACAAAAAAAATAAATATGAGAGAGATGAAAAATGAATTATGTACAAATTCCATCTTATTTTTAAAAGTTTGTTTAGAGATGAAAAATTATAAAATCATTAATCAAGAT
>NQLW01000059.1:2518544-2610098 GCA_002312845.1 Kalanchoe fedtschenkoi
TTATAATTATTAATTCATATTACTTTTTTTGACATTTATATGTTAAAAAATTTAAATAATAAAATATTTCATCAAAGCATAAAAATAATAACGTTTAAACGTAACATTCAATTTAGTACAGCTTAAAATAAATAAAATAACACTCAATAAAATCAATTTTTAATTTAAAAATCAATTTTTAATCACGTTTGGTAATCGACGAAACGTGATTAAAGATCACATGATCTTTAATCACGTTTAATACTTCCAAACGTGATTAAAAATCGATTTTTAATTTTAAAATCGATTTTTAATCACGTTTGGAAGTATTAAACGTGATTAAAAATCGATTTTAAAATTAAAAATCGATTTTTAATCACGTTTCATAGTATGAAACGTGATTAAAGATCATGTAATCTTTAATCACGTTTCGTGCTTCCAAACGTGATTAAAAATCGATTTCTTTTTCACGAACCGCTTCGTGCAGACGAAGCTGCTTCGTGTCAGAAGGCCACAAACCAACCTCCCCATCGAAACGAAGCGGTTTGTGGTCTGACACAAACCTTGCTACAAACCTTCAATGGGGATGCCCTAATCGGCACAAGATTTTGAAATTATTTGTCACTTTAATGAGCCTTTTAAGTGGTGGTTCCGGTAGGTTTGAAATTACTAGTACAACAATGATTATTTTTTTTGTGTCACTAGGGTTCGAACTCAGGAATCATTTTTACTGGGGATAAAACTCAAAAGGGGTCCTGAACTATCACCGTCTATCCAATTGCGGTCAGAACTACCACAATTTTCAAAAAGGGTGTGATGAAAAAAAAAATGGACTGATTTTCTTAAATAAATTTACCATTATATTTCTAAACTAATATTATTATAAGACTTAGATTTGTGCGCGAAAATTACGTCTTTTGGATAGTTCATAACCGCGATTGGGTAAACGATGATAGTTCATGACCCCATTTGGATTTTTTCCCTTTTTACTATTAGACTACAATTCCGATAGCCAAAACTTTTTTTTTTGTGCATTAGACAGTCGAAGCGTCATTATTCAAGTGTCAACTTATGAATCTTAAATACCATTTAAAATATTCACTAAAGATGATGTTTATAGGTTAAAAATAATGTCTGAAATATTAATTAAAGATTATAATTTTAAACTAATAAAAAAAACTAAAACAAGAAGTGAATAAAATGAAAATAAGTGAATAAAATACAGACAAATAAAAAAAAAATCTGCATCTTAACATTCATCTCCGATAGTTTGTCAATTAGTGTGTTATGCAATTTGATAGGCAAATCAACATGGTGTTTGTCTAGTGATTTTGGAGGTTGTATAATAATTTCAAAATCAATTTTATATTTAAATACGCTAGAGATGCACATAAACTGATCCGCAACAAGTATATACGTCACTATCAATTTGAAAAGATGAACCTCACCCTAAAACCACAAACAAAGTAAAATTGGTAGGCAATGACTCGAGCTACGAAATGGCTAGAATGAGCTGGAAAAGCCTGCTTTGACAACAACTGGACGCGTGACTCGACTTCTTTGGGTTGTCCTTTACACAGGCCCCGCAGATGGATACGATCAGATCAGATCAAGATCAGATCAGCCTCGCAATGGCCCCCATGTTCAGTTATTCAAGTGGTCCGTAATATTCTCTGCGCCCTGGCTCGTAGGGGACCAGATCAAACCAGGCCAACCTCTCGACTCATAATACATGTAATGGCTAGCCACCACACACATACAATCGCTCTGGTTTTCTGGGACTTATCATTGTCTGCAGTTCAAATTTCCCTTTCGTGGTTCGGTTTATTATTGAGTCAAGTTAGATATCAGTCTTGATCTCAGGAACCAACCAGCCAACATGAACCTGAATTGGTTCTGTTTACATTATGTCACAGCTAGGATTTCCATCAAATAATAACAGACAGCTAGTTCATACTCCCATTGGAAAGTTTGTGGTGACTATTATAGTATTTTTTTCACACTACACAAATTTGGTGGATATTCTGTTTGCAAACCATCTTTCAAATATGTTTTGACCAATCTGCTATCATTTACTGTTCGAACAAAAATCGAACTCAAGAACTTTTGAATGGCGGATGTCATCATCATCATCAATTAAACCAAACTTGTTAGTTTGCATCTTGAATTTATAATACTTCGAAAGCTTAAGTTTAAATAAACTCACTTAAAGCATAGTCAATAAATGTCACGAAAAAAAATGGATCGCGATTCAAACTAGTCTTGAAGCACCAAACCTAGCAAGATTTAAAATTTCTAAACATAAATACTAAAATAAATGTAATAGTCAATGTAACTAACTTTATAATCAAAATTCTACCATATGGATCTACCCTACAATTATTGAATAGCTTATGATAACAGATAGTAATGAACAAAAATGAAAGAAGACTCAAGAAAAATTAATGGACCATCGGATGACACCAAACCATAGAGCTCGCTCGTATCTAATCAAACATCGTCACAATCGTTGGTTGCTTACTTGTTTGAAAAGGAGGAAATAAAATAAAGGAATGAGTCAAAATGACTCAGTGAGCAGTAACCCTCACGTACAACGGTGAGCCAAAGGATTCATTTTACAATACGCATGGTACATATTTATCATTTAATTATATTTCCACATATAACTAATCATTCGTACTATATACGTATATGTGTGTGAGATCACTCACCATTTCCTAGTTTGTATATAAAATAATTAATATTTTTACATTATCACAAAAATGATGCAATTCAGATTCAAGTATGTATGATATGATGCACAAGCATGAACTGCGGCGTAAAGCCCTTTTTGGCTTGACAATCGTCACTGCCGATCCGAATCATAAAATCAATCATATAGCTAGCGTGTTATCTTTTTCGCGTAACAAGACTTCGCAGAGTAAGCACATGAATGAATGCTTAACAAATCAACTCACTTTATCATATAAGAATCCACATTATATGCCTAACATAACATAACAATGTACTATTACATAATACTGGGTACATGAGAATTATCTACCCACCTCTTCCGAGCGAATCTACAAATCTTTAAAGAAATCAAGCAATACTAATGCTCTATTATAACCTATAATTTTACATTCTATAAAAATCTCAAACTGAACTAGAATATTCTCAACATTAATTAACCCATCTCTCTAACAAAACTTATGACCACACAAGCTCTCAACATATCTTCTAATGTCTAAATGATCATCTTTGATTATAACATACTTCAAACCCCCTATGATCAAACTTAGATAGCTTGAACCTTTATTATTTAAGTTTAGGTCAACGCCTGATTGCTACAACTTTGGAGCTAGGGATCGATCTTTATACTCTATTTTGTGACAATATATATGGTCAAGAAAGATGATATTGTTGAACCAAATTCAACACTTAGTGAACTTAACATAAAACATATTTTCTTCCATTTTCTCAAGCACCTGTCTCAAATGCCAAGCATGCTCCTCTTCAATCTTTGAGTAATCTCGTATATCACCTATTGGGCGCCACAAACTATTCAAACAAAATATCAGAAGACATTGTTTATTAACTTTCTTGAAAGCTACCAGACATTTAGGAGTCCAACACACTTCATCAAAACTTATAATTATAACGAGTCCTAACTACTGGCTTCAAATTATTCTTCTCTCAAATGCAAAGCCGATTATAGCCAAAATGCTAATCAGCCCTTGAACAATAGCAAGCGCCCTGTAACTGATCAAATAAACAGTCTAATCTGGCAGATACTTATAATTTTTTTCGCAGTTATCTTTTTTTTCGATGAATAGAATCATAGAACAATTCTTTTTTCTGTTATGATGTTTAGTAGTTTCTCTTGTCTCAGACGTCATAGCACCATTCAGAGTTTTAAACCACGAGTTATACATATCACTAGCAAAGCATCATTAAAGAGATTCAAATATCATTCAAATATCGCTTGAATCGCATGTCCTCGACTGTTGTAGGATCAGGTGCATTTATCGACAAACTAGTAAACTTATTAGCATAGTTCATGACAAACATGATAGAATCCTACTTGAGGCTCTCAATTTAGCTTATTTTAGCACCTCTATACTAAGGTAGAAACGTCTCCAAAGGAAAAGTCTTCAACTCTTTTCACACCAAAAGAGGTATATGCTCACCACAACTTCCTATCATCTTAATATTCCACGAAAATGGTATCCCATTAGGCCTATACTTGACAACTCCATGAATCTCACACACAATCAAATATTATACTACTCATCAAAGTCCTTGAATTATATCTACAAATATTTTGGTGTTCTTTAAAGACTTTGTTTAGGGAAAGGTATGTGGTGCTAAAGATTAAGAAACGTCTAAAATATCACATTAAGCTAAACTGGTAGCGAATACACTTGCTAAAGTGGTTTTCTTGCTACGCTCTTTCATCTCAATGAGCATCTATAGCATGTTTCCATTGTTATTGTCGAGTGACTAGCGTGAATGTGACAGAATATTGTACCACTCCTTGAACAGTTTTCGTCAAGTAATAATTTTAATTCCATGAGGGTCCGAATTTGTAAACTATAAATATTCTTATCTATTTCTTATTAAAATCATTCTCGCTATCTTATAACTTTATGAGGGAACTTGTTGCACTACATTAACATAAGTGCCACAGACTCGGCTATCGTAGCCTCAATCACGACCATTTTCATTCTTACTCATACTAAGAGCTCAAACATAGTCCATCATGGTTCAAATAAAAAATACTTTTGAATTAAGATCGAATGACAAATCGAGAGGGTTTTAAAAGAAAAGAAGACACAACAAAAAGGAAAACTCATAAAAGATCAAAGCAGAACATTGTTTATGGCGGTGATGCGCTTCACTATCATAATTAAAATTCTATAAAGTCCTAGCTCCGTGTACTATAGGGACAACATAGAGAGCTCTAATACCAACATGTCACAATCCAAAAATATGAATTGCGATTGAAATTTAACTTTTCTTTTGACTTTTAGTCAAACCAACCTTAAAAAACCAAAAAACTAGCAAACTTTGAAATTTCTCAATTTAACTAACTTTATAGTCCAACTTCTATCATAAGGATCCTACCCAAGTACTAAGAAACAACTATTTAATATTTCATAAGAACATATAGTAATGAACAAAAATAAAAGAAAAGTCAGATCGCGATCTTTATTTTTCGAATAATGACAATAAAACTAATATAATTACCTCAAATTATATGTTTTAGCATGTAGTGGAAGTTTTAACTATCGTGAGGGCCTCGTAAAATCATTATTCAACATAATGTTATAAAAATGAAATAAAAATATTAGACAAATTCTTAAACTAACACTACTTTTTTAATTACAATTTAAATTGTCTGATATGGTCGAGAATAGCACAAGTTGTTTGAAATGTCTTCCTCATTGATCAAAGATTAAAAAAGGTTGTGAGTCCATAGTAACCTGATCAAATAGGTTTATGAGTATGCCATAAATGGTGGTGGTCACCTTGCTCTACCATTTCCAAGGTTATGAATTTAAATTTCGAAGGTGGGCGAGTGATTTCTGATAATTTCAATTATTAAAGTTTGAATGTTTTTATTTTTGATGGTGTGCTTACAATAGTGTAATATTATATTAATAAAAAATTAAAACAAAAAAAATTGGAGATTAAATATTGGGTGTGTTTTCTTCTTCAACCGTGTGTATGTTATTTGATTTATGTTCGGCTTGATGCTTTTGTGACCTAGTTTAATATGATTGCGTCGATTATAATGCTACGATTTGCAATGTAATAAATAAAAAAGATGTTTACAAAAAAATTGATATTATATTAAATTTATAAACCATAGTTATCAAAATCAGACCGGACCGGTCGGTTGGACTAAGAACCGAATCTGGTAACGGTCTGATTTGAAATACATATCGGATTGCATTGAGAACCAGAAAAAACCGGATAAACCGGCTGGTTTATTACAAAATATGAACCGATTGGTCCAATTGAACCGTTTTATTATAATTAATGGCCTAACTTAATCTTAATTGCATATTATGCATATCTAAAAATTTATTGGTTGGTGTTGGATTTCAAACCCAACCTTTTGCTATTGCTAACTTGGACAAATGCTCTAACCAACAAATTACCTATCTATCCTGTTATGTTTTTAAAAAATTAGCAGATTAAGTTTCATTTATTGTAGTAATTTCATTTAATTGACCGACAATCCAACCGATTTGAACCAAACCGAAAACCAAAATTCTAACTTTCGATCCGATTCTGATCCGATTCTGATAACTATGCTATAAACTCATTTAAATGAATCCTTCTTTTTAAATGTAATTAAAGTGGGGATGAATTTAAATAGTGAATGCAATGTGAAAATAATGATATATTCATTATTAATTATTCTATTTGTTACCTCCAGTTTTTCACCACTGTCAGAACATGCATTATCTCCATCCAAGGTAGATCTGGTTTTTGGCTGGATTGCCCGCATCAGTCAGGAATCGTACTTTTTTTTGCATCGTCTGCGGGAATACCAAACCTTTTGCTCAGATATATTCTCCTGCTTGGGAGTGAGCTACCTGCTACTGCAAGGATTTATTCATAATCGTGGAAAAATTCAAAATGAACTCTGAACTATCATCGCTTATTCAATTACGGTTAGAACTATCATGATTTTTAAAAAGGGTGCGATGAGAAAAAAATGAACTGATTTTCTAAAATAAAATTCAACATTACATTCCAAAACTAATATTATTATAAGACTTAGATTTGTGTATGAAAAATACATCGTTTGGTTATCAAAAGACATCGTTTTCTTTGTGTGCGCAAAACGATATAATTTATTTTGATAACCAAACGATGTAATTTATGCACACAAATCTAAGTCTTACAATAATATTAGTTTAGGAATGTAATGATAAATTTTATTTTAGAAAATCAGTCCAATTTTATTGTCATCGCATCCTTTTTAGAAACCGTGATAGTTCTGACCGCAATTAGGTAAGTGATGTTAGTTCAGAGCCCCTTTTGGATTTTATCCCTTCATAATAAGCATGGTTAATGCCTCCGTCCATATAAAGCAAAGCGATAAATATAAACAACGACGAATCACCATATTCGTTATCTTAAACTTTTGTATAATTTCCTCTATTGTTATTTTTTTTTTGTATTATCTTCTCACGCCACGCTCCAAATCATAATTTCTGTTCCTCTGTCCTCTTTTACGTGTCATTTAATCAAAAATTTTTATCTACTTTTACTAATCACTTAATAATTTTCAATGCGTATTTAATATTAATAATTATCTTAAAATTTCAAAAACTAATCATTTCGTTATCATAATCAATAAAAAAATTCATTTCTCATCTGTAATAATCTACCATTTTTACTTTTTTTTAAAAATATATTAACCACCTACTTGTTAATTTTACTCAACCTCTAGCATTAATTTCACCTTAATCAACTCAAATTAACCTTAAACGACATGTATAAGAGGACGGATGAAATATTTTGCAACAAAATCAACAGAGTTCTAAATAATTTGAGTTGATCCAAAATCCAGTTCAAATAAATCTAAATAACTGAATTGAGTTGGATTAGTTATAATTAGTTGAACCCTAAAGTGAATCCAACCTAATTTATAATTTTTAAATTTCTTTACGATATAGCAAATATGATTTAACTACAGCCCACCTCAATTTCAACCAACAACCTAAATTTACACCTCTAATGCCAAGAGTGTAGATAATATTTCATTGCCAAAATAGTTCTACATATACATGTTCTGAACTATTTGCATGATTTTCTACTAAATCTACTCTCTCTCTTAATTGGCTTTTCGTTCTAGCTTTTCTCTCTTTAACATATGGATATTAACCGTAGATTTTTCGGCTTATACAAATCACAATTATTGACAGCGGTTTGCTTAAATACGGTAAAAAACCGGAAAATGTTACACATATAAAATCTGTTGTTAGCTAGCAACAGATATTTTGGAAGGCTTCTAAACATGTTGTAAATGGTTTTAATAGGTACTATCACTGTTTTTTCAATGAGATTATTATCACTGTTATTAATTACGGTTTTGAAAAATAAAGTAGAATAAAAAATAACTATAAATGTGGCAAAATCTGATTAAAAAGAAAGAAAGAAAACCCCAGCCCAAGAATGAGATTTTTCAAATAAATGTTATCTTCGAAACTCTATCCATTATCATAGTTTCCATCATACCTCTAAAGATGGAAGGTTTTTGGGGCTTCAAGTGTGTTAGATTTGTAGGGCATGCAACGGGCAGGATTTGAGTCATTATGAGAATGAGAAGGAATGAGAGATAGAGTCATTTGTCCGAGGAGTTATCAAAGAGGATCGAGGTGAAGCATGTGCAAAAAGGTTATACAGGGAAAGATAATAGTAGTGTGCAAGAGCCTGAGACATTCGAGGATCTTAGAATGAATTAAATAAGAGATTAGGGGCATGTAAATGCGGATGCAAAGATCCAGACCAAATGAGAACTCAGTAAGGGGTGTGGTCTGGTGGTAAAAAGAGTGAGGAGTGAATTCTGACAATCTCCACGATCAGAGTTCGAATCACCTTACGGTCGGGCTGCATTATAATTTCTATTTTTAAAAAATAATTAAAAAAAGAACTCAAAGAGGATTATTGAGGCGCGAGGAACTGAATCGTAGCATGATGCAGGGCATGAGAGAGCTCGAAAGTCACGACACAGGCTTGGCTCATCAACCGGGAAGATTCAAGAAGCTTTTGAGGACCGATTTGTCATATGAGTGATAGCTTGGATTTTAGAAGAATTCTGACTAGAGAGACTATATGTTACATTTAATTGTAACAATTGATGTGTTAAATGTCCTATTTCATAGCATAAATATAGGTTTTGGATGTTTAAGTGTAGAAAATGTGTGGTGTCTTTTTGAACATTTTTCATATCTTTCCTGTCGTGAAGGGGTGCGAGTGTTGGATTTACATACGGACCACGCCCCTGCCTCATCTCATATCCATTTTCATTCAGAAAAACTCATCCTCTAACACTCATTCTCTTGTACTTTTATATTATGGATACATTAGGGCATCAAGGATCAATAAAAGTACGAAAATTCCTCATATTTTCCATATTTTATTCCGTATTCTTTTTATTATTATTATTCCGCCACATATTTTACTGAATGACGCTTTGAATGACGCCACTGCAATACGCAATCCCCCAATAATTGTTGAAAACTTATTTGTCAGATTCGACCCCGTAACGGACTTACAGTGCTTTGTGCATTCAAATGTATCACATTTTTTAGGAGATGCCGGCCGATTGCAAGTGAACCAACAGATTCTTGATGCCTAAAGATTTCATTTCTGACTCTTAGATGCCTTCGGATTTTGATTCTAAATTAACGTAACCGAACCGCCCGCCCTATCAGAACAAGACTCGTCTTGTAGCTTCAGCATGAAGATGTAGAAGAATCTGAGCTTTTCGAATTCAGGTCATCAGTCATAAGATGCCGATTAGTTCAAGATAACTACCTTTGTCCCTGACTCTCTAGATAATTGGATCAGATGAGATCGAATACAATATAAATAATCAAGTTAGTAACATATGTACTTTTAGGTCGGAAAGTACTCTCAAAGCTGTGTTCACACCAGATCATAACTGGTTAGGACCGAAATCGAAATGGATAAATTCTGAAGATCAGACCAGATTCAAATCGGTCTGAATCAAATTGGACCGGGAAATTTCAGACTTGGACCGGATTGGTATAGACTGGAATAATATAGACTAATTAATTTTTTTACAATATTAATTTAAAAATACTTTTATCATTAAATGATATTCTCTCTGTCCTCTTTTACATATCACTTAACCAAAATTTTTTGTCCACTTTTGTTTGTCACTTAACGATTTTCAATGCGTATTTAATATCAATAATTACATTAAAATGTCAAACATTAATCAATATTTTATCATTATCAATAAAAAATTAATTTCTCACCGGTAATAATCTACCAAATTTACATTTTACACAATATTTGTTAAAATACTATTAACTATCTGCATATTAAATTTGTTCAACCGCTAGCATTAACTTCATCTTAATATACTTTAATTAACCTTAAATGACATATAAATGAGGACGGAGGGAGTATATATTAAGTATTATAATAAAAATATTATTTTTTACTTAAAAAATTATAAACTAGTCCATTCCGGTTCGGACCGGAATTTTAAAATTTTGAACCGGATCAGAAACTAGAATTCCGAAACTGGTGGATGCAAGACTGCACCGGAATCCAGTGGTCCAGATCGATTTTGATCCATTCCAAATCGGTTCCATATAATTTTAATATGGACCGAATTTTGTAAGCCACTAATTCTCAGCCTCCTCAGCTATTTTACGGTCTTAATGATTGAAAAGATTCTCTATTATCCTAGTGTTTTAGCAATAAAATTGATCAGGGAATCAACTGGTTGATTATATTGTCTTCCTCACTCTCAATTATTGAAGCCAAATTCCAAAGGTAACTTACATTTTGGATATGCTCGAAACCCTTTTTTGCCAACCCGAATCTGCTGCCACCTCTGAGGACCTCAATGCCCTCCACAAAAGCCTCAACGATGAATCCCAGAACACGGATATATGATCAGGCACGACGTGAAATATCTTTATATATAAGCAAGTTCAAGAAAAAAATATCTGAATTATTTAATATCTGATCATGGGTAATTGAGTTGGTTAAAGAATGAGTCTACGTAACCTTGAAACCGCTTGTATATGGACTTATAAAGCATTTGTGGATATGCTACTGACCCATTTCGGTGCCTTGGGAGGCCTTAATGGTGTACCAAGTTTGAGCAACCCCACAGGAACCAACATGGAGAATCATATATAGGATATGATACATTTCTTTCTCCATTGAGCCTTTTCGAATAGTATAAGTTGTTAAGTAGATAATTGACATTGCATCAGAACTGTTAGTTAACAAGATTTCTTGAGACTCAAGGTACCACATTAGCATGAGAAACTGAAGGCTAGGTGTTGGAGGAAAGTGATCAAAGGTGCTACTTGAGGAAAAAAGCAAGTAGAATAATCAAAAGATAGAAATAGAGAAAGGTAAGAGAATCAATTGAATTTGTTAGTTCTTCTTCATAATTAAGCTTTATGTCCCTTCTGTAAACTTTACAATATTCTTTTGTTCTTGATAGTGTTGGATAGCTCATGTATCAGATAAAAGAGGAGATGTCGGAGTGGAGCAAAGCGACACTCTGAATAATAGACACACTGTTGAACTTCATTAAATCTTATCTGCATTTTATTATTTTTTTTTTCTTAAATTAGCTGGAATTCTCAACAAATAACATTGATGTTGATGTCCTATAAGAGGCTTTAACCAAATGAAGAGTGTTAATGAAAATTAGTTGGGAAATCAAACTATGGGTAACACTCTCCCAGTTACGAGGAGACAGCGAAAATCCGTTTTGAAATCATGAAAATTAATTGGTTCACAGTCGAAATCAATTGACATTAAATAAAAGAATTCAACTATGTATGAAATATATATATTCAAATTTACAATGAGCGATGTGAGACTTAGATCCTTAAATTTAAGATGCTCAACAGTTACACTGAAGTGAGCTTTATCCCACTATATAAACAGCCACTGCATCTTCACTTCTTAAGCAGCTCACAAACCAAGAGAAAACAACACTTGCGAGAGTTCTTGCTAAGTTTAAAAATCCTAATCAGAAATGGCTTCAAGACAGACTTTGAAGAGGATCGGAGAGGAGGGGTTTCGGATGATCGATCAGGCCAACGAGGAGAAGCAAAGGTGCCTCTACCACCCTACCAAGCCCACCGTCCACTATCTCCAGCCACCATCAGTCACCCAAGTCCACCGAATCCCCCCTCCTCAGATCGCCTACAGCCAGCATCAGTCCCTCCAACCAGCCACCGCGTACCACGCCATCCCCCAAAGCCTTGAAAACATTAGCACTCACTACAATCCCCCGCGAGGCTCCGCTGGCCACACCCGCGTCGTCCCTGCACCGGTCACGGCCAGGGACCAGGCCCAGGCCGGCGTTATGGATTGCTACGAGGCTGCCAGGCGGTACGGAGGGATTGTTGTCACCGATTACTATCCCAACAAGAAGGTGATGATGCAGAGGATCAACAAGGCTTTTTAGTAGCCCAGCCTTGTTACTGGTCTTGTGCTCCCAAGCTGCTTAGGTCCCTTTTTCTGTCCCACGTGTGCTTTGTCTTCCATATGTTTCATAGTATGCTATGCATCTTGATCAGCTTGTAACTTGTAAACAAGTGTGTCTCTAGCAATGCTGTTCAATGTAACATAAGCTTACTCTACATAGTCTTGATCTTTGAGAATGAATATGAACTGTGGTTACCGCCAAAACTATTATCTTATGACAAAATATCATCTAACTGCTGTTATTTTGACTTTTCAAACTATGACTTATAATGAATTTGTCATAAATTATGATCCATACCATATGTAATTTGTCAAAATAGGATAGGATTGGAAGTCAAACCGATCAAGACTCATGTTCCTAGTTATCTTATAGACAGTTTAAATTGGTTTTCGTTCAATTTAAAGTTGTACTTATATTTATGATACTATGATTTTGAAACTTTTTACAACTCCTAATCATCATTTTGTTGATTGAAACCCGAGTGATTCTTAGGTGAACATAGTTCACCACGTGTCCGTGGACATCGCCAATGACGAAACGTCACGTGTCGCGTAGAAAAATCAATGTAATATGTGGCGCTTCACTATTGGTTTTGAAACATTTTTGACTTTTCAACGCGACACATGGCGCTTCGTGATTGGCAGTGTCCACGGACACGTGTGGACTATGTACACCCAGTAATTCCTCGTTGAAACCCTGCTAATTACGGAATTGGTCCAGATTTGAGACACGTCATAATCATTTTTACATTAGTACATTAATTATTTAAATTGGTATTTAATGGTTAATTAAATTTATATTTGTAAATAATCGGTTCATCATAAAACTGGTCCGGTTCAAGTGATTTTATATCGAATCTATCAGTTTTACCGGTTAAACTTGATTCAATTTGTAATCAAATAAATATGTGTGAACCTGATTCGATTCCCGATTCAATCGGTCAAACCGGTAAATCCGATCAGATTTTAATAATTATGCTGCTTGTTCTTATATCCGAGTTGAGTGTTGAAAGAGGAACACAACATACTAAATAAGGCTTGTTGTGGAATTCAAATCTTTTGAACAAAATGGAGGCCATGGCGTCACACTAAGTTGAATTTTGAGGTCTCCCTGCTCCTTCTCCTCCGCCACCTTCATGACTCACCTCCTCGACCCCGCACGTGGCGTCGAAAAAATCGACAGAGCTTCCTCCATCTCTCATCTGTCACTCTCACAGCATCAGCAGCCTCGTAAATCGCTGTGTATAAGCTCACATTTCACACCCACACGGCGTCACTGCAATGCAATTGCTGCGAAAGCTTTGCACCAGCCTTGAACCAACTGAAAAAAAATCGGTTTTCAATGGTGTCCATGGAGCTGGCTCCCCTGTGGTTCCTCCTCTGTTCGGTGCTGGCCAGAGGAAGCTACGGCCACCCGTATGGATCAAGCGCAGGGATGAGATCCTCAATGCCCGAATCGGACGTTGATCTGCTGGAGTTCCCTTTGAATTTGGAGTATCTGGAAGCTGAGTTCTTCCTGTGGGGATCTCTGGGTCACGGGCTGGACAAGGTCGCGCCAAATCTGACCGGTGCAGGTCCCCCGCCAGCCGGCGCCCGACTCGCAAAACTGGACCCTTTAACAAGAGATGTCATAAAGCAGTTTGCTTTTCAGGAAGTCGGGCATTTGAGGTTGGCTTTCCATTCTTCAAACGGATCAAATGTTACAACTTTACGGTTGTTTTGAATTTTGATGATTGGTTTTGGTCGCAGGGCGATTAAGAGCGCTGTGAAGGGATTCGCCAGGCCGCTGTTGAACCTTAGCGCGGCGGCTTTCGGAGGTGTCATGGACAAGGCGTTCGGGAAGCCGTTGCGGCCCTCATTTGATCCGTATGCGAGCGGGTTAAACTATCTCATCGCTTCCTACGTAGTGCCTTACGTCGGCCTCACCGGCTACGTAGGCGCCAATCCCAAACTCAAGAGCCCCAAATCCCGAAAAGTATGTATTCTTCTATAAATGTAACAAAAAAAATGCGATCAGACATTTTTTGGACTTGATTCGTTGTAAATCAATTCACGTGCAACTTCAACATATATCAGATATATCAGTTCATGTGGTACCATCAGGCATTTTTTTAGCCCCATTTTGATTTTGATCAGCTGGTGGCGGGGCTGCTGGGCGTGGAGTCAGGGCAGGACGCGGTGATCCGCGCGATGCTGTACGAGCGAGCGAGGCGCAAGGTGGCCCCGTACGGGATAACCGTGGCGGAGTTCACGGACAGGATCTCGGAGCTGCGGAACGAGCTGGGGTCTGCAGGGCCGAAGGATGAGGGACTCGTGGTGCGAAGGGAGCGTGGCCCGGAAGGGAGGACGGCTGGAAACGTGCTGGCCGGGGATAAGATGTCGCTGGCGTTCGACCGGACGCCGGAGGAGATACTGAGGATCGTGTATGGGAGTGGGAATGAGAGCGCGCCGGGTGGGTTTTATCCCAGTGGGGCTGATGGGAGAATTGCTAGAGCTTACTTGAACAAATGATGGCATGAAGATGAGAGCCGTGGATGGCTTTTGTAGTAGCTTTGTGTTTCCCGAGCAACTTACATGTAAAAGTCAGGTTGAATAAAATCATGTGAAAAGTATTAAGTGCACATTTGATACGTATTCGTTTATTATTAATATTCATATAAATAATACTATCTATTGAGAACGTATTATTAATACGAGTTTTTAAAGATAAATTTATTCCCTCTACATTATTAATACGTATTCTTATTCTGAACCAAACACATCTCCATGATATTAATAATATCATCATATTTTTAATACATGCTAGCAAACGGAGGCTGAGTGTATGACAAACAAGCATATAATAAGAGTCTTTCTAGATGTGGCGGCTAAGGGTTGTTCGGTTCAGTTTTTGATAAAAATTTAATTGAACCATTTTTAACCGGTTTGAAAATTTTAAAACCAAACCAAATCGCTAACTTAAAAAAAATCAAATCATGTGATTTGATACAGTTCGATTTAATTTTTTTCATGAACTTTTATGTACTAAATACATAACCTTTTATATAAACAATAATATAAGAATACTAATTAATATTATATATTCAATTAAATATGTAAGTATCTAAAATATAATGACATGATTTGAATTGATTAGATTCAGCTTAAAAAATAAAAAATCAAGCCATTAGTAATAGATTTTTCAAAAATCGAAATTGTAACTGAATCATTACCACTCAAATCCTGAGATACTTAACAAATTAGGGGGGTAAGAATTGAGTTCTCACCCACCCAATACTTAGACGGATGAAAAATCACTCTAAAAAAGACCAAATAAATATTGCAAAAAAGAAATCTTCAAAAACTCCAACCTCAAAGACAAAACACTCTTATGAAACTCTCTATAACTAATTCTCAAATTACAAAACAATAGTTTAACTTATCAAAGAACAACAATGAAATTTAATCTATCAAAAATTAATATTAAATCAAACAAGATTTCCCAACTTATAAAACATTAATTTAATAAAGTATCAAAAATAAAACTATTAATTCTGATCGACTTGCAAATAAGTTTATTTTTTATTTTCGATATTTTAATCAAGAAATCTATTCAAATCCTAACAAAAATAAAAAAAAAATGAGTTCGGAAATGAAAAACTGATAATCTCTACACAATGGAGTTGGGCAGATAGAAAATAAACAAAAGCAAAACGTAACCTTACAAAAGGGAATGCCATAACATAGTTGAAAAAGTTGCCACAGTCACTCCGATCAGGTCTCAACTCTGATTTTCATATGTTGTCTCTCAGGCACCCTTTCGGAACCCATCAGTGTGAAAACTGACTCCTCAGAATATGTGCACGATGTCATATGCAAATCTGTTAAAAGTTAAGGACATCCGAGGAACAAAAGATGGAATGGTATACTTGATCGGTAAAATTGTAGGCTTTGGTACAATCAAGTCTCTAAAAGTGTAGTCTAGTTTCATGCAGTATAATAACAGCCAAGACGCTGTCACAAAATGATTTGCAAAATAGTACAAGGATACGTCCAGAACAGCACGAAAGACTGCATGATAAAAATGGTGGAGGTTAGGGATAAATTCTCCAAATTACAATAACAATATGGTAAAAGCCATTTTCACTAATGAATATAGGATTCTTAATCAGATCAGCTGTACATAACATGAAGCCATGAAAGCTGAAAACACCAGCCAGCCGTTAAACTGATGTGGTTCTCATTTTCTGAGGAAAGTGAAATCTTTCCAATAGCAAATTCCACGGATCCATTGAAAACACAACAATATTATTTATTAGCCGTCATAATGATTCTCTTTCTACCACTGCTAAACAGGTTGTCACTGAAGCCTTAACCAGAAAATCTAAAGCTGTGTTTGGTTTAAGAAAAATTGAGGAAAAATGAGAAGGAATCTCTTGTTGGTTTAGCGCAAGTTAGGGGAGGGAAAATTAGATGGAAAATGAGATAGAAAATTTTAACAAAACAAATAGTGTCCATAAATTTTCCAACCCTAACCAAATAAAGGAAAATGGCAAGAATTCTATGGCACTTTCCCTCAAATTTTCCATTTCCTTGAATTTTCCCTAAACCAAACACAGCCTAAGAGCGCTAGATGTGTAAAAAATAAAAAGAATCATTCGGCTGGTTTGTCAATTGTTGTTTGCAATAAAGATGGAGCATCACAAAATCAGAAACAAAAGCCCACGCGCTTACCATCAATCCACTTAGAAAGCCATCGAACAACACCCGATTCCACCCATCAAAATACGAATGAACATTGAAGTTTGCCTTCACAATGAGCGCTAGCGAGGTAATTGCCATGACGAGAAAATAAAAGATGAACCCCGTCAAGCTAGTGAACCCCATGATCCCCGCAATCACTCCACCAATGATGGACAAAAAGGTGCGGCTGCCTCATAAAAGACGGAAAAAAAAAGGGATCAGACTGTAGTCACTAACTGAAATCAAAACATCATTACATCCGAACTCCAAACAAACATATTGCCACGCCACAAAGTACATACTCATACACCCTTGCATTTGGATTGATCTGGAGTTACGAAGAAAACGAAAAAAAATTCAGGTGCCGGAAAAAAAAAACTAAAGAAGCTCGAAATCTGTGAAGCAAAAACCTGTAGTAGATGGTCTTCATATTGCTCTGCAGATTCTCAGGGTTAAAAGTAGGCAAATCGTTATCAGTTGCTTTCTTCTTGGCTTCCCCAGCATCATTATGTCCGGCCATATCACCTAACATTACATAAAAAACATCAAAAATTTTCATTATCAACCTCAACTCCTCAAGCCACCAACTGAATTTCAACCCAGATCTTATGGGAAACATGGAAATCCACAGTCAGATCCATACAACAAATTCCCAAAAATTTAGCTAGGTCAAAAGCAAACCCTAAATCCTAAACTGCAGCCCATATCCAACGCCAAAATCGGTTTCAGCTATGAGGCGTGATCTACACAAAAATTTCAAAACCTAGAGGCTCAAAAGAGTAGATACGATACCTTGGTGCGCTGGATCAATCGGAAAATCCAAGAACGGCTGCAGAAGCTGCGGTAGTGATCTGACGAACTGAAACCTCTGTTTGATTCATGCGGCCTTCGATTTTCGCTGACTTTGAGGAAGAGATGCAAATACGACGACGTTTTGTCAAAGGCCAATATCGTCATATTCGATGAAATTAAGGAACGCTGTAATCTGATTTCAAGCTTGAAAATGTTCGATAAATTGAGTTTAATTTATTTATTTTTTTTAAAAAAAAGGGAACAATAGTGAGTTTAAATTTGATTAGATCTTCAAAAAAAAATTCTGAATTAACAAGTTCTAAAATATAGGTGTCATTTTTAATTCTTCTAATTAACAAGGTCTAAAATATAGATGTCATTTTTTACTCTCATATGAGATCTTCATATACCGACCTCTTGATTATTTACTGTTAACAGTAAATTAGAAAATTTAATTCTGTGTTGTCATCTGAATTGTTTAGATTTGAATCAAATATTATTTAACAATTAAAAAAATAGTAAATATATTTTACACATTTTATTTCAATAAAATTGTACTTTCACTTAATTGTGGAGCTGGAAATATAGTTAAAGGAATCAAAAAAGATAATTCAAACCATAAATGGTGTGCATAAATTTAGATTAATGAATTTGTGTTACAAGTATTTTACTTAATACTTAAACTGTATCTAAAATACACTAAATTTAAGGTTATAAATGTGAAAATTATAATTTAAAAAGTTCAATTTTTTATTTTTAATAATATTGTAGTGTAAATATTTAAACAATTATACTGAATTGATAGTCGAACGGAATCAATAGTCGAACGGAATCAAGTGACCTCTCTCAGCTACCTTTGAATCTGCACTTTTTTTTTCTTATATTTTTGTACATCATGCTACACATGAATAAAAAAATATATTTAAATATAAATGTACATTTAATCATATTTTATATTATATTACAAAACCAATTCAAAATAATAAAAGAAAATAATAAGAATATTTAACAAAATAAATTATACAAAAATAAATCATTTAACAATCAGAGAAGATAATCATTTAATTAAATTATTCAAATTTTCATACAAACATTCAGTACAATAAATTTTACATGACACCTAATAAATGAATAAAAAATGACTTCAAGAAGGGCAATCAAACTAAATTTGTCTTAAAAATGAACAGAATAGCATTTTTCATTCAGGTGGATATACATTTTCTGCATATTGCTATTATTTATATAAAAAGCCCCCATAATATCACACAAATTTGGTGCTGTGCCACATCCACAAAGCTATTTGAACCGGGCATCATCTCTAACTGTTCCACACTGAACTCGAGTCATTGTATATCCATACTACCAGCAGCCCTCCAGCTTGAATGGTAGAGCTGGTTTGCGTTTCTAAGTAGCCCGGATAGTAGGGAACCTTTGCACGCTTCATCGGAACAAAATCGCTGCATCAGAAGTTTAAAATCCTCACCCCTGCAGCTGCGTGTGAGTCAGGAGTCAGGGATGTCAGCTGGCAATGTGTGTGAAATAGGTGTTACGGATTCTCACCATCAGTTGAGGAATTTGGAGGAACACGAAAGCTAAGACGTATAATACACCGGACACTGCCGCAGCACCGATGATGTTGGAGGTGAGGCGCTTGTTGTCTTTGCCAGGGACAAACGAGTTTTTCAAGGTGTTTGTAAGCTCGAAAAGTCTGTATGATATCTGCAAATGATTGAGCCACATGAATTAGAGATTTTATTTGCTTTGAAGTCGTTGTATTTAATAAAATTGACCACTTACTGCTACATAGATGGCCGTGGTAAGCATGAAATTCAACATTGGGTATTCCGGAATCAAGCACAGTAACAGTTTAGGCTGCCCTTCAGGCACACCTGACCTGCAGATAATCAAAATTTTAGTTTCAGAATCGCAGCTTCGGATAGGAGCAGACACATGCATTGAGGCAAAGACTCCGAAACGTAAGTTTGTATAGATTACAGCTGACAGATCATACCTCAACCATATGTGTATTTGTGAGATGTAGGTCTCCAATGTTATCTTTCCAAGCCATCTACGGAAAGCATGCAAATTAAAAAACGAAAAGGACTGGTTGAAAAATCATTAGAGGAGATCGAAGAGGGGAAGGAGAACTTACGCAAAAAGAGTCAACGAGTAGCTACGTAGATTCTGACTGACATTACGCAGACATATGTAGACCCTGACCAAGATAAAAGGAAACCAATCGTCATCAAATAATGGGCATGGCAGGACACCCGGTCAGGTCACGCAATCGAAAGAAAGGCATGCTTACGTTATCGGTATCCATGAAGTATAAGGATGAAGCTTATTGTATGAGATTTTGTCCAGTTTGTATATGTACTCAAACCACAAATAGCCAACCTGTGACATTTCAGAGCCTTCGAAAAATCAATAGAAAAAACACAAAAGTGGTTCCATCCTTCCATGTCCATTATGATTGTCTACGTGCATGGGATTTCAATAAAATGATTACAGACTAGAGTACCGTTGAGGCTATCAATACAATAGCTGCCTTAACCGATATCCTGTATTTTGCTTCTGCTTCTTCCAACTTCTCCATCCACTTCTCAACCTACACGAGCCATTTATACTAGTCTTAACAGCGGTCTCCAAGAGGAATATAATAACGAGGGAACTTTAACTGAGACAGGCTAGTACAGGATATTGGTTTCAAGACTTCCATTCAAAGTTATATCGAAACTTACAGTAGGGTGAAAGTAAGCATATATCATTCCAACAATCCATATGTAGCGGTCAAGCCCAGAACGAAAATGCCATTCGTGCAAGAGAGGAAGATTTGGTTTGGCCGGATCCTTGTAACCTGTAAAAAAATGCACGCATGAAGCGACTGAAATAGAAAGAGAATTATAGAAAGGTAATGTAGTAGCTTCGGCAAAGCCACAAACCAACAAGGAACGTGAGCGGGCTCCAAATCACTTCAAAAACTCCGGGTACTTCCCACATGAAAATAACCACCAGAAAGCAGACAACAAATTTAGCGGCTATTACTGAACCCAGTTCATTGTACTTGTTCAGGATGACAAGCGCCCCATAGACCATGAGAGTGAAAAGAGTGTGCATCGGGCAGATGTAGTACAACATGTAACTATTGTTCAGAACGACGCAGCAGAATGTCACCAAAAAATTGAGCCGCCACATCATCTGCTCAAAATGAACTACTGTTGGAACTTGATTTTATAGAGAAAATGACACCATGAAAATCTGACGGTAACATACCTGAGCAAACCTTGCAAGACTGAAATCTTTGCGTACATAATAATATGAGAAATTTCCAAATCCAGTCATCCAAACATATGCGGCAATGAATATGCGAATTGCATTGTAGATCTCAGTTGCCGCAAAGTAGTGATACATCAAAAACAACACCTGCATGATGGAACAAATCATATGATTCCAAATTCATATTTATGCATGTCTGACAATGCCGCACTTGAAAAGTCGAAACTGAATAAGACATGAATCTAGACAAGAATACAACCAAATGTACAGAGTGATACCATGTAAACATACAAGATAGCCAGATTAAGTCAAATAGATTATGGTTATAGAATTGAGTAAACTAACATCAGACAAAAACTACTAACCTGCATCCAACCTTTCCACTCCTCTGTCTGGTGCCTATTCAGGTATAAGATGGCCTTGCCAGTTAGTGGTGACTTGTCTGTGTGTATTTTAAATGAAGTCATTGCAGAAACTATGATGAGAAGGAAGTAGAGAAATATGAACATGTCCCGGTTGTAACTCTGCAAAAAAGAACATGCAAATGGCAACATGCCTATATGATCAGTGTTGATGGTGACAACACGCATACACATAACGCACTCATAAATGGCATTTCTTAAGGAAGGGTGTAAAACAATTTGCCCATAGAAAAAATGATCAGTGTTGAAACTTCAAGAGGATAGTTTTAAAAACAATGTGAAACAATGTATCTGTACATATGTTCAGGATTGGAAACAACATTAAAACAAAAAGATAAGCAGATGTTTGAAATTTCAGCAAGAGTGACCGAGAGATAGCTACTAGTGCGACTGATAACCGCCTGAACTATTTATGTGAATTTAACAGGACAGCAATCTGCTTGTCCCACAAAGCAGACATTATACTATCTGTTGATATCAACTATGGTAATTTCTGTACCTTTTTTGATTCACCAAAAATATTTGTTCGATCACATATGTAGAAGTATATCAAAAGAACCCCAAACTCAGCCCTGACAAGTAGAAGAAAAAAAAAATGTTACACACAAGCAGCATAGGTTGGCAGCTTCACCTCCTCGTCAGCCAAATCCAATTACTTTACTCACACCTGTAATTTTCAACTTACATGGCTCTGAGTGTCAGTCGGTTTTCAATTAAGAATGACTCGTCCATTAACAGAAATCTGGAAGAAGGCAAACGCAGAACAATATAAGCTATCTGAGTGATTTGAAACCGATTACATGTGATACCGTGCATGTACAAACCTGAAAAGCGGAGTCGTAAAGGATGAACTTCGAGCTCCTGCCCTAGGAGATGCAGATTGAAGACCTCCGCCTTCGAGTAACACAGCCCTGTCATCTTCTTTTATTGTTTCATTTCCCAATGGAACTAAATTGATATCAGATCGGCTGCATCCAACGAAGATTAACAATGGCAAATCCGACAATCTTCAGTACAATATACGAAAACAGATAGACTTGATTTGATCTCAAGATGTGATATCATGGAATAAAATACAATTGGCATGACAAACCATTAATTAGCGACTAAGAATACAGAACTCACACTTTCGAGGTGATAGAATTCTTCTTATACTCCAAGTACTCCGAGTATATCCAAGCTACAAGTACCGGAACAAAAGCAAGGAGAAAAGACACCTGCAGTACCAATTACAGCAAACACGTCACATCCATAATAGATTGAGTTTCGATGAAGCATGAACTCCAAAACTTTAAGACTGTATTTGGTATAAGGAAAATATGAGGGAAAATGAATCCCTCATAAAATACATCTCATTTTCCCTCTAACTTTCCTTTCCCTATAACTTTCCTCAAACCAAACACAGCCTAAAGCTTCGGGAGGGCAAGAAAGCGGACATATGACTTTAAAAAGATCATCATCATCACATAGTAAACAGCACAGTTCCTTGTTTAAGGCTACAAAAGTGCACTTTACAAGCAATCAACATCTAAATCAGTAAGACTCGCATTATCTCATTCAGCTGGTTCTTCTTGAAATGGTAACACAACAAGACAATGCCTCCACATTCCGTACTCCAAAAAGCAATCATTTACTCAATCATGTAATAAATATATACAAAGAAGAATTAAACAAGCAATCATTTACACACAAAACCGCACTTAATTCCCCAACGCTCTAAATCAAACAAAAGATTAAAAATCACAACATCAAGGCATCGAGCTGCAGCAACAGAAGAAACCCAGTTTCATCAAACAAAACTAACTCAATAACTCAACTCTCATCTTCACTTCATCACTGAACCAAGCAACCATCACACTGAACCCAAGACCCTCAAGCATCCCATTCAAACCCATGAAAATACAATTACACTACTCCCGAAAAATTCACACCTGTCCAGGCGTCAAAGACCCAGACTCCACCATTTCCGCAGAAGATCACGCAAACACACAATTCAGAACGCGACACCGATGCGCATTTCCCTCCACAAAGCAGTTTAACCGGTTCCAACCAGGCGGCCGGCGGTAGATCCGGACGAATGCGGCAGGCAGATTAAGCCCTGAGATTCGATCTGAAGTTTTAGGCGGTGAGCGGTGCGTGTCGGTGCCGGAGTGGACACAGTAGCCAGTAATGGCGAGTAGATTGAGAGAGGAAGATGTAGTTGAAAGTAGCCGGTGAAGTTTGGTTTGGTTCTGTTCGAGAAAAATTAAAAATCGAATCAAATTATTAGAAACGAAAATTTAAAACCGTAATTGAAAATTTAAAACTGAACCAAACCGATTGATTACAAACCAAACCGAACCAACCGGTTTCAAACCAAACCGAGCCAACTGGGACTGAACCAAACCGACCGAAATGAACCAACCCGACCCGACCTGAACCAACCCGAACCGACCCCGGACCGGACTGACCGGATCAGGAGCGTCGCGACAGAAATCTTATTCTGTTATATATATATAGATATTTATCTAAACAGATATTCTGTGCCACGTGTACGGATGAGATCAGTTAAAAATTGAACTCTTGACAAGCTCCAAATTCTTAATTTTTTTACCATTTAAACTGATTACTACGGAGTAGTTGTTAGCTAATCATAAATATTGATAACAAATTTTTACATCAACTAATGAAGTATTTTTCGAAAAATAACTCTTCATGTACATAAGAATCCACATCATTTATACTAAATAATTATTTGGTTTTCATGATTAATGATTTGGTTGTTAAATCGAAATGAAATATTTAAAATATATCAATTTTAATAATTTATTTTTTATCAAATTGAAAATCAAATTATATAAATAATAATTAAATTAATGTATATTTAATTTTAGTTTAAATAATAATTAAATAATGTGTATTTAATTACTTAATCATATTTAAATTTAAGCGGTTCTTTCACCCCAACTAACTAATTTTTTGGGTTAGGCTCTAAGAGTTAAATAAAAGTCGATAAACTGATGAATCAAATCAATTAAATAAAACTGATAGATTCGGTTCGATTTAGAATTTTAATGATTCGGTTACAATTTCAAATACTAAGAAACTGATATCTAATAATTTGGTTTGGTTTTTGATTTTTTCAAACCGGACTGATCTAAACCGTATAAATTAGGTTTTGTATGAACATTTTATATTTAATAATTAAATGTGTAAATAAGTTCATAAAAAAATTAATCAAACCGAATTGAACCATGTGATTTGATTTGTTTTTTTAAAACCAATGATTCGGTTCGATTTCAAATTTCTCAAACCGAACTGAATTGTTATACCCCCATCAGGCTCTACCATCATACTTAGGTATCCAACATTAATGTCTTTCATTTGAAGCTAACACAGAGAAAGTGATATGAAAAAAAAAATCTAGCCAGAGTACTATAGCGAAGCCGCTCACAATAAGTTGTTGAAGGCGCCACTCGGAAGAGGCGACTTAGGAGGAATGATAGGAAAGGGCCACCTAGCAAGAGTGCTAGGCTGAAGCAGTTAAGAGTAGGCCGACAAAAGCGCGGTAATGTTAGGATTTGATTGCACAAAAAATTGTGCAATGATATTTAAATTCAAGGCTACTTTCAATCATCGGCTTCCAGAGCTGCCTCCTGGACTGTCTGACCCATTCTGCAAGCATTCAATTGCCCCGACACACAAACTAAACACCTCCAAAAATCACAGAACAAGCCCTAATCCTCATGGGCGTATCCAATCGCCTTCTGAAGTTGGAAGTCTTCTACTCGAAGTAAAAACAGTGGCCTATGTTTATCAACTACAACACTCCTATTGAAACTCTAACTAGGGGGACATACTATCAGAGAACAAGCAATGACACAAAATGAACAGCTGCTAAAACTATTCAATTGAGACAATGGATAGTCTAACAAATTTAAAAGGAACGAGTTTATTAAGATAGATGTCACCAAGTCCATGAATAAATATGGTTCCAGCATGGATATGAACAAATGAGATAAACATTCCTATCTTACGTCATCCTGTGGAATTGGAAGAAGAGGGCGGATTACGTTTTGAAGATAGCTGCGCCACTTGATGGCTTGGAGGCAAACACATAGAGGTCGAGGTCATTCTTATTGATCAGCCCTCTTTCTATTCTTGACTTGAAAAAGTGCTCCTAAGGAACGTTGGCGAGATGAGATGGATGATGATGGTGGATAAATGGGATTAGTAATGAGACAGCAGTACGTTTACTTACTTTCAGACTGGTGATGTATTGTGGGACAAGGTTCTCTTTGACTAAAGATACTGTGCACCCGCCCCATCCGGCTCCGGTGAGCCTGGCTCCGAGGGCACCATTTTCACGACATACTTTTACAAGCTCTTCCAACTCCGGGCAACTGAAAGGGGAAAGATGAGGATGAGCTTTCACAGAAGCATTTCGGAACATGTGCTAACCGGAAATGAGTGCAGTTAAGACGCAGACTATTGGCATCACAGAGATTTCTGAGTGGTTCTTACCTGCACTCGTATAAAACACTGCAACTATGGTGGCTCTGATTCATGAGGTCTCCGAGTTTCTTAAGCTTTTCGTCATCGCTGCAATGCACATATACTCAAATCTTAATACTTGGGAAACAGAACATCTTAAACTTTTAGTGTTTGGAATTAGTGCGTGAATTGAGTTCCTTATAATCAGCTAACTGAAATTTGACTTGACGTAGAGCAACATTCAGGCACATATGTGCAGAACCAAGGTAAGAAACTCTCTGGGAACAGCAGTCATTTACAGTATACGGCAACTTGGGGAACTAGTCACAGTTTAACATCAACAACGTAATTCATTCATAAGGCTGTGCTAAAATAGAAAAGCGTATAGTAATTTCTTTATTGACTATTACCTGAGTTTTGATGACACTGTGTCTTTGAATGCGTGGACACGTTTGGCTTCTGAGTACACATGCAATGCTCTCTGAAGGATGAACAAAGGCGAAGAAGCTTGTAATTTAGTGAGAAAAAAACATAATGCTCAAGGAAAAAGACTTCGCAGTTTTTAAGTAAATTGTGATAACTTCATTTGTTGATTATTCATTTTCAGCCAGTTAACAGCTATAATCCAAATAGTCAACAGTGGAAACATTTGTGGAAAATTGAACAAGATATTTAGAGTTGAACCCTACGTTAAAGACTTACCTGATGCAACTTGAAGTGGCTAGCAGCTTTTAGCACATCTAGAGAAGATGGTGAATTCTTAAATACTAATTCCAGGCTTTCACCTAATATTGCTTCAACATCTTGAGCAGAATATGGTTCTTCTTTCAAGAATTCCTACATGAAACAGACTATAAATTGTAGAGCGGTAAAGAAGAAGAATATGTAAAAATTGAACGCATCTGTAAAAAGAAGCTTTTAATACCTTCACGGCGGCACCAGGATCAGATGAGCCACGACTACTCGCAAAAGAAATGCACATGCCTTCGACATCAGATAGAGTATTGACGGAAGAGATTGCTTCTTGTGGTTTCATTCCAAGTTTCACAGCGAGTACAACCTGTTTCATAAACAGACTTTCAGCACGAGTGGTCGGTTACTTTGATATGCACACGGAACAGTAAGAGCGCACCAACAAATATGCAAATTATTTCTACATGAGACGATATATTGTACAACTAATTGAGTATGCAGTGGCACAACCACCAATTGGTAAAAGGGTAGAAGATCTTACAGATGCTAGACGGCATTCAACAACACGGTTATTGTAGTTTGTAGCAGCAGTCACTGCTTTTTGAGATTCTGCTAAACAATGAGCAATTACGAAGGTCCCTCCAGCTGGAAGTTGCACATCAGTTGCACGAATAGGATTAAAATCTATGAGCTCAGCGAAGCCAGATTTTGCCATCACAGAGATTGCCTATCAACAAGAAGTTAAGGTGATTTCAATCCATTACTTGAGATGTAATCATGCATACATATACTGATATCAAACAAACACAAAATAATAATAGGAACAAAAACTAGCAAGGATGTCTCACTGCCTGAACTATTTGAAATTTCGCTCCTTAATGAATTTACTATTTCTAAAAAAAACAAGGGATGTCTTATCTTATAACCAGCTGTACTTGATTGCAGTAATGAAAAAAAAATACCTGGTCCATTCCACCGGACTGGGTTCCTATATGCCGTTCGCATTCACATGTAAGTTGAGCAATTTCTTTCTGCAGCATATATCAATACATGTTTCAAGCAATGATATATCAAGGGATGTCTGATGCATGTGTGTACGGTAACACTGTGTGCCTAACTGATATTAGACGAGGCAAACCTTAGGGAAGTTCATATCATAAGAAGCCATGATAGCAATAGTTGAAGAACAAACGAATGCAGCTGAGCTAGATAGCCCAGATCCTACAACAGAAAAATCAACAAAAGGTGAATCTTTTTTACTAACAATCATCTCGTTCATCCAAATCAACACTACATGAATGAAAGCACACACCTGTAGGGACGGTGCCATCAACAAGAACATCAAGTCCCACAGGCCCACTAAGATTCACTCCTTTTGCCCTTGCAAATTCATGATACCCCTTGTACCTAAACCCAAACGAATCATGACATATGAACTACCAATGCGCTTTAAAGTTCGACATAATCTACAGCATTCAACTAAGCTATACACACACATTAGCACTTAGCACTCATAACATAAAAAGTTAAAAGTCACAATGTCAGATAAATTAAACAGTTCACTTTCCACCAGGATTTGTTCTACACTGGCATCTAATGTGATATCAACAAATTGAAATCCTTACCCACATATGAAGTAGTGACCCCATTTGTGATTCTTCAAATCAATTTCCTGGAAAAAAATTTAAATAGTCAATAAAGTTGAAAATCAATCGAATCAATAATATACGGATGCACTTTACGAAACCAAAACCTGATCGGGATCGGCAGGATAAGTGCACATCTCATACTTCTCATCGACATTCGCAATCCTCAAAGTCTTCTCACTCTCCGACGCATCACGCTTCCGAATCGCGACAATCGTGTCCTGCCGAATCGCCATCGGCAACACCGAATACCCCTCGTAATCAATATGCTCACCTATCAAGTTCACTCTCCCTGCAACAGAAAAATTCAATCATCAATCGAATAATCTACACAAATATTCCATTTCCACATCAATTAACCGACGAAAGGAACCCATGCCTGGCGACCGGGCGATGACGTCAGGCGCATGCCCGAACACTCGGTGAAACGTGGCCTTGAACTTGTCGTAACGAGCCCGAGCTTCGTCGAGCTCCGATCCGTCGCCGTAGACTGGCGCGAGGGAGGTGAAGACGGGAATCGGAAGCTCCTCGTGTTTCGCCATTGCCGTCGATCACGGTCAAAATATCTTCTCCTGTCAATTTTGCAGCAGATGAAAATCCGGTTCGGGAAATTTAAGATTATGTTGATTTAAATTCTATATAAATATTATCAAAATAGGAAAAATAATTCTCGATGGATCGAATGACGATGATAAACTGATTCCAGAAATTCGGATATAATTGGATAACGATAAGACAATGTGACAACGCACCGGATAATAACTGCAATAACTACATAAACAATGTGGCCCATCAAGGCCCATGGGCTCGAGTTGGACCTAGCCCATTAACAAGATTAAGTTTCTAGGTATCTCTATTTCTTGTTTTTGAATTTGACTAAAATGCAAATAATAGACAATTTCCAATTTTCCACCAATGTGTATAATATCATATTTGTTTGTAAAATATAGTAATTTTGAATAAGAGTTTATTTGTAATTAAATTTTTTTAATTGGACTAGATTGCAATTTTAATAATTGCAATAAAATATCAAACTTAATTTTTTTTATAATTGTAAAATTTCATAATAATGACCATAAAACTGAAGAAAACAATAACACATGCACTTGTTTTTATTTATTTTATACTAATTATAGTTACTGATAAAATATTTTTACGAAAAAAGAAAACTGTGAATTATTGGTGATGAGGGATCTCTTTTTTCGGATATCTGCACAGACAATTTCCATCGATATGCATCTTGTTTGTAAAACACTTTATCTTATATTACAGTAAAATAAATTATTTTGATAAGAATTTATTCATAATTAAAAACTTTATAATTGGGCAATATTGTAATTTTAATAACCGGAATAAGATACCAAACTCTTTTTTTTAATTTCAAATTTTGATTATATATATTGATCATAAATTTGATGAAAATAAAAATGTGTCTACTTTTTTTTTCTAATTTTAATTATTAATTAATATATGTAGAGAAGGAGAACCAACAATTGCTGGTGATGGTTGAGAGTTTAGAATACATGAAGCATAAATATGTTTTTGCTGCTTGCCAATAATTTGATGTTTGTATTCTATAATTTACATCCTCATAATATACTGTCTATCTTTACACTTTGATGGGTTATTAAATATGACCTTTTTGGGCATGACCAGCCAAATAATTTGTTGCGAGAAAAAAACGATGCAGTTTTGTATTTTTGTTAATCAATCATCTTAAGGACATGTGTGAAATAAATAATATTTCATTCTAATTTATATTCTTTTATACACTTGTCAATCAATGATTGATTGTCAAATCCTAACCATCATGATTGTATGTTGCTCGACTGTTTGGGATAAAAATCTTTTCTTTACATGGCTGAGATGAATTGTGGAATCATGGATTTTAGTTTGCATACTTAATTAAGTTCTTAAAATCAAATTGAATGTATGATTATTTGAATTTAGAATACATTGCATTTTTTCAAAATGCTTGAAAATAGAAAAACAACTATAAATACATACAAAGTAATTTTTATTTGTGTCATCTATCTTTCTTTTATTTTAGAAAATATTTTATTGATTTTGGTTGGATTAAAGACTAATATATATTTGGATAAATGGTTGTCCTTAATATTTACACTTCAAAACAAGTGGCGGATGCAGTGGGGGCATTGGGAGGACAGTCACCCTCTAAACTAGGGTTTAAGATTGGACAGTCATACTCTAAATTCAATCTAAAAAACTTCTAACCATAGTAAAAACGTAAATAAAAAAATTAAAATTCATAATTTCTACTAAATTTTAGTTTTGTCTCCCCAAATTTCAAATTTTATTTTGTCTCTCCAACTCCAATCCAAACCATTATACAGTCCCCGAACACGACACGGTTTGAAACCGACATTGCTTGTCACTAACATCCTCTTTATGTAATCTTGAATGTCAGAGACGCACGCTCGCTCACTCTATATGCTCGCACAGAATAATAACATGTCGATCATCGCCGTAGTATCTCTGTTCAAGTCTCCAAAACAATACGTGTTGTAACCACTCGGGTTGTATTGTATGCTTCGTTATTCTTTGACGGAACCAGTTTAGGGTTGTTTTTCACTGTGAACTTGGGGTTCGGCAAGCTGAAGGGTATATATTTTTGTACAGACATGTACTTGGGTTGCTTATGGAGGCTGATGGAGGAAGAAAGTGACATGTGGAAAGCATACAAACATGGAATTCAATGCTGTCTCACTATAAAGAAGCAGGAAGCTTGATCGTGGCTAAAGTGAGATTTAGTGAGTAGAGAGAGCTGCTAGGGCGTGGCTCATCACTGATCAGGATAGAGATGCACCATAACATTCCTAGTAAGGAGGATGGGGACAGGCTCGGCCATATGGGGGTGATTGATTATCCCCTTTGTATCGGCTACAAATGGCTACAACGCCCATGTTTTTCCATAGATGGCGAATGAAAGTAGAGTCTCCACAATGCAATGTGTAACTCCCATGCCTCTCAACTTTTACATCAATCGATGTCTCATCATGACATATATGCTTCCATCGTCATCGATCAACAGCAACAACCTGGTGGTTTACACCATTCTTCCCTTCAATATAATCTCAAACCATGCTTCTCAAGAGGGAGCTAGCAAAAGGAACAAAATGAGAATATCAAGAGGAAGTAGAAGCCACACTCCCTACTTGTAATTCAAGTTTAGTACCACATATAACTATAAAAATCTAAAGTTACTTTAATACTTATAAGACATACTGTCTCACATCGCCCAAAAGCTCATAAATATAACTATAAGTGTAATTCTACTATTTCACTGATTGTCAATTAATTTTGAGTGTGGAACCAACTATATTAACATGATAATTAGTTTTGAGTGTAAAACCAAGATATTAACGACTCTTTGTTTTCTTTTATTTTCTTATATATCGGGTGCTTCTCCTCGATTGCGAAGTCACCATTAACATCTCATTCTCGCGTGAAACATTTCATTTGTTACTCCTCCAATTGCTTCCTGTCTTTGTGATCCTAGCTACCTTCTCCACTTTCTTGATCTCTGCTGCACAAAAGAATCCTAACCCTAAATCGATGAAGAATGAAGACTTGCGGAAGAAAGAAAGAAACTGGATACAAAATCACGCCTAGATCTATTGCCCGCGCATAAGAATACTTAATTGCCCTAGTTATCTTTTGTTCGCCAAAATCAAGCTATCTTCCAGCCACCCAAATGAATTCACGGAGGAGAAGAACCAAGGCCAAAAATCACAGCCAAATCGATTCGCTGGAGAAGAATCAAAAGCTCAAAGTGTACGAATAAATCACAAAAATATGTGAAAACCTGATTATCTTCTATTTAACCAAATTATTTGACGAGATGAATCATCCAAAAACCACGTCCAAATCTGAGTAGATAGGAAAACGCCGGAGTATCGTCTGCCCCCTCAAATCAATTCTACTGAAAAGGAAATTTCGGTGAAAATGAGGCGGGTGAAAAAGGAGACGGTAAAGAGAAGCTCATGATGTTCCAAACAAATATGGCTAGAATGAAATCGTTACCTGCCTCGCAGCAAATTATTGCGCGGCATGTGAGTTTGGTTAAGGAAAAATTTGATGAAAAGAAAAATATGAGGGAAAGTGAAATTTATAATAGATATCATTTTATTTTATTTTGTTGGGTTCAAATGGAAAATTGGAAGGAAATTAGTTTCAAAACTCTTTGTGTTTTACTTTAACGTTCCTTTAATTTTTTATGCAATTTTATTTCCCACAAATTTTTTCTAAATCAAATAAAGGAAACATTCTGACTTTCCTTCAAATTATCATTTCCATCTAATTTTTTCTAAACCTAACACACCCATAATACTATATCCATCCCAATACCAATCAAGGATCAACGTAAAAATTAAAAGATTATTGATGATCTATCATGCCGATGACAAACCCTAATCTCATGTAGGGTTGTTAGCCAAAATTAAATCTTGTAAAAGACACAAGATAGAGACAGGTTCTTGATGCACGACTGGCAAAAGATGTATACATATGAACCAACTATAGAGAAAAGAAGAAGTAATTAGATATTACTAGCTATGAAAAGATTGATGATCCCACCATTTTAAATAACCGAAAATCTTAAATCTAAATATGTACTATGATAGAGAGATCTTCCTAGTGCAAAGTGCGAGAGTAATTAAATTGGGTTTTAGTGTTTTAGAATGAAACGAAGATCAATCAGATCATCTCTCAAATAAACAATTATCAAGATAATGAGGGATTAATAAAAACTTAGACTAATGAAGCTCCGTACCATCATCACATAATCATATAGTAAAAAGTCAGAAAGAGAATTCATACCAACAAATACAACAGATAGTGAAGCTCTCTCGATCTTCATCCTGTGGCCTAGTTAGCTGGTCTCTCATGCTTCCCCCAATCGATCACCAAATGTGATATATCCATATACATCACTCTTCTTTTGGATCGGATCGCATAATTATGTCTTGCAGAAGCCCGTCATCTCTCATCAGACAAGAAGAAGATCCAGCTGCAGCAGCAGTAGCAGGAGCTGGAGCAGTTGTTATATGTTGAGAAGTGAGAGGAGGGTGGTGACCAGCAGCGGCAGGAGGCGAAGGGCAAAAACGTCTTTCTTTGAAAAAAGGGTTGCGACCTAAAGATGGGGAAGCATGATTACTAGGAGGGCTAGGGTTGTTGTTAATGAAGCTACTCAGAGACGACACCATATTAGCAGTAGCATTGTTGTTGAGGAAAGATGATGGCGACGGGGTGGGGAAAGATGGCGGAGGAGCTAGAGATGAAACACCCAGCTGAACGGAGCAGCTTGAGCTGCTGATGCTGTCCAGGTGATGATGGAGTAAGCTGCCGGTGATGCCGCTTCCTCTAGCCATTACAGGACTCAGATGAGTGTGCTGGCCTTCATAGGTTGTCACCACGATGGCCGAGTCCTCCGACGATCTCTCCACTCTCTTCTGCACCCCGCAAGACGGACTGGTGCAACGGTAGTAGCTCCTGCACGCATCAAATTCGACAAACCCTCATAAAACCCTAGCTGCTATGAAAACATCATAGGAGATTCTGTCGTCAGCTCTGATATACCATATACTTTACCTGGGAAAAGGGCTGTTCTTCACGGCCTTCTGGCCGTACTTTCTCCACCTGTAACCATCATCAAGATGATCAATCTCACTCTTTGTCATGAAAGCGAATCGCGGCTCCATCTCCTTCTTCTGGTTCTTCTTCTTCGGTCTCAATCTGAAAATGCATCAAGAAAAAAAATCCGATTCTAATTTTAATTTTTTCGAAAATGTGAAAATAAAATGTAATTAGTCTGCGCTCTGTGTGCTTACTGTTTCTTGGTCTTATCCCGATCTTGATCTTCCTGCTCAGTGTTGCCACCATTAACACCCTGACTTTCTTCACTCTGTTCTTCATTCGCGGCCGCAGCGGCCTCGTTCGACGACGAGTTAGGCGTCATCGGGCCATTCAGCACCTCGGAAGTCTCAGGGATCGTCGAGGCCGGCGACGGCGCCGTCGTCGTCACCGCCTGCAACGGTGGGCTCGTCTGGATCAGATCAAACAAGGACGCGCCGTAGCAGTAATCTTGAAAACCCAGCAGGTCACTGAACCCCAGAAAACTGCCTTCGCCGCTCTTGTCAATATCGTAACTGTAGCTAGCCGACGGGGGTGCTGCAGATGCTGCGAGTGGCGGCATGTCGAAGAGCCCGGATAAGCTGAAGCTGCTGGCCGGAATCTGATCTGGGAAGGAAGGGCTCATCATCAGCAAGCTGTCGATGGTCGCTGTCTGATCCTCCGCTCCATCCATCTTTGTTTTATCAAACAGAGCTGAAATTCAGATACCATCTAATCTCATATAGCGATTTTCATTTCGAAAAAGGAAAAGAGAAAAGATTCTCAGATTTTCATATTTTCATTTCAAAAGCAAAAAGCTTTCAAGTGTGATAATCTAACTTATTACAGTAGAGAGAAAAACAGAGTGCGAAATGAGAGACGAATGAAAAACAGAAACGACTGTCTGGTCTATTCGACACAACAAGAGCGGGGTCGAACCGGTACCAGGTTCGGTTCACATTCCACGCGTCGGTTCGGGTCAGATTAGGCCGTAACGTGGCAATAAATGCTAACGGGTGAACCGACACAACCGTATTTACGGTCTGATTTGGACCCGTTTTTTTGTTTGTTTGCGAGATATTCCTTGCCCGGCTTATGCGGTTTCATATTTATTTAATTTCGAGGTTATTCGTAGGTGAACCGGTTCGGTCCAGTTCGGTGTGAACGGGCTTGGATGTCACTCGTTTTGCTCAGAGGAAAAACAGAAGGCGCACGCGCATGTTTGCAGCAAGTCCCGGCTGGCTCTTCTTCCCCAAGTCTTAGTAATTTTAATAAATTTAAATTACATCCTTTTTAACAAATTTGAAGATTTATATTATTAAAATACGAAATCTGACATTATTATTATTATTAATAATTAATGTTCATCAGATGTTTGATGAGAATACAAAATCTGATTTTTTTTAAAAAAATAATGAAAAATTCAGATATAATTAATTTTGGTTATGGTTAATTTGATATAATCTTATTTATTTTGATTTGACTGGGTAGGTCGGAAATAGATCTTGATTTGCAAACGTGACGTGGAAAATTAATTATTTAATTGGAACTCTAATGTACCTGCTCCAAAGTGCTGAATGAGATTAGTGGTGATTAGTGTAAAACCGCGTTGAGAGCGTGCGAGGGAAGGCACTTACGGCACGTGCGACGTAGCCCCATAATTATCATTCTCAATTTCCCAACTCGAATTCAATACCCAATTTACGCGTTTGTGCATCGAGTTACGCAATGTTAAAATTTCGATATTTGCAATTGAGTCCCCAATCTGAACTCAAATCCATTTTGCTCCAACCACAACTCCTGCCTTGGTGTGCAAGGCTTGCATCACGATAGGACCCCATGTCAATAATACAGATACAGTTTTTTGATTTAAATATTTTTAATTGATTAAATTTATTTATCTATTAATTACTAGAAAATTTTTGGATGGACGTGTGAATAGGGACACAGTCAATGAAAAGCCAACACATGACACTTTGACTAGTCAAAATGACACATGACGGTTCATCATCGATTTTGAAAAAAAATTACTTTTTAACACGCCAAATGACTTATTAAATTGTCACGTGACATTCAGATCATGTGTCTAGTTTATGGAAATGAATTCGCGTGGCACCAACTTGGCATCAAATTACGAATCTAATATGAGATATTGAAATAGGTTTCGTCCGGTGCAATTTTCAAGAGTTTAAATCGGTTCTGAAAAGTTAAAGTCGCCAAATTATAACAAAAAATATTTCAATCGAGCATTATAGCTATGCAGTCAAATTAGTTATTTTTTTAGAATTTTTTTCCTATCTTATATCGTGATTTTCTTTATTTTGTAAAATCGTAATTAGTAATTATAATTTTGTTGGACGAAACCAAAATTAAAATTTTCAATTATCCCACTCTTATCTGGATAACAAATGAAAAAATCGCTATTTTCAAATTGCATTATTACGTGGCATAATTAATATTTCAAACCATGATTTTATCAATCAAGTGGCAATTCGTAATTGTGAATTTTTTTTATCTGAGATGGAAATTTTTTAAAATACAATTAAATAAAAAAATCAGTATGGAAGAACTTAACCTAAAAAAAAAAGTCAATTTATTTCCACGCATTGCATACTGTTTATTTATTCCTTGTTATTTTCTTCTTGGAAAAAGACACGACAACATGTTACATGGGATGGATCTAAGTTTGAACGACGAAACAAGTACGTTGTTGTCGCTTGTCGTCTTCGCCAAGTCTCAAATTGTCAAACCCGCTAGTCACCCTTTTTCTCCTCTGGTTTAAAAGCCGTGATTCACATCCTTTACTGGATCTTACCAGGAATGCACAGCATGCATACTTTCTGTGGAGGAGTCGCTTTTTACTTGAAATCTCTTAGCAGTTCACACACTAAGGCAGTGTTTGGTTTTGGAAAAAATACAAGAGAAAAGAAAATTTGGGGGAGAATGAGAATGGATTTTTTTTTGTTTGGTTTAGTAAAAATTGAGGATGAAAAATTACATGAAAAATACGAACAAAAATTTATTTTACATTAACAAGTCTAAATTTGTACTAAAGAAGAAGGTGGACTGTGTTCTTCCTGAATTTTGACTAAAGAACGTAATGTCTTTGTTCTTTTATTTTTTTGATTAATAAATTTTTTTTATAAAAAATCATTTTAATAATTTTATTTTATTTATAGTCTTCAGGCTTTTCCTTCGAGCAGGTTGCTGTAATCTTGCATGCTAAGTCTTAACTAGTAAAACACATGAAATAATACTAAGCAACACTACCACAAAAGAGTGAGGAATGCGACGGCCGCCCGGCCACTGTCCACGGTGGCCCCCAGTCAACCACCGACCCGTCGGAAGTCAATCCAGTACGTGGAAGTACGATCCTGATACGTCCACGTTTGAAAGATGGAATTATCCGACGGCTCACATCGAACTTCATGGCACATGCATTGTGCTAGCTAGGTTCTTGTTTTGAACAAGTCAAAATGATGTGTGGGAAATTATAACACATAATATATTAATAATAGTTGTTGACTAAATTTCATTCATAAATATTTAATGTATTTTTTTAGATTTTAGAGAAAATGTAAAGTAAATTAGTGAATTATTATTGGTATATAATAATTTTTTTATTAATTATGATAATAGATAATTAATATTTAAATTTGTAGGACATATGTTGTTACTAAATAAACATTAGAAATTGTTAAGTGACAAATAAAAATATACAAATTACATAGCATATAAAAAAAAACCACATCTCTATATAAGAGTTTTAGCTGGGGCTTGACATAAATATTGTCAACGGATATTTGTAAAAATATATATATATTTTTTTTTGGAAAATTTTTAATTGATGAAAATCATATGAAATTTAAAAATATAAAGTATTATCATCATAATCATTCCATCACATCATATTTTAATTTTTCAATCCAGAAAAAATCAATAACAATATATATGACCAACTTGCTCATGAATGATCCGCACCTAACAATTTCATTCTCTGTCTATATTTTTTCTATACATTTTCAATTATCATTTAACCAAATTTTATTTACAATTTTTCTTATCAATCAATAATTTTATTGTTTGTTTAATACCGTAATCTTTCTTTAAAAAAATAAACTTTAATTACATCATTATCATAATTCAAAAAAATATGCATTCTACACTATTAATACACCACATTATACATTTTACACGAAATTTAAAAAAACACGTTTAATATTTAATTGTTCTATTAAATTTTAACGATAAATATTAATATTTTTTTAATTTTCTCAACTTAATTTTAAACTACTAATATTTGAGCACATTCTTTTAGCATGGTTAATTAATGAATTGAAAAGGTTGTGATAAATAGGGCTACAAAATTTGAGCACTTTTAACAAGGCCATCTCCAACCCATAAACATGAAAAATAGGTCTATATCATGCCATGAAAAGTAAGTCAATATCATGTCATGTGGTATTTGTGTCATTTCACATCACTATTCACATAAATTTTTGTTTCATAAATCTTTCACCCACATTAATAAATCTTCATTTAACTCTGCGCATGAGACTCACATGTCATATGACACTTTTTATACTTTTCATATTAAACTAATTACTAATTTATTATATTATGATTATTTGTATATATTATTATTTATTAAAATTTATAAAAAATATATAATTAAAAATTTACATGAAACAACAACAATAATAATTAAATATTATACACTCCACGCTTAAAATAAAATAAAGATCACATAATCAAAGATTACCGTTATTAATTTATAGTGATGGGTTGGTAAATTTTGCGTACAAAGTCAATATTTATAGTTGAATAAATAATTTTTAACAACTTTTTTATTAATTTTTTTTTATAGAAATGTAACCATTATTTGTAAATGATAACTTCATTAAATTTTTATTTTTTTTCAAACAGCTATATATATATATATATATATATATATTTGAAAACTACTTTTTACAAATTTAATGCTAAATGAGCTATATATATAGATAATGTTTCTTTAATCGCGTTTGAAAAGAAGAAGCGTGATTAAAGATAAATCTGCAATCACGTTTCTTTATTATAAATGGGATTAAAAATATAGCATAATTCGCTTCAGACAGATAAATCTGTTTCATGTCAGAAAATTATAAATCAAATTTCCTCAACAATGTAACGTAAAATTTATAATTGGACTTCAAACTTTTCATGAATTCCATTGTGGATGCGTAATATATAATACTGGATATGCAATGTGTATTGGTTTGGAAACCAGATGGCCAAAGTCAAAGGGCTGTCAGAGTTTAACTACAGAAATGATGTTGAAGTTTGGAGGGCTTCTCCAATTTTTTATAATAAAAAAGACGCCCGTTTCATTTCACTTTAGTTCTGGCTTTCAACTTGTGGACACGATTTATGAGGTGGTGTGATACATTGAAAAGTTAAAAAATATGTTTAACTAATGATAAATCGTCACATATAATTTTGATTTTTAAACGTGTCACGTGTCACCTCCTCACTGGCTGTGTCCACCGCCACGTGGTGGACACGGTCCACCTAAGAATGACTTCATATGACGAAGTGGCTTGTTTTGATACAGAGGTTATTTATGGTTTTCTGATACAAAATAATTTTATCTGCATAAAATGGTTCGTGAAAAAATTTTCAATCATATTTTATTTGTACGAATATGACTAAAAGATTAATTTTTAATCTTTCTAGCTTAATTAAAGATCAACATTCCAAATGTGATTACAGATCAATCTTTAATAATGTTTGAAAGAATGAAACTCTTGATTAAAAATAACGTTTTGATCTTTAATAACATATCATTTTTCTAAACGTGATTATAGATCGAATATATATATTTTCATGAATATGACACGTTGGATGCACATAGTTTTGAAATGTTTTTTTCACTGTGGATGAAAGATTTGTGAAAATGAGATTTATGACAATACTTAATTGACATGACACAAATCTTATGCGTCGTTATACAAACTTATTTATAGAATTATTTCAATGTATATGTGCTAATTAAACTAAATGAAAAAGTATATGGTTTTTATTTATGCGAATAATTGTTTAGAATCAATCCAAACACATACATGATTCAATAGTTACCAGATGTACTATAATTTTAGACCTATTAAAATGGCATCGTTAAACCGCAAGGAATCAAAACGATGTAGTTTCCACCACATTATAATTATAAAAAGGCTAAAAGCAGCAAAATAGATCTCAATCCGTAGATATAAGATAAATGAAAGTTAAATAGAAATGTATTTGCCGTTTAGCCACGTGTAACATGAATAAAAACTAAGTGTTGAAGTACTGATTATTTTTGCAGATTATTTCTCTAATTAAGATCGAGTAAGTATATTAATTATAATATTTCTAATGCTTACCCTATTAAAAAAATGCTCAGCACTATCCAAATCTGACAATCAAATTCTCTCTTTTTTTTATTCCCTAAATTTTTAGCCTTGAAAAACAACTAAACTAGCTGATAAGTAAAATAGACAAGGATTAAAAATACTTGCATAATATATAAAATCAAATCAAACCATAATAATATGTGTACAACAATAATAAAATTCGGAAATCCTTTTGATCTCTGGTTCAAATCTCATTGATGATTGAGTGCGTGAATTATAAAAAAAAATAAATAAATTCGGGGCATGTTGCACTACTTCTTACAAAAATAATGTTATCTGATTAGATGTTTAGTACATATTACATTAAAAAAATAATTATTACAATAAATCAGAGCGCGGATCAAAAGATTTATCAAATTTTATGAATTGAAGTATACTTTTTACTTTATTATTTCAGTATTTTCTTTATACCCAATTTGAATTATAATAACAAAAAAAAATCCAAAGCTTTAAATATCATTGTCAAACAACTATTAATTAATAAATTTAATCGAGCTTGAAAAAAATAAGAAAATTGCCCCACATATATTTAAAATTTATCTTCATCATCTAGTTTTATATAAAATCATCACTATTGTCTGTATGGTAAGTACAAAAAATGTCACTAATTTCCGTCTCACCAAATCTAGGCAAGATAGTGCTCTCCTAAAAAAGTAAACAAAATAATCAAAATACACAATGTTTATCTTAAAATTTCACGTGTTTTACGTTTGAAATCTTTAGATATAAATAAACATTGATCAAATGAGATGGATACATAAAAATCACTCCAACACAAATACCAGACACACTATTTTAAACAGCTATGGAGAGCGGATACAAGAGATCGTTATCTGCATTTGTGCTGATAGTTTTAGTCTCTGGATTTGCTCTAGAAAACTCAAATGCCTTGGACGCGAAATGCTATGCTCTTTGCTTTCTGAAGTGTTCGATCAAAACTTTTAACCCTTTCGACTGTGGGGTACAATGTTTTGGGCAGTGCATGGCTCCAGAGACCTCTTCCCTTAGAAGTCTTGATGACGGCGTAAAACATTGTGCCCTAGGATGTTCTGTGTCTAAGTGCTCAAGAATCAGTACAAAAGATGACCCTAGTAAGTTCACATATCGATTTTGTTTATAGTAAGTTTCGTTTGAATATCTTATTAAGTTGTCGAAAACTGAATGTGTAATAATTTTTTTAATTTTTCAGAGGTTGAAGACGTTGAGAAGTGCGCCAATGAATGTATTGGAAGCTGCATTGGATACAAGAAGAATTAAGTAATTTATACAGTATGACAAGCTCATAAAATATGTTGCTTTCACTGCTTTATATGGATTTGCATTCATTTGATACAAAGGATTACATTACTCTATCATTGTATCAGATATATTATTTCATTATTCGACGCAATATAATCAAAATATTTTGTTGTTGATAGTTATTTGAGTTTATTTGCATATTTAGAAGTTTTGAATTATGGGCACTAATTTCTATTTATTTTTAGAAAAACATATAAGCAACTTCATGTTTAAAGTTTCAACACGTACGCTTCTTTAGAATGACGAGTTGATAAAAAAATATAACAATAATATATTATTTCAAAAGTTATTGTATCAGATACATTATCTGGTTGATCGAAGTGATTCCAGTTGCATTGGAAAGTTAAAAATCTCTCAAGAGTTTTCATGTTTGGAGCAAAGTCAGAATATGACTAGTTAAGAGCCAGTTTGGTATATTCTTTGGGCTGGTAGAGAAGTTTTTAATGCAGTTTTCTTTCTTACGAATTTTTCCTAAACCAAATAAATAACGGAATTTTTCAATTTTTCATTCAAATTTTTCTTTCCATCTAATTTTTTCTAAACCAAACTCGGCCTAAAGAAAGCAAAAGAAAAAAGCTTTCCATACTTGCTCTCTTTCGCTCATCAGCGTTCCGGATACTCTATTTGAACCCTCTAGCTACGAGAAAACAACTACCTCGAAACCGCTGACCAGCCCACCACCTCACTTGCAGCATCCACCGTCGCTTCAGATTCGCCCCATTCATCATCGCCTCCCACCAGCTCCTCCCTGAACGTCACCACCACCGGCTTGTTCTCTCGGCAGTCGGAATGCTGCTGTCTCTCTTTACTCTCATCCCGACTGAGATGAGTTCAAGTTCGTGAACTTGTCTGTGATCTTTATATATAGAACCTAAAATTATAGGTTTTATATTATAAAATTATTGTTTTCAAGTTTTTTGGGGAGTTTTTTTTATTCGTTCGGATGAGATGAGTAAATAATTCTCACATACTTCTTATGCTATTTTATAATATACTATTATATTATGCTAGGCATATGTGATGTGCATGCTTATCTGATAAAGTGAATTAATCTGTTAAATTTTCATTAATGTGCCTACACACTACATGTATGCTAAATTTTGTTACGCGAAAAGATAGTGTGTATGCTCCTGATCACCGAAAAAAAAAATTATATACTTATAGTGTTGTAAATTACGAGATTGATAGAAAATTCTTCTTTATCATGTGCTTATAGAAGACTCTTAATAATTGCGCTTGAGTATCTGCCAAACTTGTATGAATATCGCCTTTGTAATATGTGTGATTCAGAACTTTGAGCTATTTGTTATTAACATTTGTCGATGTCCTATGTACACTAGAACATCTCTTTCAACTTTTTCTCATCTTTCGTTATATTTTTGTTAAACAAAATGGTAATATATGACATACATTTGTATTTCTTTCATAAAATATAGAGTAAATTGAATGTAAATAATTATTAATATTTTTATTAATGTAATGATATCATTTGTGAGCACGGTCAGCGCCATACAATACAGCTTGTGCAACATTTTTGATTAAATTAATTGGATGAAACTACGTTTAATAAATATAATATTGTTTATAAAAGATTAATTAATTTGACAATCTATGCGCAGCTATAATTTATTTATTTCATACAATAAATAAATATATTAATATAATAAAAAATTGTAAAATAAATAAAGTCTCTTTCGACTTGTGTCTTCGAATCACACGTTAATAAATTTTGAAGAAAACAAGTGGTGCGCAGGTCTCCATAGCCAATCACCAACTGCCACGTAGCAAAGCCAAAACACCTTGTAGACCTAGTAGTCATCAAACCCCAAAATCCTCCTCAACCCGTCGCAGGTAACGCCGCCGCGTTCGTCGCCGCCGCCCAATCTCACCATCGCCACTATCTCCTCCTCGCTCACCACCAACCCCGCCATCTTCAAATACCTCCTCAAATCCTCGCAACCCACCTTCCCGTCGCCGTCCCCGTCCATGACTCGAAAGGCGTCCTCCACCACCTCGTACCCGTACCCTCTGCTGCCGTCTTTCCTCGTCCGCAGAACGCGCTCGAACTCCTCGTATTCCACGAACCCGTCCCTGTTCGAATCCGCCGCGGAGATCATCGCATCGATCATCCCCTCGTCGGCTATGGGATGGAACGCCTCGTAGAAGGAGCGCAGGTCGTCGTGGCTGATCCTCCCGTCGCGGTCGGCGTCCAGCACGTCGAACGCCGGCTTCAGCGCCGGCGTGGGGTTCTCGGCCTTGGCGGCGTCGCCTGCTCCGGGGCACATTGCTGGATGCTTGCTGTTCTGGGTCGTCGACGAAATCGCGAAAAGAAGAAGAAAAATGTTGACAGATTTTAGGGTAGATGCAGCCTGTGAATATTCGTGTATATATATAGAAGAATAGAAGCCATGTGAACCGGGGTCGGCAAGTTTCTTGAGTTGCTGACGTAAGCGGTGATGTCATGGGTCAAAAAAGATAGTCGAACGTGTCAAAGATGTGGACTCGATGAGTATTGAATGGAGGAGATTCGATATTTCGATTGATTGTTATAGAAAGCGTTTCACATGGGCAAATCATGCCCGCATTATTATTGGTATAAGCTCCATTTTCTTAAATTATTTATCACACCAATAAAATTTTCAGAATTATTATCAAGCTTGAAAGTGTAGTAATTGATATTTGAAATTGGAGTAATGAATATTTTGATAAATCATTTCTTTTGCTTCTGTGTTAGAAAATTATGAATCTTCTCCCACATTAAAATGAAACGATTCGAAAGCTGACACCAAACTCACTGCTACCAAGCTTTGAATGGAGATGCCTTGCAAGGAGGGTCAAGAATGAAATATTCATATAAGAGTGTTAGCTCCAATGTTGACTCACCAGAAAGACATATCTTGGCCCTCACTCACACCTCACAACATGACTCAAACTCACATATGATTCCTGAGTTTCTTGCTTTGTTTTCAGCCTTGAGAAGCCTGTGCTTACTGCTTCCCTTTGCACAGGTGAGATCTTAGGAGCATAAAACCAGAAAAGCAGTAAAAACAAAACAAATGAGGGAAAGAAGAAGATATTTAAATATGAATTGGGGAGGAAAGAGTTCATGGCCAAAATGGGTACAAGGAGAGGAGAAGGTATATATCCTGAAAGTCTATCCCATCCTGAACATCGTGAAACTCAGGTGGGAATCAGAACTTTAGGGTTGGGTTTTACCTGGGAATCGGAACAAAAATAGGAAGGGAGGCAAAATGTTGCTTGTTTTTTTTTTCCAAGATTGCCTTACTAGTGCTCCAAAGCGCTACGGACTGAGACAGAATAGTCTAGCCGCGAGCCTCTGGAGATAAGGTCATGGTTTAAGAACAAAATAATAACAGTTATGTCGTCATGGAAGTGGCGCCGGACTTTCTTGTCGATTCTGCGGAGATCTGAGTAACGCATTTCTCGCTTTCTGGCAGCTTGTTGGAGGGCGGCTTTGATGAGCCTCTTCGCACTTCCCTGTATCAGCACAAGCAGCTGAGTATTAAGATATGGGGAACACAAGAAGAAACAGGTTTCACGGCAGACAATTAACAGCAGGCTGGCCAGACTAAATTTTTCTTACCAAAGGCAAGAAAATGTATAAATCTACAGCTTATTCGGAATCCCATAATTGACTGAAAATTAGCATTGTATTTTTGGCTTTTCCAGACAACAAGAAAAACCACGATACTAATAGTCAAGCATGTTGAAGTGGAAGTTTTACCGCAGGTGGATGGTTGTGGACGATTTCCACCGCCTTCTCGTTGCTGAGGTGTTCCCAGAGACCATCTGATGCAAACAGAACGAAAGAATCATTTGGGTGTATTTGATGTGAGATGATGGTTGGATTTGCACTCATATACGGCATGTGCATTGGTTGTGGCAGTCGAAATTTTGTATCGATAGGCTCCCTGTTATACTCTCCGTGTTTCATGTATGCATCGCCGATGGATCTCGAAACCTGTACAACAACCCAAAAGTAAGCTCAACATAAGAAACCTAGCATACTAAAATAAAATGGGGTAGGCTTAATTATCGAAAGCTGACTACGAACCACGTAATACTAACACAGCAATTCAAGCAACAATAGAATATGTGCGCAACTTTGATGGCGCGTTCGGGTGGCAAGTTTGCAACCAGAAATACCCCAAGCTATAAAATGGGTGTGCAACTTTAATGGCATGTCAGTTGGCATTATCAATATTGAAGACCAAAATCCGCTCTGATACTATGAAGATTAGTCGGATTCACACTCAAAACCAATTGACAATGAGTGAGGGAGTCCAACTATATATTAGGATTACTTTAGAGCTTCCAATAGGTAATGAGAATACCACTATGCTCAACAAATATTTTGAGAAACCATGCTGTGATGAGAAAAATAAGAAACTACAGTTGTCATCGAGTAAACAATTGAGCAATGGAGGAGAGAAGCGAATTTCACACTCTAACTACCAAAAGAGGCTACGAATGGCCAATGAATGACAGGCTTGCCGACTGACCTGAATGATGCCCTTCACTCGCCAAACGCCATGCTTGAGGACAACAATGTCCAGATCATCAGGATGAAGCTCTTTAAGTTCGTGCCTTATCTCATCGATGTTAGCATTATGCTCTGTCGACAGCTGGATCGCAGCCATCCCCCCAGTGCTCCCGACTCTCTTCCCAAGCACAGCTCTCGAATCCCCAAGATTCGCGACAAATAGCGTCTGCTGGTACACCACCCCGACCAGACAACACGTCCCAACCGTAGCCATACTGGGCCGCACATTCCACAACTCCCCCACACGAGCAATAAACTCTTCCTCGGTTTGAAGAAACGCCCTCCGAATGATCTCGGCCGTCACAATGCCCCCATACTGAGCTGATATCGCTGCACGAACACAAAACCTAAGAATGGCAACATAAGAACAGGAATCCCTGAACACAAAATCAACAGAAAAACACTAAGCAACTGATCAAGTTAAAGCTCCTTTAGACGCATTCGATCAGACTTGTAAAATCCAAAAAGCCCGAATCCGATTTCTTTCGCTGAAATCAAACCTGATAAACACAATGCCCTATCACTAACTTATCACTATTCAGAATCCAGTTAAAATAAAAATATGATATTAAGAAAAAGGAAATGTGAAGAAAATCGGAGAAAGAAAATTCCAAACCCGTGATTGGAAGATTCGAAGCTTGAAATTGAAAACCCTAATTAAGAACCGAATTGGGGAAAATAGATGAATGAATCGAAAACGCGAACCTTGAAACCGCGGAAATAAATGATCGCAGACGAATCTGGCAGCGTCAGGTCCACCGTGGCCGTCGTAAACTCCGACGAAGGTCCCAAAGGGTCCCGACTCAATCTGGCTCTGATCCTCAAGCACCTGATTGGCCTGGATCACCGCCATGGAAAACTCTCCAGCCGCGCACCGTCCGTAGTCGCGAAACCACAGCAGCCCGTCTCTCCCGACGGCATCGGCGACGGCGCCATTGCTCCCGCTCCCGCCAGCAGAATCTTTACTGAACGGCCGGAAGCAGAGGGAAAGAAGATTCATCAAAGTTTCTAGCATACCACATCGCTCGGATGCCGTCCTCCGCCGCCGCAGCCGCCTCAACCCTAATCCCCAACTTTATTATTCTGTCAAAGACGCAAAGACCCAGAAGAAAGCAATCGCCTTGTTCAATATTTTTCTTTCTTTGGATTTGTTTCGATCGGGTGCTTGAGGGTATTTATCGGCGATTTGGGGGGGGCTTCGATTTGAAGATGAGATGGAGGCTGCTGGGTGGTGGCGGAACAGAGGAGGTCTCCTGCCTTTGGAGGAGAGAGAAAATTGGCCGATTGGAGGTGATGTAGAGTCCCAGAAATTCCACCCAATGAATATAAAAAATTAGAATTAAAAAAATAAAAATAAAATAAAACGAAAATATTAAATTTCTTATATGAAATATGGAGTGTCCTCAAAATTTATTAATCGTCAGACGGTGTTGAAACGTTTAAAACTTAATTTTTTTATTAAATATTTAAATGTTTATAATTAATTATTAAATTTATTGTTAATATATATAACTTTGATCTGATTAATCGGAATGATTAATCCTCGTCTAACCGATTAATCACTAGGCGATGTGCTCACCGTTTAACACCGCCTAACGTTTTTAAAAACAATGGAAATATGTTGTCAGAATGTTAGAGTGAAACTTGAAAACGACGCTCTAGGAGAAAGCGAATTGAGAAAGAAGTACCTAATTAAAGTCTTAGAGTTGAAACCGCTCAAAATATACCATCATAATTATACTTAAGTTTAAAATATTCTCCCACACAATAGACTAATCTTTAGGTTGGGCTTGGTGCGTAGTCTTGTGATTGATTTATTCCTGTCTTATGTTTGGTGTCTGTATGAATAAGGTTGAAGCTGTATTTTAACTTCTCCACAACATGATGTTTGCTTTTGGGGATCTTATGGGAACATTGAAGAGGCTATCAACTCCCCAGTGTTTTTCTTATGTTTTGAGTGGAGTGGAGAGTTGTAATGGGGAGTGAGATAAAATGGTCGCGTATGAGTAGTCGGATTGGTTAAGACATGTGTATATATGCAAGAGATGGAAATTTCAAATTGAATACCGAAACAACATCAATTTGGCATAACTTTATTGATTATCATCACCCTATAGTTTCTTATGCCATGGATTTTTCTACTAAGAAAGAATCATTTTTGTAAGTCGAAATAGAATCCTCTTAGTCAAAATAGGAATGCCACTGTTGGAAATGGATGTCTAGCTTGGGATCAGTTTTGTTCCCCAACCGAAATGTGTACGAAGTGTCGCGGAGGTGACCGATCTGATGGGGTGAGCGGCAGGAAATTCAGGTGGCGGTGTCTGGACATGTTTTTTGGTTGATGAAGTTGAGTTGTGAACTAGTGAGGATTAAAGGACTCTTGTGATTAATCCATGTCTGCTGGTGGCTAATCGGTTTTTTTAAGCTTCTGTTGCACAGATGTGAAAACTTGGTGTAGTGATATACGGGGAAATATTGAACTATCATCACTTTCTTAATAACGGTCCAAATTATCTGAATTATGAAAAATGATGATGCAAGAAAAAAAATTAGTTTAATTTTCCAAAATAAAATTTATAGTTGTTCTCATAAATTAATATAATAAAAATCAAATCAGTGCGCAAAAACTATGTTTTTTTATCATCAAATTAAATAATATCTTTTTTTGTACAAAAATTAAACGATGTCTTTTCATGCTCAAACAATAAGATCAAGTGTATTTAATGCATTATGTCAGTGGAACTTAACACAATATACTACTAAATTAGTCCAAATTTTTTCATTGCAAATTTTTCGACAGTTCGGATAGTTTGGATTGAATTGAAGAAGTGGTAATGATTGAGGACCTCTTTTATTATTTTTCCTTTTATATTTTAACTTACATTATTTGAAGTGTTACTGGGTAGGAGTTTATACTCTAAAATATATCACATTCTATAATGAAAAAAAAATTATATATTTTATTTTTGATTATTGAGTCATAATTTGCGAATTTTAAATTTTAAATTACACAATAATTGTAGTCTGGGCAACAAGAAAAGATTGTAACTAGGTTGGACCACAAGTGATTTCCTAGTAGAAATTCAACATGTGGGGCACCGAAAATGTTGAAAATTGTTTCTGAAAATGATTAAATAGATAAATATGTCACAATCAGTATTAGCAGATTATGAAAACAATAAATTTATTTATATTATATTTATGTGATCAATTGAATTATAATCTCTCACATTGAAAGAACAATAAACATACTTATACTTATATGTTTACAATTTACCCAGCGTATCGAGATTGGGGCATAATTAATCTGTATTAACTAAAAACTCAATAAAAATAAACCCAAATAGACTTAACTTAATATTACATTTTATTTTTTTGAAGCCTGATATTAACTTAACAACATATTTTTACGCTTTTAAAAATGAGTTGTGATAAAAAATTGGTACATATTATCACGTTTTAATGATTAGAAGTATGATAATTGATATGAAAATTATCACAGGAGAATAGATGTGTACATGTAGTAGTACTTTATGAGCGCATCGTCATTATCAAATCTGTTGAATATAATAACCACTCAACTGATAAAAATATTGTTAAATCCGATGAACATAGAAGTTCATCTGATAAACATATAAGAATGCATATCAAATGAACCGAGCCACACCGAACAAAATTAAAATTTTATATGAAAATTCTCTTATTTAGTAGTTAAATTAGTCAATAAAATTCATAAAAAAAATTAACCAAACCAAATCTAACCATGTGGTTTGATTCGGTTTGGTTTTAAAACTAGCGGTTTGGTTCGGTTTCAAATTCTCGAACCATTTACCAACGGTTTGATTAGATTTTTTTATTAAAAATCGAATCGAATCATTACACGCCCTACGTGTAAGGAGCCTTTTTCGATAAGTCATTGTGAATGAGTGGATTAAACAGTTATTTGTTTATTTAATTAACTGATAATGAATATATTTATATTATAATGTTATTTTATCTTCCAGCCCTTTATTATATGTTTAGATTTAATTATTATTTTTATTGGTTAATAAAAGAATCAATCATCGATTCTTAATTTACATATCGAAATTGATTTTTAATGGATCCGTCCAAACCTAAAATTTAAAATATATATATAATATATTATTTTAATTATTTATATATGCTAATGACATTCAAAATCACGTGGCATGGTGTGTTCAATTTAAAGTTTTCGATTTATTTGATGGGGGAATGGGATATAAGGTGTCGCTATATATATGATAGCTACGGTGGTAAGGACATCACGTCATCTAATGAGGAGTCGTTGTCTCTATCAGATACACATCCGACAAGTCCAATCACTCTTGTCCACTTGAGTTCATGCCCGTCAAATAAATCCGACCTTTGATTTGAGATATTGATAGAGTGAATATTCAGTTTTTTATCTACCAAGTGAAGTCATTCCTAAGGGTGTGTTTGGTTTAGGGGAAATTTGAGGGAAAGGAAAATTTGAGGAAAAATGGAAGAATTCTTTTGTTTGGTTTATGGAAAATTGGGGATGGAAAATTAGATGGAAAATTTAAAGAAAAATTTGTTTAATTTAAAGAATGCTTTAGTACTTTCTACAAAATTTTCCACTTCAAACCAAACAAGGTGAAAATAAGATGGATTTTAAGAGGAAATCATTTTTCCTCATATTTTTCTTTCCATCTAACTTTTCTCAAACCAAACACAGCCTAAATGTTCATACAAATCTTTGTGAGGATTGGATGCTACTAAATTATTGTGATGATTTTGTTATCCTTAAAAACATGGAAAAAGATACTAAAGTGACTACGCTGCATAAATCGACTTCAAATCCCAATTCAAGCCCGAAGCTAGTCTGCTACATGTCAAATTTGAAAAGTTCAAATCTAGTCAAGTGTCAAAATTCCATCTGAACTGTACAGAATCCACAAAATAAATTTTGTGGGCTTTCCATACAAATTTGGGCTTTGGGCAAGTTAGACTGCTAATAGGATTGAGGATGTGGGTTTGGACCTATTAATACTAGTCCTACTCTTATTATTAATGATAGAAATCTCAAGTAGTTTAGAAGAAGTTCTAGTTTTATTTCTTATAAATAGATAGTTGCAGACATCTTTTTAAGTTGAATTTTATTTAGATTAAAATTATTTGCTGGTTCTTTTTCCTATATTCGAACGGGTCAGCTAGATCATCCGTTTACTTGTCTTCAGAATCTCAATTATTTTTATATTTTAGATTTATTCTTCATTCAGATTTGTAATTTCAGTTATTTATATATCTTGTTCTTTCTTGTTTTGTAATTGCTTACAGGTACAAAGACCTGGTAGTCAGGTTGATCGTGCTTCCGCTAGATCAATAACGCTTCTAGAGTAGATGTAACGATTGCTAAGGCGTATCGTCCTGTACAATTATAGTTGGATCGTCAACGTCTCATCCACCTAAATTGAAACTCTCTCTCTCATCGAAAGATTGACACCACACAAACTTCTATCATACAGTAGCAATTGCGCGGGGTTTTGTTAATCCCACCTCTCATTGGTTTCATCTTTCAATTTTTTCCAATATTACTTCTCACGGCCATCCGTAGTCGAAAGCTAGTTATCAGAACCGGACCGGAGGCTGAATCGGTCAGAATTCCAATTTTTTGATTGAATCGGCGGTTCAAATCGGTTCGACCGCCGGTCCAATTACATGATAAGATAAATCAAACTTAATTTGCTAATTTTCTAAAATACAATAAGATAGATTGGTAGCTTGTTGGTTGGAGAATTTGTCCAAGTTAGGGAAGGGCTGGGTTCGAAATCTAACACTAAATTTGTTGTGAATTTTGGATGTGTGTTTGGTTTAGGAAAAACTTGGTAGAAAGAAAAATTTGAGAAAAATGTTTTCTTTTATGGAATTCATTTTATTTACTATTGTTTCATTACAAATGAAAAATGGTGAAAAATAATAAAATATTCTTTATTTTAAATAAATTTTTCTTCCTATTTTTCATCTATTTTCCATACAAACTATCTCTCGTTTTCTTACAAAATTTTCCTCTTATTTTTTACCAAAATTTTCTTTCCATCAAATTTTTCTAAACCAAACACAACCTAAAAGAACAGCCTACGCTGGGGTGGTGTGTTGAAAATTTATTTTTTTTATAATCAATGATTAAGGTTCTGTTTGTTTGAGAAAAATTAGAATGAAATAAAAATTTGAGAAAAAATGAATTTCTTATAAAATGCATCTTATTTTCTCTTTATTTGGTTTAAAATGGAATTAAAAAATAAACTAAAAAAAACTAAAATATTTTTTAATTTAAATAATTTTTTTTCTATTTTTTTCTTACTAATTTTAATTTAATTTTCCATCTGCAATTTTACTTAAATCAAACAAATGATTTTTCCTTAATAGAACACATAATAACTTTTTCCTTAAATCAAACTCGATTGGTGAGCTTCCTGACAAGCCCAAGTCCACTCTATTGGGCCTTCGAACATTCGATTCCAGCCCAATAAGAAAATTCAAATCTGGCTTACTTAATTTACGAAGTCAGGAAGGCTTGTCAATCACACCCGTCCATTTCGTTGACGTGAATCGTCAATCATACTATTCCCACTCATCGGACGGTCAAGACGTCACCATTTGGGACCCACCAAGAACGCAACGCAACAACGTAGTTAAAACAAACGGTTTCATTTGAATAAATAATCAATAACAAAATCTGAAGAAGCAATTGTCAAATAAAATCGCTCTGGAAATCAACATCGATCCAGCACGGGCTGGTGGATTTGAAATTCACTGTCGATAGGTTCAATTCAACCTTGCGTCGTTCAGTGGAAGCTCCAATCTCGCCGGCGTCGGAGCGGGAAGTTGGTTGAGGTGCGTGCTCGGCCGATTAGATCGCTGAATTTTGCATTTTCAAAAGTTAGGGTTCGTTGTGATTTTTCTGGAATTGAGTTGTATTTGAACTTGTTTTCTTATTGATGTGTGCTGCTGGTGCTTGGGTGAAATCTTTTAGGTTGGTTGGTTTTATTTTTTGACGAGTTTGAGACTTTCGATCTTCGATCTGAAGGGACTTGTGGGATTCGACAGAGTTATTAGCATAGATTTAGATATCTGTTGAGCTTTGGGATTCACGGTGATCAGATATTTATGGGTTTATGGATGCGAGCTGCAGAGCTGGTGTCTGGATGAGTAGATGCGTGCTTAATCGGTTGAAAGCTTGTTTCTCAGTGAGAAGCCTGGGGGGTTTGTATAAATCTCATCTCACTTGCAGCGTTTATCTGGACGTTAATGTTAAGTCATTTGATGTTTCGTGGTGTTGTTTGTATGAGTTTGAGATTTTGGAGCTGAACTTGGATGTGTTCGTTTCGTGGGGTTTATAGACTGTTGTTAGCATAGAGTGTATATGTGTTCAGTTGCTGGATTCATGGTGATGGGGTTGTCTTGGAACCGAACTATTAATTCGGGAGTGAAAATGAGTTGATATATGCTGAATCGATTAAAATCTGATTATTGCTAGTGGTTAATATTTATTGTTTCGCTTTCAGGTTTTATCTGGACATTGAGTTGGTAATTTGGTGAAATAATGGCAAGGATAAAGCCTCAGACGTTGCTTCTTCAAAGCAAAAAGAAGAAGGTCCCAAGTCGCATCAGTGCGACGACTATTCTTTTCGGCCTCATAATTGTTGCGCTTTTAGTTCTGTCTTTAGTTGCTAGCTATAGGCGTTGGTCTGGAAGGTTTGTGCTTTTCGTTTACTCTCTGTCTCTATCCATTTATATAATTTTGAAAAGAGAAAAATCATATAAAATCATGGTCATGAGCTGACTTGTTGCTATTTACCTGCGGCGTTTATCAAAATCTTGCAGATCGAGTGATCAGGTGGGACCTGGTTCATCCAAGTATTTGTTAATTTCCTTTGATTTCTTTCAGCTAAGCTTTGATTTACACTTGATTGCTTAGTCCAGCAGTGGGTTCGCTACTGACATCAACTGTTGCCATTTTCCAGGAAAATTACTCAGAAGGAGATCAGTCCAAGGCTGATGTCCCAGGATTCGCTGTAAGCTCTTTTTTTTTTTTGTGTAGTTATGTCCGTTCAGTAACTGCGAGTCAGTTATATGTGGATCGTTATCTATAAATTGCTCTACTACCTCTCGAAAAGAGCATCGTTTTACCTACAGATTTTTGTTGTAATGCGCATAGTTATTTTGTTGACAATATAACGCTGTCCGAAAATCTGTACTCTTGGAACTTTTTTGTCACTAACCTTGGAGTTCTGATTTCTGCTTATGTGTTTTTCCCAGACTTTTAGTACGTCAAAAGGTGAAATAACGGTGGAGCTCTACAAGGAAAGTTCGCCAGAGATAGTAGACGAGTTCATAGATTTGTGGTGCAATTTTAATCACTTGTTTTCCACCTGCCTTTCTGGGCTAATTATTTGCGATGCATTGTTATCTGGCTAGTAGTTATATTTTCTGATTCACTATCATTTGGGAAGAGCCTGAAATCTACCATTCGTACAGTCAGAAGGGTCATTTCAAAGGGATGCCTTTTCATAGAGTAATAAAGAACTACGTGATCCAAGTAGGGGATTCTGGAAGCGCTGAAGATTGGACTCTAAAAGTGAAGCCTCGCAATGTGAGGTAAAATGTGAATTGCTTTACTATCAGCTGTCAGTCAAATACAATTCCACCGCTGTTTATCATCTGTATAAATTGTTCAGCCCAAAGCATGAGGCGTTCATGATTGGAACTTCAAAGACCAGACAAGATGCCAAACGGTTCCCTCTGTTCATCACCACCGCGCCCATACCAAATCTGAGTGATAAAATAACTGTCTTTGGGCGGGTCATCAAGGGAGAGGATGTTGTGCAGGTATAAACCTCTACACTCCACATGCTAAAACTTCGAAACGAATAATGGGATGGCATTATAGCTTCATGGTGTATTTTCAGGAAATTGAGGAGGTGGATACTGATGAGCTCTTTCGGCCCAAATCAGCTATCGGGATCACCGCAGTTGCTCTGAAACATCAAATTTAAAATCAAATTGATATGACTGAAGAGGGGCTCAACTTCTTTTTCTCAGGGAAAATTGCAAGCACCCCACATTTTGCAATTGGTGTAAGCTAACCGGTGCGACATTTTTTAAGCTTATATTGTCTAATGGTGTTGGAATGAGGAAAATGTGAAAATCCAAGTCAGCAGTGCTCACAAGGTAAACTGATCTGGAGTGTATCCAACTTAGGGTTTTTGATCATTTGATGTACAAAGTACAGATGTTCATGTACCTGGTGTATTTAACATGCTTTCATGCACTTGTTTTCACTCATAATTCAGTTTGGAATGTGTGACAGTGCGAGAATGGGAAGGACAAGCATTGAAAAATTGATAAACTGATGAATCAAATAGAACTGAATCGATAGGGTCGGTTGGGGTTGGAATGTTAGTGGTTCAGTTACGGTTTTAATTTTTAAAAAACCAACGACTAAAGGTTTGTTTTGATTTTTATTTTTTTTTCAAATTGAACCGATCCAAACCGAAAAAAATTAGAATTTTATATGAAAATTTTTCTATTTAGTAATTAAATTAATCAATAAAGTTCATGAAAAAAATTAACCAACCCAAATCCAACCATGTGGTTTGATTTAGTTTGGCTTTTCAGTTCAGTTTCAATTTTCTCAAAATGATTATCAACGGTTTGATTTAATTTTTATAAAAATCAAACTGAACTAAACTGAATCGATACACTCCCATAAACTGTAAATCCCAGGGATGGTCGAAATTTAAGGGATAACAGACCATCATTTGACCACTCTTGTGATGACGATTCAAATTGGGTTGACTTGACACGATTCGAACTTTAAATTATTAATTATAAAAGTTTCAAACTTAAATATACTATCATAAAATACAAGCACAACCCTTTATTAGGTCGGCAACTGAATTCATTTAAATCATCGGTCCAACTAAAAAGAAAACCAAAATCTTAACCGGTTCAACTACTTGTTCAAATGTGAGAAGTTTTGTCGATTATGTAAATAAGGAAAGTTTAGAACTATAGTATCTCAAACTAGAAAAAAAACCCAGATTTCTAGATTTTGACTCACTGACCCCGCAAGTTATAGAACAGTCAATAACTACCGAAGATAGCCAAACCTCGTCCTCATCCAAACATCATCCGTCGAGCTGGACCTGAGTGCGTGCCCCGACACATGGCAAAGCCGCACATCATTTTCCAATTATCTCATCATCTTCGCAGCTTCGCTTGACCCGGTTTTCAGGTGCGCACCAAGGAAGACGAAGGAGCAGCAGCAAGTGATCAAAGATTGAGAAATCAGTGGAGATGGGCGGAGAGAGGAGGATCGGAGTCGCCATCGATTTCTCGGATGGCAGTCGCAAGGCGCTGAAATGGGCTGTCGAAAACGTGGTCAGAAACGGCGACCATCTGATTCTCATCACCATCCGCCCCGAGGTGGTTTGCGAAGGCGGCGAGAGGCAGCTCTGGGAAGCCACCGGCTCACGTACGCCACTCAAATCTTGACTTGCTCGCTCGTTGTGTATTTCAGAAACTGTGATCACTCAAGCTGGTGTTGATTCTGGTTCTCAATGCTGCAGCTTTGATTCCATTGGTCCAGTTTTCGGATCCTGCTATAATGAAGAAGTACGATGTGAAGCCTGACCCGGCGACGCTCGACATTGCGAGCACAGCTGCCAGGCAGAAAGAGGTCTGTTTTTGTATCCAAATTTGCAGATTTTTTTTTGATAAATTTCCGACATTTTCTTTGTTCTGTATCAAATTTATTTTATTTTCAATATATACTCTTCATGGTTAATATCAGCTAAAATAGTGTTTACGGAAAATAGGCATATCTTTGCCAATGTTAGTTGTGAAGATCAACAATGAAGATGATGAGAATTTTTGCGATTCACAGTTTCAAATTTTTCCTAATGCATATTCGTAGTTATGAAAAAACGAAGTTCATATGTAACTTTACGGCTGAAGACGTCACATATTAAGCAACGAAGCAAAACGAAGTTCATGCCGAATCTTCGCGATTCGCAATTACGAATTTTTCCTGATGCAGTTTCGCAGTTATGAACAACGAAGTTTATATGTATCTTCGTGGGGTTTGACGACACCTATTAAACAACAAGTAAAGCGAAATTCATGTTTAACAAAGTTCGCAGTTAACATCAGCGAAGATATGTCTATCACGGATTTTAATCGTGGAGACGGTATAATAGAAGTAAAAATGAAATCGGCATGCAAATTTGATAGAGAGTGAAGAAAAATGACATAAATTTGGGCTGAAGAACGCCATTCACATCATGTTCATAATTGAATAATATGTTGGTGCATATATGAGAGTATCTCACATCGTTCATTGAGCTCAAACACTAACCTATAAGTATAGTTGGATTCTCACATTCATTACCAATTGGTTTTGAGTGTGGAACCAACTTACTAACATGGTATCAGAGCGGGTTTTAGCCGCACCCCTGGATGTGGTGTTGGTGCATACGTGGGAGTATCTCACATCGTTCATTGAGCTCAAACACTAACCTATAAGTATAATTGGACTCTTGCACTCATTGTCAATTGGTTTTAGATGTGGAATCAACTTACATAGGAGATTGGTGGATGGCTAGGTGGATGTGCTGATGAAGGTTTACTGGGGAGATCCTGGGGAAAAGTTATGCGAGGCTGTTGGCAGCATTCCGCTCACCTGCCTTGTGGTTGGGAATCGGGGACTCGGGATGCTCAAGAGGTACCTAGCATCGCCTTCTTTCCTAAGCTTGGTTGGTTGGATTTGCCCACCATTGTGTTGCGTGTTTTTCGAATGGTGAGATCCGAATAACTTCTTTCAAGGGTCAGGATTTGCCCACCATTATGACTTACTTCCTCTGTCCTCTTTTACATGTCACTTACTGAATTTTTTTTGTCCATTTTTATTTGTCACTTACCAATTTTCAATGCGTATTTAATATCTACAACTACCTTAAAATGTCAAACATTAATCACTTCATTATCATAATCAATAAAGAATACATTCATCCCCAATAATCATCTACCAATTTTACTTTTTGCACGAACTTTTTCAAAAAAATGTTAACCACCTACGTATTAAATTTGTTCAACCGCTAGCATTAACTTCACCTTAATCTACTCAAATTAATCGTAAACGACATGTATTAGAGGACGGAGGGAGAATGGGATCTGTTGACTGTGAAACCAGTCGAAGCAAAATGTGTGTGTTTCTCCTCTCATGGGATTCTTCCCGGCTCTTGTTTGGCGCAGGGTTGTAATGGGCAGCGTGAGCAACCACATCGTACACAATGCTGCGTGTCCTGTTACAGTCGTGAAGCATTGATCGCCGCCGCCACTGCGAAGCGCAGCTCAGGCTTCCATATACCTGCCAACTGCCTCATAAAATTGTACAAGGCCGTATCCAAGCCAACCTTAGAGCTGGAGGCTTAGACTGTAACTACCAACTTGTGAGTTGTGAATGTACAGACTTTTTGTGCTTCTCTAGTTTTATCCGTCAGTTAGTTGCCATTTGAAAACTTGATCTCTAAGTACTAAGACTACATATTTTCATTGGAATCTGATCCAAAATAGTAAAGCAATTTGTTATAATGCTGGTTAGTGATTTGAGAACCAATCATGAGCGGGTGAAAAGTTTAAAGTAGGGATATATTAATCATTATAAATAAAATAACAAATGATAGATATAACTTAATCCTTTTATAATTATTCATTTACGTCTTTTATTTATTTCATCCATGGATAATGACAAATATATTCATACTTTAATAATTTGTACAGAATAAAAAATAAAGACATTTCAGATTTTTCATCCGTTAATATAAAAAAATTCTCTCATGTGAACAAAAAAGTTATTTTCAACAAGTAGAACACAATTGCATAATTGAAATAAAAATTAAGGTAGAAGCGAAATAACTGTTGTTTTCTTATAGGAATCCACAATTTCAAATCATAATTTTTTGTAATAAAAACATCAGTTTGAAATTGTGATGTTTCTTAAACAAATCACGGTTAGTAACTGAAATTTTTTTCAGTATAATTGGTTTAAAATTGAAATAAATAATAGAGTAAAAAAATATAAAATATGGAAGAGGGTAATTGTAAAACAAATAAGCAATTTCGAAGGTCCATTCCATTGAGCCGGTTGGTTAATTGTTTAAGCCGGTCCGAATTATTTGAACTGTTTTTGACCAAGTCAAAGGCTCCGATGGGAACGAAACGGAACAATTCATTCCAGAAAAATTCACTGCTCTTCCGCACACAAAGATTCCGCTCGAGCTGCAGACAAAACATGATCCTGTACTGTTCCTCGTCCCACCGATCCGACGTCTCCATCGGGCATCATCTTTGAATCGATTTGTTTTCGTCGAATCCTATGCGGTGGCGGGTCATTGTGTCTCTTCTTGTCTCGCTGTTGCTTCTTCCATTTTGAACCGGTCAAATACCCTAACATTTTGAACCGGTCAGGAATCTGATTTTGAATTTTCCGATTGAAGGGACAGTCTGAACCGATTTTACCATCGGTTCAATTATAAATAATAATTATGATATATGAAACGTATCACAGTCAATATATACACAAAAAGATTAGATGGCTTTGTAGTAAAAAAAACTTCAGGTTAGTGTGGCAATTTGGGTGATAGTCCCTTGCAAAATATGTTGTATTTTATTTAGGTAAGATTAGATTAACATTCAAATAATTCTTTGTTTATAATGAATCTGTGCGGTCGAATTGATCGGTCCGATTTGATATAATAACTATTAATTTTGTGGGAGAGATGAGACTTGAGGATCAGTGCAACAAAAATGTTGAAGGAGCCTCACGCGGATTATGGACCAACTATCGAAAATGTTGTGATATACAACCGATTACTAAATGGCATGTGTCAATATTTTTCACAAAATTTTTCAAATAATTTTCTAATGTCCATAATCTATCAAGAATTACTCATTTGCATTTTGTTTATAGCTATTGATTTGTTACATATGTCTTGTTCCTGAGTAATATCATACTCCTTCAAACCAGTTTTTTTATTAATCTCATCAATATTGAATTTCATTGTCATTTGTGATGCTTGTTGTTGAAGCAGGCCAAATGGACGATATCCACGTATTAACAACGTCTCTCTTTAATTTAGCGGTAGAGCCAGTCAATGCAGAAATTGGTGGGGATTAAGAAATGTTTTTGTGGATGTTTTATATTAGGGAGATAGTGAAGTTATATAGTGTTCGCAATTTCTGAACAAGAAACAGGAAAATACTTTTTTTAAATTCTCCTGGTTAGCAGTCTTGCTTTGGAATTTCAGGGCCTGAAAGATGTCGCCGGCTATGCTTCGTGATGAGCAGTATCATCAGTCGGGTTCTCATGAGAGATTGATTTCTTTCAAGGGAAACAAAGGGAGCCCGAAGCAATACCGTGAGGAAGAAGATGGGCGAAATTCGGGTGCTGCTGATCCGGGAAGCTCAAATTTGGGGTCCCTCGGGGAAGGACTTTCCTCGTCGAAGTACCTGCAACAGCATCAGCAAGTCTCTAATGGATATGGGTTCTTTGATGATGTCAACTTCGATGTTGATTCTCCACCTGTGCAGCAGTGCTTCGACGAGATGTCCAAGCTTAGTAAACTCCACTCCGAGACACCTGCCGTCGAGCCTAGGAAGGAGGCGGGAAGTTCCGTCCAATACGCATCACTTGAGCTTCTGAATAGCTACGGAAGCGGGGTGAAAAGATTGAGTGAGCTGCGTCCGAGTCCGAGCCAGGCCAGGGTCGAGTCCAGTTGGACAAGGCCAAAATTGTCGATTGATGAGATTCTGAAGACAGCTGCAGTGAACTTTATCAGCTCTTCTTCACACGGGGTTGACGGTTCCCCGATACTCAGCGGCGCTGCACATGGCGTCTACTTCTCCGGCCTCACTGATGATCAGATGACCGATGTTGAACTCTTGGTTTCTCTTCTCTCTGCTGCTGAAAGCGTTGGGAATCAGCAGTTTGAACGCGCAAGCAGATTGCTGAGCCAGTGTGAATTCCTGTCATCTCCGGATGCATGTACCGTCCAAAGGGTGGTTCATTATTTCACTGAAGCTCTGCGGGAGAGGATCGATCGAGAAACTGGAAATTTCACGTCAAACTATTTCAAGGAAAAACAGGCCTGTGACCTGAATGAGGCCATGAAATACGGCAACCCGATTACTCTCTCGTTTTACCAGGACATTCCTCTGTCTCAGGCGTCACACTTCACCGGAATACAGGCCATTGTCGAGCATGTAGCAACGGCTAAAAAGATTCATATGATCGATTTCGGACTGAGGCATGGCGTGCACTCTACAATCCTAATGCAAGCCCTGGCAGCTCGACATGAAGCTGTTGAACATCTGAAGATAACTGCTGTTACCACTACTTCAAGATCGAAGCTGGAGCCGACAGGCACCAGGCTTTTGAGTTTCGCTAGGACCATGAAGATACCTTTGTCTTTTGACATCGTGATGATAGGCGACATGCTGGACCTCAGGGAAGAGCTCTTTGAGCTTGACGGTGAGGAAGAGGTGGTTGTCTATGCCCCTCTGCTGATGACGACCTTGGTCGCCCAGCGGGACCGGCTGGATCATTTGATGAGTGTGTTAAAAAACCTCGATCCATGCTTGATGGTGATGGCGGAGGTGGAGGCTAACCACAACTCCCCGGCTTTTGTGAATAGATTCATAGAAGCTCTCTTCTTCTACAGCGCTTACTTTGATTTCCTCGCCTCGTGTATGGAGAATGACAACCCGGGCAGGATTGCCGCTGAGACTGTGTTCTTCAGTCGGTGCATCCGGAACATTGTTGCAACCGAGGGTGCTGATAGAACCACTCGCCATGTGAAGATTGGAGTCTGGAGATCCTATTTTGCACGATTCGGGTTGGTGGAGACCGAGTTCAGCGCTGCAGCTACCTATCAAGCTCGCCTGGTGCTCGACCAGTTCAGTTGTGGAAGTTCGTGCACCATCGACACCGATGGGAAAAGCCTGATCATGGGATGGAAGGGAACTCCCTTGCATTCACTTTCCATTTGGAAATTCATGTAGAAACTTCGTTTCTTTTGTTTGTCCATCCTCCTTCTCCAATTCATCTTTCTTTCCCTTGTATTGTTAGTTGACATTGGCGGCAGAGCTTCAAAAGCAGGTTATGAAATTAAGCAGATTACAACGGCAGAGCCTCACTGAAGAACAGCTTCAAAAGCAGTTCACAACGAAACAGATAAGCATAAAGGCATAGTTAGCTTTCAACACATTCATGGTGGCCAGAGCGGAGAGCCTTGGTTGATTACCCTACTAGGAGGTATGTAGGATGAAAAAGATCTGTTCAAGTTCACCACGTAGCAAGCGCACATGATAGCAACATGTTCTTACCTCAGATAGAGTTCTACTGGTGGTTCACCGCCTTCTACTACGCCTCTTGCTCTTCTTGCGGCTGGACCTGTCATCATCGGACTCCGACTCAGAGCTCGAGTCTGACTGGGAAGAACTAGAGCAGTATCTCCTCCTCTTCTTCTGCTTCCTCTTCTTGCTGCGCCTCCGCCTCTGTACCTCTGAATCAAAAGAGCTAGAAGACTCTGAACTACTCTCAGCTGAGGAGTTATCAGACCCAGACACAGATGAGGAATAATCAACACTATCTGTCTCAAAAATTGAAGCCTCGCTGTCACTCCGAGAGTCAGACCCAGATCGATGCTTTCGTTTGCTTTTTTTGGAGCTCTTCCCTTCCTTCTTGTCCATGGCCAAGTAGGGATTGTCTAAATCAAAAGAAAAAGATATCTTCATCCTCAACTTGGGACTTTTCAATCGCAGAGTACGCGAAGGTTGAGTGATTTGCACCCTCTCATTCTTGCACTCATAGGTCCAGTGACCAGTCTGGAAGCACTTCTGGCACCGAGTTGATGTACCGCCCGAATTCGACATTGAGGACTTGAGACCCTTCCTCTCGCCAAACTTCACAGCCTTCCCAGAACTCATCAAGTGCATCTGCCTCTTGGCTTGTTGCTTCTCCTGCCTAATAGCATTTAAAATCCTAGCAGCCGCAACTCTCTGAGCATATTTACGACTAAGTTTAATGCCAGCTGCCACAGCTGCATCTCTGTTCTTCAGCCATCTGCTCAGCCATCCTTCCTTCTGCCCAGAAGCATCCACATTCCTAGCAGAGGCAACTTTCCCAGCATGATTACGATTAAGTACCCTGGCAGCCGCCACACCTGCATCTCTGATGGCTTCTTGCTTCTCCAGCAATCTGCTCGGCCTTTCTTCATTCTGCCCATAGACATTCACACTCCTAGCAGCGGCAACTTTCTCCTTCTGCCCATACACATTCCCATTCCTAGCAGCGGCAACTCTCTCAGCATGATTACGACTAAGTACCCTGGCAGCCTCCATGCCTGCATCTCCGATGTCTACTTGCTTCTCCAGCCATGTATTCGGCCCTTCTTCCTTCCGCCCATACAGATTCCCATCCCTAGCAGCAACAGCAACTCTCTCCGCATAATTACGACCAAGTATCCTGGCAGCCTCCTGGCCATGATCTCTGATTCTATCAACCACAGATTCACGTTTCTCATCTCTCTTGCTCGACATCTTTCACAATCCACTCTCGTTCCTCAAATCAACTAAAAAAAAAACTACGCTCTTCATCTCGAGCTTCAATTCTGGGAAAGAGCAAAAGTTAAAACCCGTAGAAATTCAACCACCAGAGAAACTAATAAGAAAAGGCTCAACTAACCATTCGAATCAGAGATGGAGCTGGAAGCAAAACAAGTTTATGGTTAACGATATGAGTTCGGATCAAATCTAGAAACCCTACAAAATCTAAAAACGTGTTTCGCGAACGAAGAGATGCCAAAAAACGAAATCCGAGGGCTGTTCATATTAGCCTTAGGAGCACAAATGATCGCACGAGGCGAAGCGGGCGAAGCTTAGGCTCTGTTCCTTAGTTTGGAGGGGAAGGAAAGGAAAGGAAGGGGAAGGGAAAGAGAAGGAGAGGAAAGGCAAAGAGTGAAATGGATGTTATTGAGGGAGGATTTGGAGGGGATGGAGGAAAAATATAATATAATTATTAAATTATCCTTATATTTAGATAAATTAAGAGACACATAAGGATAAAATCGTCATTTTTCCCATTTTATTTCCACATCCCCTCCCTCCCCCTTTAATTTGGGAGGAAAGGAAATGAGGTTTGTTTCCTTCCCTTCCCCTCCAAATCCCTTCTTAAAAAAACTCAAGAATACCCTTTTTCCTTCTCTCTCATTCCCTTTCTCCCCTAAAATCGACTCGAACAGAGCCTTACCTCCGAGACAGAAGGCGTCAACGGTTGGTCAACTGGTGAGACAAACACGACCCCCAGAACCTTGACGGGTCTTGCTGCCAGAAGATGACGCGATGAGCGGTCACCATGGTACCGCGTTTAATGGGCTTCTTTTAATGGGCCTATCCTGGGCCGAATCTGGGCTGATCCAGATACTCAGAAACTAAAAGCTCGTGCTTGTCGATTATTCTTATTTGGCTAATGACCACTTGGCCGCATACCCAGTTTACAAAATCCTCAAAATCAGAATAAAAAAAATTAAAATAAAACAGAATAGGAATTTTCTTTTTAGCAAGAGATTTGATAGAAGCACAAAGAAGGAATAAAATTTAATGCAGCCAAGCACTTGGACAACCACTTAAACATGACATAGTTTTAAAATTTATTCACCAATCATAAATTAACACGTGTCTCTTCTAAATAAAACCATTTTATTTTATACGAACTACTCTTGTTTTGCATAAAACCATCCTGATTTTACGTTAACCATCCTAACTGTAAACTAACTTGACTGTACTGGATACATGTTTAGATTATGCAGGTTACATGAAGGATAATAGTTAAATATTTTGGTGAAGTTATTGGTTAAACCTTTTGCACATAAATGATCAAACTCCGCTACATTCAATAATTCTTTATGTGATATAGCCGCGTCCCGATACGTGTTCCGCGTGAGGTGGCCGCCGTTCGTGCAACGCGATGAGCTTGACTGTTGGAGCCCAGGGCTGACGTCACCGCATGCGCCCCGCCTGGGCGTCACGCGCTCCTCCCTTTAGCCGGTACATCCAACAGTCTAGCCCGTCAGCCTGTTGATACGGGTCCATTAGCTAGCCCATCCCAACTTTCTATCTTGTAGAATCAGCAGCCCCAACCTTTAGACTCTCCGAGTCAAACCTTTAGGCTCTCTGAGTCATTCCATATCCATATAGGCGTTTTTCGCCATTAGATCCGTTACGAATCATCCATCAATAAAATAATTAAAAATTAAATATATATATATATATGCTCCCCAATAATACGAGGGAAGAAAAATTAGACGTCATGGAACAGATAGTCGAATAAAGGTAACAGCTGCTTTAAATTTGATTGAATAGCATATTAGCATGTTTGAAGAAGAATCGACTAAAGTCGAACCATCCAATTTAAACCTAACCTAAAAATTTTTCATTAAAACTTCCAAAAAAACAACGAGAATGAATATAACCGACATTCGCAGTTGGAGAAATTTTAAATGACATCGTTAAATATCTCGGCATAAGAAAAATTCAAACCGCGATCACCACCTCGTATAATTGTCGTCAATGAAGACAAGATAGTTACCATAAAAATACTTTTCTTTAGAAAAATCCTAACAACCGTCTGGATTGACACGATAATAGATGTAAGACGACATTCATTTGCCACTTTTAATTATTAATATAAAAAACACATGTTGGTAGTTAAAAACGGATCTAAAACAGTCAACACAAAACTATATAATTTTAGTTATTAGTAGTCATAACACCTGTTGACATGTATGTACCACAACAATCTTATTTTAAATTTTTTAGGAAAAAATTTAAAAAATATTCTGAACTATCACCATTTATTCAATTACAGCCCAAACTAACATAATTTCTAATAAGGATGCGATGAAAAAAAATTGAATTAATTTTCTAAAATAAAATTTCCTGTTACACTCTTAAACTAATATTATTAGAAAACTTATATTCATATGTGAAAAATACGTCATTTGATTATCTAAATAAATTATATAGTTTTGCGTGGCAAATTCTTGAATGTGTTAGATGGGTACTCTCGCTTAAAAACGACGTCGGTTTGTATTGTAGACATTGAGAGACAACTGTCGACCCAGGTACAAACCAAATAACTCCTTATTCAGTATAAAAATGATATCCTTTTTAGTTTTCTTCCCCTAATTAAGCTTAATAATATTTTTTTTTTATTTTTGTACTCCATCCAGCTTAAAAACATTTATACTCCCAAATTAAAATTTCTAGTTCTACCACTATACTCATTCATCTATAATCTCAATCACTTATATTTAAAAAATTAAATAAATTAATCTTAATCATCACCCAAAATCAATTTAATTTTTTCACCACACGACTTTTAAATTTAATAACGTCAATCATATTTGAAAAATTAAACAATCTTAAGCATCACTCAAAATTAATTTTTTTATCACACTTTTTTAAAAATCATAATAATAGTTCAAACCGTAATTAAATGAATAATAATAATTTAAAACCTTTTAGATTCATAAAAGATGGTAGCCATTTTAGATTTTTTTTTTCTCAATCATGTGTAAGTAACTGTGTACTTAAGTTTGTGTGGGTTGCTCACCTTGGCTGCATTTCATCTTAGTACTTAATCCACGTGAATATTTTGTTCGGTTTCTTTTTCATCGTACTACTGACAGAAACAAAACAACATTTGCTTGAAATGAAATCCTACAATGATCAAAATATAAACTTAGCAGCAGATTCAGATTCAGATTCAAATTCAAAAGATGCCACTCAACAGGTTTGCAGCGCTTGAAATAGCGGCTCCAGTGATAGCACATTGCACAATCTGCTCGTGTGTCGTGTTCTCCGTCGCCATGGCCAGCGCCACGCCAGTCACGGCTCCAGCCACTGCGCTGTTTTTCTGCAAACCAAATATCCAAATCAAGGCCGCCACACGATCATCTATAGCATTGTCCGCACACCGCTCAATTGCTTACTCACCCAGTCATGAACTCCACGAGCTTCCTTGAGGCCGTAAGTGAGGCCAGAAAACACCCCAGCAGCAAGACCTGCATCACCATTTTCAGAGAAAAAACTCAGAAAGGAGATCGATTATGGCGTAAACTAGGAAAGTCTTTCCGACGACCGGTTGCGAGAGAATGCGCTCCAACTTACCCCATTGGAAGGATTCCCTGCCGGTGTTTTTGACCTGGACAAAGATTGTGCATGAATGACTGTTGAAGCATAGACTGATCATACTAGAAATCAATGAGCGATTCTTAGCGCACACAATCAATCAATGAGTAATCGTCACGTGATATTTTTACAGACAGAATCATCAGAGGTGATGCCTCAAAATTGACCGTGTACGCCGTGTCCGCTCAAGAATCACTCGAAATCAACTAAAACATGTTAGTAAAAGGAGAGGACGCACCATGGCCTCGAGGGACTTCCTGTTTGTTTCACCTGCCAAAAAAACACAAGCCTAAAATGAGAACCTGAAAAACTATACAACAGCTGTGGGAACAGACTGCAAAAAGCACGAACCAGTCAAGTTAGGAAATGGGTGCTTCCTGGCGCCATTGATGTCACCGGCAGCTCCACCGCCGGATTCAAGTCCGGCTCCTGATGCATATCGGCATATCTCAGCTCAGTTAGTGGCACAACAATTATATCAATTAGCAATGTTTGGCAAACGGGGGCAGTCCGGTCCAAATCCAATAAAAATACATTTTTAATATTTCACTAATTCAATCAAAATTAATAAAATATCTTTAAAAATGATAAAAGAAAAACATTGGACATAAGAATTGATCTATAAAATTTCATATATATTTTTTCGTTTCCAAACTAGCTAGAAACGAAATACATTATATCTTCAATTTCATTTTCAAAATTTCGATTATAGAATTTTTTTAGTCGAAATTCGAACTACTACCGGAAGTGGTAAAGTTAGTGTTAGGTATAACTCATATACTGATAAATGACTTATGTCAAAGTGGAACGGTAAGTGACATATAGATGATGACAACAAGGTTAGTACTTGTGAGCCAGGATTAAGAGAGCTAAGGGTTGCGGGGCCAAAGACTCGCGATATGGCATAAGAATAGGATTTCTATTATAAATAACATGTAACTGTAACCTAATAGGGTACGACAACGACGACACTCTCAATAATACACAACCGCTCTTTTGCTCCCGAGAATGTAGACACACTGCCGAACCTCGTTAAATCTTGTGCTCTTTACTGTTTTATCTCTTGTTAGTTAGCCAGAATTCACAACAGTTAGCATTGTAATTTAGTTTTAGAGTGATTGTGATACTGAAATTTTTTTATTTTTTAACACGACACGTGGTTTTTAATTAACTTGAGTCTTAAGTTAATATTACCACTTAATTTAGAGTGATTCTGCTGTGTACACAACCAACTGGAGCCCGCCTCATATCGAATTAAAGAATTGAAAAATTAATGTGCTACTAACTTTTTAAACTTGAGTGATTAATCAAAGTGATACGTTACGACTGCTTTGTATCAATTCTAGAATCTCTCTTTAATCGAACATACCTTCAACAGCGGTGAAATAGGCATCCCGCGACACAGCCTGCACAGCTCCGATCTACAGATCAAGAGAAGAAACCATCTCAGAACAAACAAAAAATGGACTCAAAGCTTCAAATCAAATGATGCTTACTCCTGCGGCTTTGACGAAGCTTTCGGCGACGCGGTTGAGAAGCGGGTGCCCGAGGTCGAAGAGGCCAGCATTGTTGAAGCTGCGGACCTCGTCCATCAACGTCCTCGTCTCCGTGTTCCTGTTGCTGCTCATCCTCCTCCCTCCTGCTTCTTCACAAGCTCAACACCACCGAAACCGAAACAGACGTTTTCCGGACGATGAAATGCGAGGGTGTGATCCTGTTTCATAGCGCCACGTGTCTCCGGGTGTTTACGTGTTCAATCGTCCGCGAAGTTGGTGGCGTGCCGTGAGGATCCACCTGCCACGTGTATCCACAATCAAACAACAGCACCACCTAGTAAAACCCATAACTCGGTTGCCCACGACGAACAACGTCGGGAAAAGGAAAGAAGTGAGAATAAATGAAAGAAAAAGAAAAATAGTTATTATTGAGTTTAGAAAAAATTTAAGAGGAAAAGACAAAAAATTATATTTATTAATTATTCTTAAATTTAATTGAGAAGGATAATAAAATAAAGATAAATGAAAATGAATTATTGCACACATTTTCTCTCTTTTCATTTCCAAATCTTTAGAAGAAAGAAAATGGAGGTTCAATTCCTCTCTTTTGATTCTCTTCTTAAGAAAACTTAGTAACGGTCTTAATATGTCCATTTTCATCTCCTTATCCTGCTAAAATTGATTTGAATATAAGGTATTGTTTTTGAGTTGATTTTAAGAGAGAAAAGAAAGGAAAGAAAAGGAAAAGGAAGAAAAGAGAAGAAAAAAAAGAAGTTCCTGAGTTTTTTTAAAAAGGAGTTTTGGAGGAGAAGGGAAGGACATGAACCCCCACTTCTTTTCCTCCCAAATTGGAGGGAGAGGGAGGGGAAGGAAAATAAAATGGAAAAAATGATTATTTTATTTTTATTTATCTCTTAATTTATTTAAACATAAATACAATTTAATTATATATTTTTTCTCCATCTCCTTCAAATCCTCCCTAAACTCAGGAACATTTTTTTTCCACCTTCCATTCCATTCCCTTTCCTTTTTCTTAAAAAGGGATCGATAGTGGTTCTTCATTTCCCCCTTAGTGGTCAGGGGCCGCACACCCCCTCCACCTTGATAGTGTACGCCCATACTCACTGCGGGCTAGCTCACGCGCACCTCCAGCGTATCTAAACGATAATGCCTAAAGCAATTTGTGTTGCACCTCCTTTCTCAGCCAATACCACGCGCACCTCCTTTATTTTCTTCTTCTCTCCTCTCCTCTCCTTTTTCTTCTGTACTCTCAAAATTCAGGAACAAAGCCTAAAGAAATTTGTGTTGAAGAAATTGGGAGTTGAGAAGGAGAAAAGTTGGGAAGTGAGGTTGAAGAGAAAAATTGGAGAGGATGATCAGAAGAGAGGAGAGGAGCTGGAGATGGGAATATGAGAAATTAGGACTTTTTCATTCATTAATTTTCACTTGTAGAGGATTAGGAATTATAATTTCACCCTCTTAGTTTGTTCTATAATAAATACAACCCTTATGTAACAACTTGGCAAAGGGGGCAGCCGCCTCCCCGAATCTCGCCTAAAATTCTTCTACCTAGGGTAAAACAAATTTTGAATATAAAATAAATAAATTTATATGTATAATTTCAACGAAATTTTTAATTTTGCACCCCCAAATTCAATCCAAAATTTTAATTAAGTAATTTTATCCCAAAAAAAAAATTCTGACTCCGCCATTGATTGAAATTCTTTTCGCCTCCAAATTTATGCTAGACAACAAGCTTCTGACTTCTCTCATCATGCTATAACAATCTGGAGGTTTGTCTTTAAAAACTAACTCTTTTCTACACTACTTCTTAGTAAAGGCAATGTCAGTAGTGAAAGCCGCAAAAAAGCATTCTCTGCAAGTTTGAATGAAATCTATGACTAAGGAGTTGGGAACAATGGCTCCAGAGGGACTTTTTTTTCAAAATGTCCTTTTTTTTTTTCAATTTTCAATATCATTTCTATCCTACCTTTATATTTAATTATCATACTACCCTACTAGATAAAAATCGCAGTTGTGAACCGTGATTTTATTGAATAAAACCGCAGTTTAAATCCGCGGTTTTGTTTTTATAAAATTACGGGTTTAGATGACACAAAAAATTTTGTAGCAAATCGCGTTTCTTCTTAAAAAAACCACAGTTTTAAACCGCGGTTGTGTTTTTCATAAAATAACCGGTTTGAAACTGTGATTTTTTTCAAATAGAATAGAATGATATATCTTTAAAAAGATAGAATAGAAATGATATTGAAAATTAAAAAAAATGGTATTTTGAAAAGAAATCCCCCCGAAGCCATCGATGTCTGCAATTGAGACCCAACCAAGCGAAACTTAATTACAAAATTTTGGAGAAAGTAACGCATGGACTGAAGATATGGTCTTTATCCTCTCTTGAAATGTAGTTTTCTCCAAACATGTTCCATTGACCAAATTGGGTCTATAAAACGTATTACTAGCTAAAAAAACACAAGGGCAATTCCGTCATTTCACAGAAGCCAAATACCGTTCGAATCCAAATTCCTCCGAATTATAAGACGCCGATATCATCATCATCAACTCGTCATCGTCCTCATCACTGTCCACAAATCCGCTCGAATCGTCCACCACATTCGAGTATATCGATTCAATTCCAACGAGCGAATTCAGGATCAGGAAGTAGACAGAAGCCAATCGACTACAGCTCTGATTCTGGTACCCGAGACTTTCAGACATGGCGCCGTTAATCGACATCGATGATCTTCCCAAGAACAACGCCAACTACACTGCTCTGACTCCGCTCTGGTTCCTGGAGCGCGCTGCTTCCGTTCACCCCGAGCGTAAAGCTGTGATCCATGGTTCGGTGGAGTACACGTGGCGCCAGACGTACGAGAGGTGCCGACGCTTGGCCTCCGCTCTCGCCAGGCGATCGATCGGAGCTGGAAGCACCGTAAGCGCGCACCCTTTTCCCCTCTGATTGCTTTCGTCGGTTTTACGTCGCTAGATTCGCATGTGGTAGGATAAAGTTCCAATCTTTAAAAAGAGTTCGAAATCTCAGTTCCTGTGGATTTTTGTTGTTTGTGTTATCTGTTTTTGACGAGATTAAGGTTTGAATTGTAGCGTGTTGTTCGAGTATAGAATGATTGGATATGTATTAGGGTTTGATGGCTTTGATGTGGCCAGGTGGCAATCATTGCTCCGAACATTCCAGCCATGTACGAGGCTCACTTCGGGGTCCCTATGGCCGGAGCTGTGATCAACTGTGTGAACATCAGGCTGAATCCGGCCGTAATTGCGTTTCTATTAGGCCACTCGCAGTCAGCCGTCGTCATGGTGGATCAGGAGTTTTTCCCGCTGGCAGAAAAGGCGCTGCAGCTGGTGAAGGAGAAGCTAGGCAGCAGCTACAAGGCCCCGCTTCTGGTCGTCATAGCCGACGCAGCTTGTGATCCCAAGGGGATCAAATATGCGAGGGAGCGAGGCGCCGTTGAGTACGAGAAGTTTCTGGAGGGCGGTGATCCGGAGTATGATTGGAAGCCGCCCGAAGATGAGTGGCAAAGCATTGCTTTGGGGTACACCTCCGGGACAACGGCTAGTCCTAAGGGCGTGGTGTTGAGTCACCGCGGGGCCTATTTGATGGCCTTGAGCGCTTCCATCATTTGGGGCCTGCACGACGGCGCTGTCTATCTTTGGACTCTGCCGATGTTCCATTGTAACGGCTGGTGTTACACTTGGGGTCTCGCTGCTTTCTGCGGAACAAGCATATGCCTTCGCCAGGTATGCGAAGAAACTTTACCACGGGTTCATTGGTGAATCCTGATGATCCGTATTCGAATCTCCTGATGGTCACGTCTTCTATAATCAATTTTGTCAGGTGAGTGCGAAAGCGGTGTATTCAAGTATAGCCAAGCAGGGCGTGACTCACTTTTGCGCAGCTCCGGTGGTGCTCAACACAATCGTCAACGCCTCACCGGAGGACACGATCCTCCCGCTTCCTCGAGTGGTCGATGTGAACACTGCCGGCGCTGCTCCCCCGCCCTCGGTTCTGTACGAAATGCAGAAGCGTGGGTTTCGCGTCACTCATACGTATGGCCTTTCAGAGACCTACGGCCCTTCCACAGTCTGTGCGTGGAAGCCTGAGTGGGACGCGCTTCCGCTCGAAGCCCAGTCGCGCCTCAGATCACGCCAGGGCGTGAGGTACGTCGGCTTGGAGGGACTGGAGGTGATCAGCACGAAAGATGGGAAGCCGGTTCCTGCTGATGGAAGCACGGTCGGCGAGATTGTGTTTCGGGGGAATTTAGTGATGAAGGGCTACTTGAAGAACCCGAAAGCCAACGAGGAGGCCTTCGCGGCCGGATGGTTCCACTCGGGTGATCTGGGCGTGAAACACCCAGACGGCTACATCGAGGTGAAGGACAGGTCCAAGGACATCATCATCTCCGGAGGCGAGAACATAAGCAGCGTGGAAGTCGAGAATGTGCTCTACACGCATCCTAAGGTGCTGGAAGTGTCGGTGGTGGCCAGGCCGGATGACCGATGGGGCGAGGCGCCTTGCGCTTTCGTGACGCTGAAGCCGGGGGTGGACGCCAAGGACGAAGAGAGTGTTGCAAATGAGATCATAAGCTTCTGCAGATCCAAGATGCCGGCGTTCTGGGCGCCGAAATCCATCGTATTCGGTCCGTTGCCGAAAACGGCTACTGGGAAGGTGCAGAAGCATTTGCTGAGAGCCAAGGCGAAGCAGATGGGACCTCCTCAACCTCAACAATCGCAGCCTCCTAAGCCTCTGCAGCAGAGCAGATTATGATTTAGTACCATTCCCCCGACGGCATGAATAACTGCATTGCATGCAGCTGAGCCTGAATTGTTTGCCAGATTATCTTGAACAACTTTTTTACACCCGAACAATGGATAGTTGAGTTGGTAGTGAGCTAGCACACCAAGTTCACCCATTTCGGGATCTCAGGTTCGAATCTTGTCAAGTATTAATTTAACGTTTATCCTGTGAAACACTCGGTTACCCTAGATTCTAAATTGTTTTACTTTCTTTTTATAAAGAATTGAGAAATTTATTTATTTAATTGTTCCCCCTCATATTCGGCCGCACATAAGAGATTGATTGTTGTTTAACAATCTCAAAGCTTTAATAAGTATTTTGCTCGTTTAAAAGTCGGACCAATCATTTTTGTAGATAGATTTGTATCATATCATAATAGAATTTGTGTTATAGCAGTTTATTATTTTTTATTTTTAGCATATATTAAATAAATTTTTATTCCACTCTATATGTGAGATTCAGTGGCTATAATATAAATTTAAATATATTATAATTAAAAAAATCATATAATTATAAGATAACGTTGAAAGTCAAGTCTAATCAATTTTAAAACGCCTAATAAATAGTATACGGCTCTTACAAATATGAAATGTCGTAGAAAGGAGAGTCCGAGCAATTGACAATATCCCTAATTAATAAATATCATAAAATTTAGTGCACGAACCATTTCATACAAATAAAATATAATTTTTTTTGAAAATATGATTTCATTTAAAAATTTTATATCTGTACAAAAACTTCTGAACATTAAGTTTTTACACGTCAGTGTGTACTCCGAATTTCCTCAAATCTATTTTTGGTGCTGAATCTCTTCTTACATCCAACCAAGATATAAAAGCATGTTTTGGAAGAGACTATTTGTTCCAACATATGTTAGTGTATACAAAGTTAGACAACTCATTTATCAGATAAACATATGAAGAGGCAGTTGAGAATGTTTTATCTGGACCATTTCAAACAATCTGGTGATCTAATACAGAAATCATACCTTAAGCCCCTATTTGGTAGAGTGTATAAGTAATGGGATAGTATAAATAATATCAACTAAAGATGTTTGATTCACTATCCGTATAAGTATTAATAATACGTATCATAAATTTTACTCTTTAAAACCTGTATTAACAATCCCTTTCAATTAGATAGTATTATTAACAGAGAAGAGCAAGCCACTATTGCAACCCGTGTCTTGATTTAATACAACCACGTTTACAAAAAGCGGTTGGCTTTACATTCAACCGTCTGATCAGGATGCACAATCAGCTGTTAGTCCAATCATCCTTCAGACACGGATGAAAACCGCGAACTAAAATAAGCCATACATGATCTCATACTGTGATTGATCTCAAATTCAAAACTAAAACTTTACTACTGCTGCCTGAACTAGAGATCCATCCTCCATTAAATGATCTCTCCCCTCTCGTGCCTCCACTCTCTACCACTGCTGCTTTTCTTGCATTTTTGGAATGTTGATTTGGACAGGTCTTAGATGACAGCTCTTGCATAGGACCCTCGCCTTTACACAAGACAGCTCCCCCTCCTCCCAGTAGTGGCCCTATTGACATGCACCCTTCTATTCAAAAAGTCACACTCAAACAACAACAATTTGCATCCATGAAAACTCCGGATTAGTTGCGAGCATTTGGATATGCATATAATATTGTTGTCTTGTCTCGTACTAAACAACACGAGCTGGCGACACATTACCATTTGTCTTACATTAAAGTAAGATTATATTGTGATCATGTAGTGTGCTTGATGATGTGGAAGGTGTGGCTTTTAGGGCAATTGCTTGTTGGCCTTAAACACCATTCATTTTGTGTGCCATAGCTTGTTTATCTTCTTACCAAAAAAACCATGCATTGGTATGCAATAGAGCTACTAGCCATCAAAATTTTTTGGGTGGAGACAATCATACGACTGTATATATTTCTAATGAGGAGCCGTCACACGTATCACGCTGAAAAGTAAAAAGTGACATGTAGTGATTCAAATTTTGTTGAAATTTTGTTGATTTTTCATTGCGTCATGTGACTAAACAAAGTATCACCTGACAGTTCCGAAATATTGTGTTCACAGTCCGCTCCGTTCAATAATTTCTCACTAGCCATATGTGTATGTGTTATCCAAAACTCCTATGGCTCTGTTTGGTTTAGAGAAAATGAGAAGAATGGATATGGTTCATTTGTAGAGAGTTTGAGAAAAGAAAGAGGGACTTATATTTGGCACTTTCGAAGTCAAATAATGAAAATATAAAGCTAGATAGTTTCAGGTTTCTATTAATAAACAATTATATGTCACATTTCTAATAAAAGTAAAAAATATAAAAATGGATTTTTTGTCCAACTGCCCTCTTTCTCTCATTTTATTTCAATTTCTATCATATCTCTTGATTTATATTTCATTATTTTATATTTTTGAAAATCAAAATTCACAACTGCAATTATGTCTAACAACTGCTATTTTTTCAATTCCGCATTTTGAAATTGCAATTTTCCCTTTTCTATATTGTATTCAAACAAATGTAGATAATCATAGTTTTGAATGCAAATTTTTTAGACAAAATCTCAGGTTGAAAAATACGGTTTTCGAAAAGTATGATAGATTGTGAAAAAAATTAAAAAACGAAGTAGAAATGAGATAAGATTAAAAAGTACATTTTAAAAAATAAATAAAATAAATAAAAATAAAATTCATAGAAAAATACTTTAGGTTAATAGTACTTAAAAATATAATTATAAATTCGTGTAAAAAATCATATAAAGAAACAAAATAAAATTATGAAAATGTCATTAAAAACATGAAAAAAACAACATAGATTGCATTAAATTTTTTTTCTTACTTGGTTTAGAAATAATAGAGAAGTACTCAAACATTTTTTTAATTTAAGAAATGTTTCTATATAGCTTTTAATCCTATTTTATTTTTTCACATTTAGTAAACCAAACGTAAAATTTCATCCCACTTTCCATTATACTATCTATTCCAATTCAATTTCTCTAAATCAAACACAGTTTTAGTGACACCCAATAAGATTAGGCAATCTAAATACTTCTCATGAAAACAAATCATACACAGCATATCACGTGGAGTGTAGACACCGTCTATTATTAGCCGTCACATATCGTGTTTAAAAATCAAAATGACATGCGGTGACTCTCAATTAATTTTAATTTTTATCTACTTTTCAATATGTTACGTAATTTGTTAAAGTGTCACGTATTAATTTACCATCACTGTCTACATAATCGACCTGACAGACAGAATCTCACCTAAAACACCTATGTCTATGTAAAAAAAAATTAAAAAAATTTATATATATATAAAATAAATTTATAAGCTTTGAATGTTTAATTTTATCCCCCAAATTAAATCAAAATTTTGATTATATAATTTTATCCCTTCAAAAAAAATCCTAAATCGACCACTGCACATAAGTTATCGTTCTTCAAGAAGAAAGGCTTGGGAGAACTATTTGACCTAAAGCTTCCAGGCTTGACAATGATCCTGCACCGCCAGCTTTCATCTCCATTCAGTCCTATGTTGTCTGTCTTAGTTTAAAATCTCATGTCCAGTCACCATCGACATCCTCCGCATGCAAAATAATTTCATTTTTTCTTTCAAAAAGCGGTTGAAAGGTAAACAACGGCTAATTATAAACGCAACGTCACTTGAAACTACGGTTAAATCTTTTGAGTGAATTACTGGCCGATTGATGGATAATTGAGGGGATCACTTGTCGCGCTCAAATTTTGATGTAGAGTAAAAATTAAGTCATTTTTAAAATATAGTATTCATAAAAGTAAAGATTTGGTCCTTTAAAATCATAATTCAAATAAAATTTGAGTTCTAAATACAGCATTGTCAATTCAAGTGCATCAATCTAAATTTATGTACATCCTTTTCGATTAAACTTTTTTTACGTGACCCCTAATGCCGCATGGTACCATTAGGGGTACAAACAAGCTGATACACTCACGAGCGGCTCGCGATTGTACTCTGACAATACTCAGTCAAATCTCGTTCGATTATAAACAAGCCAAATACGAGCAAAAATTTTAGGCTCGTTTAATAAACAAACCGAGTTTGAGCAAGTTAGCACTCGACTCATTTATGTTTGTGAACAAGCTCGTTTAATACTCAGATAGTACTCGTTTATTACTCAAATTATACTTGTTTAGTACTACTCATTTAATATTTATTTACTTAATTATTTAATAGGTAAGATACTTATTTAATAATTATTTTACAATGATGTTTTACTTATTCGAGTAGTTTTCGAGCCGAGTTCGAATAGTTTAGTTATATTTCGAGTTCAAGTATTTTTTTGAGCCGAACTCGTGTATTTTCGAGCCGAGTTTCAAGTAGTTTGAAACATAACTCAAGTTCGAGTTGTTTGCAAGCCGAGCTCGAGCTTAAGAAAAAATTAGTGAGCCGAGTTCGAGCTTTATCAATAAAAGCTCGTCGAGTTCGAGCCAATACAATTATTAATCGAGCCGAGTTTGAGTACTACAATACTCGACTGGGCTCGGCCCGGTTCGTTTGCACCTCTAGTTACCATTCAACCGTTATTTGAATTTGCAGTTGAAGTGAAAAAGAAAATATATAATTGTTGTTTTAAAATGTGTTTTTTTAATCTAATCGGTTATTTAACTTCGACCGCCGTTTTAAATAATGGATTTAAAAGAAACCTTGGTTGGTTGAAAGTAAACTTTTCACAAATGCGAGATAAAATTCGCCAAACAACTACACATTCCCATATCATTTCAAAATCTAGTACTGGTTAGCTAGCTCATTATTATTTTGCAAATAATATAAACTAGGTTTGTTAACATTAATACTAGATTTATAGGATATGAACCAGGAGCTAAACAACGTTTAATTAATTAATTGATTAGCAATAATTATTCATTACGCTGGCTAGCTACTTAGCCTCGTGTCTTGTGTGGACCTTGTATGTGTGTATGGTTGGGTTGTTAAAACAGGCACGAAAGTGTGGCCAAATACTCATCACGAAATGTCAATGAAGCCTTTTAATTCAAGGGATAAAATTTAAAATGAGTCCTCAACTATCATCATTTATTCAATTGAGGTCAGAATTATCACGATTTTCAAAAAGAGTGCGATGAAAAAAATTGGACTGATTTTCTAAAATAAAATTTACCATTACATTCATAAGTTAATATTATTATAAGACTTATATTTGTGTGCAAAAATTATATTATTTGGTTATCAAAATAAATTATATCATTTTGCGCACATAAAGAAAATCATTAGAGTTGTTAAAAGTGCGTTAACTGTGATGAAATGAAAGATGACTGCAGAAAATATCTATAAACTATTAGGGAGTACAGTTGTAGGTGGAGTTCATCCTGTTGAGTCAGATGATGATAACTGAAAGCTATGACATATGCGTCTTGGTCATCTTAGTGAGCAAGGTATGAGTGAATTGCATAAAAAGAATCTGTTGCTTGGTGTTAAAAGCTGCAAACTAGAATTTTGTAAGTTGTGTTCTTGGGAAGCAGACAAAAGTCAGTTTCAAGACTGGATGACACACAACTAAATGAATTCTTAATTATGTGCATTCTGATGTATGAGGCCCTGTCAAAGAAAGGTTAATGGGTGAATCTGTTTATTATGTTACTTTTACTGACGATTTTTCTAGGAAAGTTTGGGTGTATTTCTTGAAACAGAAATCTGAAGTCTTCAACAAGTTCAAGTTATGGAGAGCTGAGGTGGAGAACCAAACGGGGAGAAAGATCAAGTGTTTGAGGTCAGATAATGGCACAGAGTACACAGATTCGCAATTTCATAAATTTTGTGAGGAGAATGGAATTCAGAGGCACTTCACAGTGCTTAAGACACCACAGCAGAATGGCGTTGCCGAAAGATTGAACAGAACTTTGACTGAAAGGGCGAGATGTTTGAGATTGAATGCAGGACTCCCTAAAAGTTTTGGCCAGAAGATGTGAATATGACATGCTACATCATCAATAGATCACCACGAGCATCATTGAGAGAAAAAGTTACAGAAGAGGTATGGACAGGTAAATCTGTTAGTTTTGATCACTTACGGATTTTTAGTTGTCCTGCTTATGTGCATGTACCTGGTGATGAGAGATCAAGAAGTGCATCTTTCTGAGATATAAGAAAGGTGTCATGGGATACAAGTTTTGGGATCCGGTAACAAAGAATGTGGTGATCAGTAGAGATGTAGTCTTTGATGAGCAGTCCATACTGCAACAGAATGAAGAGAAAGTGCGGTTGGATTTGGAGCAGACCCCAACATCAACAGAGAAAGTTAATAGTTCTACTACAGCACCTGATATCTCAAGTACCGATGATTTGAAGAGTTATAATTTGGTCAGGGACAGAGGAAGATGCACCAATGTGAAGCCTCCAGACAGATTCGATTTTGAAGACATGGTCTCTTATTGTTGAGCATAGTGGTATTATCCACATCGCCCATTGGAAGTTTAAGATTGATCCTCATATATAGTTGGGCTCACTCACTCATTGCCAATTGGTTTTGAGTGTGGATCCGACAAATTTACATGGTATCAGAGCGGGTTTTGGCCGCACTCTTAGAACATGTCCGTGACGGTTAACTTGATCCGCATGAGATCCCACTTGTCGAGGTTAACAAATGTCCTCACAAGTGAGGGGGAGTGTTGAGCATAGTGGTATTATCCCACATCACTCATTGGAAACTCAAGATTGATCCTCATATATAGTTGGGCTCACCCACTCATTGCCAATTGTTTTGAGTGTGGATCCAATAAATCTACACTTATGCACTTCACATCGGTAGTGAAGATGCGGGTATCTTTCAGGGAGCTATCACTAGCCAGGAGAAAGATAGAGGGATGAATGCAATGGTAGAAGAGATGAAGTCTTTGAAGAAAAATGATGCATGGGAGCTAGCTCGGCTTCCTGAGGGGAAGGAGCAAGATACTACAAACAAGTTCAATGATTATTTGGACTTGTTGAATGTTTGTAGCAACTAGAAGAGCAGGAACCCCAGACCACTTTGAAATGTGAGATACCCCAGATTTTATCTCTTAAGGAACAGGATATTCGCTAAGGTGGAGATTTGTTGGGTATAGCTCATATACTGATAAATGGCTTATGTCAAAGTGGAGCAAGAAGTGACATATGACTGAATCTCAGTGGATGGTGACAACAAGATTAGTAGTTGTGGGTCATGATTAAGAGGGCTTGGGGTTGCGGGGTCAAAGGCCCGCGATATGGTATAGGAATAGAGTTTCTATTATAAATACCATGTAATTGTAACCTAATAGGGTACGACAACGACGATACTCTTAATAATACACAACCGCTCTTTTGCTCTTAAGAACGTAGGCACACTGCCGAATCTCACTAAATCTTGTGTGCTCTTTACAGTTTTCTCTCTTGTTAGTTAGCCGGAATTCTCAACAAATTCCAAATTAATATTGACCATATTGATAGATAATTTATCCAATCATTCAAAAAAAATTTATGTTCGTGATGGTTTTATCAGATCCCCATATGTGTGATAAGAAAGATTACAGAAAATAAAAAAATGGAAGTACGATGTGATTTATTTAGCTAGAAGAAGAGAATATGGAAATGTGAGGAAGAATAAGAAATGAAATAAAATTATCATTTACCTTTTTATTATTTTTAAATCTTATTGATTATTTTAAAAAGGAAAAAGGGAATATGTTTGTCACTGTAGCAAATTTTTCTGCATATGAATAAAATGACTATAATGTCCATGATTATAAATTCATGAATATTGACATGTCTAGGGTACAATAATCATTTAAAATATAAATAGCATAATAATTGGCAGGGGTATATTAGTAAATATGAAATTATCAGATCATAGTTTATTATGACCAATACACCTTTTGATTTTAACCTCCATGAATTTAAAATTATGGACAATATGATCATTTTTAGCCATACATGTATAGAAGTATTCTACCATGACGAACAGAACCCTTTTGCCCTTTTAAAAATTATCAAAGAATATTATTTTTACTTTATATTTAGAAAATCACAATTTACATTTATCTCTGGAAAAATTCCACACCTACATTTGCTCTCATTTTCATTTTGTTACAAGCATTTTCTCTCAAAATATTTATTTATTTATTCTAATTTTTTGGTGCACAAGACCGCACACCCTGTAAATTTTTGGGTGCTCCAGGAGTAGGTCTTTTCACTTGCGACGTCATTTTATTTTTGATGAAAACGACATCATTTTACGTGTTACACGTTAAACACACTGCGCTCGGTCAAAACAATTGATGAATATATCAGCACAACTGCTGAATATAGAAGCACACATAAGTTGATCTGCTATATTCATCAGTTGACCAAAACAACTGGTGAATAAATAAACACAAATAATAAATATTCATCAGTTGGCAAAAATATTGGTAAATATATAAGCACAACTGATGAATAAATAAGCACAATTGATGAATATTCATTAGTAGTGCTTTTATATTCATCAGTTGAGATAGAAAACGAGTTATAAAATGAGAAAAACGACGTCTTATTTCATCAAAATCAAAACGACGTCGCAAATGAGAGTATCTACTCCCCGAGCACCAATAGTGATTGTCTCACGTGACCGGCATGTGATCGGAAGCGTGGTACGAACTGACGAACAGACGCTGATATTTTATATATATATATATATATAGATACTCCAATACAAATGAACCTACTTAATTTATTCCAAGCAATTAACCTATAAAATGAAATCAAATACAACTTTTAAAAAAATAGAATTCTATTTTCTTGGATAATCCCGCCCACTTATTCATAATGGAGTCATTTGGCGGGTGGACATGCCACGTCACTCGCTCGACTCTTCGGATCTCATAACAGGTACAAGGGCAGTTTCGTCATACTAAAAGTTGTTCATTCTGCACGCCGCTAGGGTTTCCGGTTCAATCGGTTCGACTTTCGCCTGCTTTACATTAACATTACAAAGTATGTCGGTTCAATCGTTCCTCGCTATAAAACTCTTCATTCTCAGTCGCTCGAGCTTTTCAAATCCTCCGCTCCACTTGCCTTCCAGCGCCGATCGACTTTCGGTCGCCCCCGCCGCCGTACACTCCTTACTTACTTTCTTCTCACAACCCATCTTTTCTTTGAACCGCTGATTGATCCTGTCTGTTTGTTTCCTGCTTGATCGTCTTCCACCTCTGTCTGTGTGGTTTTTTCGCTTGATCCGGCGCTGTCTCAGTGATCGATCTGATATATTTGGTCCGTTGCTGTTCTGGGTATTCGTTAGAACATTCGTGGAAGTGTTTTTGGCTTCTGATCTTCCAGATCTCCGGAAAAACTTGCTGCAATGTTTGATCAGAAGGTGAGTGAGTAAGCTGAGTAAGAGTGATGTCTGGTGAAAGATCACTCGCGTATTTGCGATTTGAAGTTTCAAACTTGATGTCTGTTTTGCTTGTTATGTAGCAGGGATCAGAGATCGAGGAAGTGAAGAGCAACAACAGCTCGACCATCACCGCCGCCTTAGCTTGCGATGCCAGCTCTTCGTCTGGAAGCGAGGGCCAGCCGATCAAGAAAACCTGCTCGGACTGCGGCACTTCCAAAACCCCGCTCTGGCGCGGCGGCCCGGCTGGCCCGAAGGTAGTATCTTTAACCTCAATCTCTCGGCAGATCGAGTAGATCGTTTCTGACACCGATCTGCTCTGTTTTGCAGTCGCTGTGTAATGCCTGTGGGATCAGGAGCAGGAAGAGGCGACGAGCTCTGCTCGGTCTCACCAAGCCGGAAGAGAAGAGATCAAAGAAAACAACGGGCAGCACCGCCAGCAATGGTGGCGTCACTGGTGTGAGCGGCTGCAGCGGCGAGGAGAAGCTGACGAGTCATCAGAAGCTGACAGGGCTGACGTGGCAGAGATCAACGGCTGAAAAATACCGGAGAGTACTTGGAGAGGAAGAGCAGGCTGCTGTCCTGCTAATGGCCATGGCTTACGGCTCTGTTTTCGCTTAAAATTAAAACAGTTTAATTAGCGCTAATATATGTCCCAAATTAGATTATGAGATGAGGTTTTTGTGTGTGAGAGTGATTCTTCTTGTAACCATGCTCGCCTCAAATTTATGAAAAAGGGTTCCTTGATGCTCCAAACTACGTCGTTATGCTTGTAGAAAGATTGATGGATGATTTCGGAAAGAATTTACTCGTGGGTAGGTGTTGAATGTTGACAGTCCGCTAGGTTTATTATAGAAATTATTAACGATATTTTATATACTCCTCTGTCCTCTTTTACATGTCACTTAACCGATTTTTTTTGTCCACTTTTACTTGTCACTTACCAATTTTCAATGCGTATTTAATATCAACAACTACCTTAAAATGTCAAACATTAATCACTTCATTATCATAATCAATAAAGAATACATTTCTCACCAATAATCATCTACCAATTTTACTTTTTGCACGAACTTTTTCAAAAAATTATTAACCACCTACCTATTAAATTTGTTCAACCGCTAGCATTAACTTCACCTTAATATACTCAAATTAACCTTAAACGACATGTATTAGAGGACGGAGGGAGTATATATCATCTCGTGTTCTAAAAATCTTTGTTTCAGACTGATTAATTAATGATTAATTGTTAAATAGTATTAAACTTGTTCAAGACTTAGTTTTTTTATTGAAATAATAGTTTTTAAACATATATATTTATAATTAAAGATTAAATTTATTATTAATATATATAATTCCGATTAACTATACGATTAATCACCACCTGACTTATTAGTCGCTAGATGTTGTGTTCACCGCCTAACATTTTTAGAATATTGCATATTATATAAGGCGCTTTCTAAAAGCGTCGTATACTATATGAAAATACTATTTATGTCATTTTTATTTAAAAGTGATGCATATAATTGTTAGGTCGGATTATATATGATATTTTTAAGTCGTATAAAGTCTAGGATTTTTTCAATTAAATAATTTTACTTTATATGATGTTTTAAGATTAAAAATATCATTTTTAATTATAATTAATTATTTAAATCATTTTTAACTGTTTACTGAGATTTATGTAAAATTTATTTCAATGTGAATGAAAAGTTTGTAAAAAAATGATTTATGAAAATATTGAGATAACATGAAAACAACACACAAATCTGTTTTAAATTGTTTCAATGGAAACACCTTAAATGTGGTATTTGAAAATTAGAATATCACATTTAAAATATTTATTATTTGTAAAAAAAAATTGACTGTGTCCATCACGATTGACTGAAATGAGAGATTGAATTACATTTAAGAGTGATTTTTTCGAATGAACATACACCCGTTAATGAGGAATATTCACATCACGCATGCAAAAATTATAATATCATTTTATTATTTATTATTATTAACATTTTTTTTTTGAATTTTCCACCTGGGACAGTTTTTTCATTGAAATATCATTCATTTATTGCGTGGAGCATTTAAAAATGACTGAGCTTTGAAGGAGGGAAGACGACATGAGTTAGGTCATGGTGTCAGTTTGACTAAAAAAATGATTATAAGAATGTGGGATTAGTACCATGTTGCCTTGTCGCAGACTACGTTAAATATTTTGCGGGTCAAGTGGGGACGAGGTTGTTTATCACAATGCGGGTCTCGAGTTATTACATTAATAAACGAAGTTTCATAAATTTTATTTTTATAAATTTTTAATCCATTTGAAACAAAACTTGCACACATTTATCTAACATGATTATAATTTAATTAATTATCAATGATAGTAAAAGATGATGTTATTAAACTTAAAACTTCTAATTAGTGAAAACAATCATAGATAATAGTTGAACGCTTTTAATTTTAAAATACGGTTTGAAATTCAAATCAATTTAATTTAAAGGACTTTAGATGACATTTACAAATATATTGCGTCGTTTAAAGTTTCTTAATAAAATTTTTTACATAATAAACATTGTTAAAAAAATTTCTACGATCCGCTTCGTGCAGGGGACGATGTAATGTCAGAAGAAGAATGACGAAGCGATTAGAAATCTCATACATAACTTACTTCTTCAATGAAGATACCCTGTAAATACTTATAAAAATGGAAGCTTTGGAGCTTTTCAAACGCAAAATTTCCAGCTCAGGGTATCTAAAACTGATTGCAAGCATGTACAAAGATCATCAGTTAGTAATAAAATATTAATATTATATCAAAATTAATTAATGTCCGACATGTGTCACTTTAAATTTTTAACTATCGGTCCAAAATTTCTTATTCCAAAGCAAGACATGTAAAATAGGCTACTACTTGAGAGTTAACAAATGCACAAACCTGCTTCCTGCAAATGTCTAAAATCATCATCCAGAGCATCACTTCACATAAAAGAAAACAAACATATATGTGGCTGAAACCTTAGCCTTGATGCATCTGCCTCTTATCATCCATTCAAGATCAAGTGCCAAAAAATTCACAGGCTCGTCTTTGGGAACCATAGCTGTTCCGACTTCCAAGCAGTCTAACGAGGGTTTAGAAACTCTAGCAAGCAAACCCTGTCCTTGAATATATATGATGAATCCCGGCCAACTTATTAAGACCATGACAAAACTTCATACGTAAGAGCAAGCTATTTACACCTGATGAGAAAAGAAGTAAACAGTTTTGGATTATATCTGAGATTGTGTCCTAGACAGGGATATTGCCGATTGGTGGGTATCCGCCAAAGTCGAATTCGTCATCAGCCGCTCCATTGCTTCCGGGATGCTGAAAGTGTGACAGGAATCAATGAGCAATATTGACTGTTTCCAACTTGTTCTTACAGTCGCGGAAATTAAAAGTTACCTGTTTGAGAAGGGCGCTCATGAGGTCTTCTTGACCATATGGTTGAGGTAGAGAGTCGAAATCACTCATGCTCTCACCTTTGATCTTCACTGAACTGTGGCCGGTAATTTGCTGGCTTGTGTTTTGGGCACCATAGGGTTGTTGCATTCTTTCGCCAGAGGAGTAGACCGCCGGTAGGCTTCCAGCATTAAGTGTCGTCCCGACTGAATAGTTCTGCTGCTGGACTTTCACAGATGGCGAGATATCAAAGTTACCCTGCAAATTGTTCGGCCGGTGAGAGCCTTCAAACTGCACCCCTAAAGCGCGCAACTCCCACGGATGAGATCTCAGCTGATTAGTTTCATTGAACATGTCGTAGTTTAAACCATATCCTACCGGACCCTTTATTCTAGAGTTTGTTTCGTCGTGGAGAGTTCCTTTTGCAGCCGTGACACCAGGAGCGCTTGCTAAAGGAAAACTATTGCCAGGCAACTCCGAGTTGTCCATCGGGAAACTAGTTACCGGAGCTGGCTTTGAAACAGGACTGAATCCTGTCAGGCGATTGTCATGCGCAGGGTTGTTATTTCTCATACGAACAACACCGATCCCATTTGAGACACTGAGCGGGCCGATTGATGATGGAATCTTGGACAATTGTGCGCTAGCGGGTTCGTTCAATAGTTGAGCCCTTGACTGCGGCTGAGGGGCCTGCATCATTAGCGAGCCGCTACTGTTACTGTGGGGACTAGGTTGCATGTTCACACTCCCGATCGATGACTCCGAATGATGCAAGCTCGCAAGTTGCTTTGACTCCATATTTGTCGGGATTCCATGAAGCAAGTTTATCTGTTTGCCATTCGCCATTTGTTGAAGGTGTTGCACTTCTCCAAACCTCGTCTTGGGATTTTCAAAACTGAAGATGTTTCTTTGATCAATTCCGGCCATGGTCATACCCGGCAAAGTATTCCCTTTATTGAAAACTGCTGACTGAATACCGGCCAGGCTTTGTGCCGGGAGGTGACCAGATGCCGCTATTGCTTGAAGGTCTAATCCAGTGAGTGAAGACATGGCCCCGAACGGCCCCTCCTGCGATCCCATGAAACCGTTGTTGAGAAGAACACCCGGGTGTTGAGGCACGCCCCCGCTTATCCTTCTTAGATATAGACGGTATTTCTGCAACCAAGGCTTCCGTTTCAAAATAAATCAAGAGAGTAAAATTGTAAATCAATCTCGGAATTTCTAGCTAAAACGGAAACTGGCCTGCAAATGGCTCGCAACATTCTCTCTTGTGAGCCCGGGAACGTTCATCAACTCCAAAATCTTCTTCGGAACGGCCTCTGTTGAATTACGCCCGCTGGTTAAGCAAAGGAATCGTCTTGAAAGATCTAAACTGTTTGCAATCGTTAAAAAAGTGCTTACTGTCGATTCCAAGTTGATTGACGGCCGATACAAATTGCTGATGAAGCTCCACAGACCAAACGACCCGAGGCTTTTTCAACGTGGATGTGTCATCTCTGTCGTCCACATCTTCCTCCTCCTCTTTACGCCTTTTCGAGTTTCTCCAACTGCCACCTTCATTAGCCGAAGATGAGTAATCGGCCTCTTCTGTTTGTTTCGCTATCCTGTTCTCCACCTCTTCCCCGCTCCTCGATTGCTCCAAGTCCTTCCACTCATGCTTCTTCTTCCTTACGACGTGCTGCCAGATGTTTTTAAGCGCGTCCATCCTCACCGGTTTAATCAGATAGTCGCACGCACCGTGCGTCACTACCTTCATGACAACGGCCTTAGTGTCGTCCGCTGACATCACTGCATCACCAAGCGAGGTCATAAAACTAGAAATACTGGCAACAGGCGATCATAAAATCATAATTCATAGCCTAACTTCATCATTCCAAATGCAACTTACTAATAACGGGAAGATCCATCTCCGAACCGACATACACGAGTAGCTTAAACCCGTCCATATCCGGCATATGGACATCGCTGATAACAACATCGTATCCGTTCTTGTTCTCCCGAAGCAGCGACAATGCTACTTCTGCTCTATTGCACTTGGTAACTGGATAAAGCAAAGCCAGGATTCAGATCAACAAGAAATCACAAAACTCTGAAACCAGATATTTCGTCAAATGATTGATACAAATCCACAACCCTAACAAGAATTGGATGTGAAAATGAATACGAATCGAGCCATAGCAAGAACCCAGATTTCATACAGGAATCATAATTCTCAATTAGCTAAAGCACAGACAAAGCCCTAAAACCAACCATTTGGGATTCAAAAAACCCTAATTCCAGATCTCAAGCTCAAAAGGGAGTAGTAATGAACGACAAAGCCTTACCTTCATAGAGACAGCTCTTAAGCATCCTCTCCAAGATGGCGAGACAGGTCGGATCATCATCCACCACAAGCACCCTCAGTCCAGCCGGGAACCTGTCGGAGGCAGCATCAACGGGTCTCCAATTCCCGCCGCAGGAGCTCGCCACCGCGGACATCGATCTTTTGCCGCCGGAGCTCAAATTCATCAAACCCACTTCGCGAAAACCCAACTGGGCGCTCTGAATTCCTGAAAAATCCAGACACCCACGAAAGCACGGAGCAGCCCACAGCAGACGAGTTCAAGGTAACAACTGAAGCAGGCAGGCAGGCAGGCAGATGGTTGAAATTGAATCCACCTCCAGAAAAGGAACAAACTTTGCCGTCGATGGGGTTCGGATTAGGGGAGCAGACGGTGTAAGCTGTTTGATGGAAGCTCGTAGGAAAGTGGGGTTGGGTCTTCAGGTCTCCAACTTGATGTTGGCATTGTGAAGTGCTGTAAAAATAATCAAAGGTGGAACCTTCCGGATGTTGATGGATCCAATCCAGCTCATGTATACGCTTAACAACTCATGAGAGAAGAACGAAGATTACATACACATTTCGATGATCGATTAACCCTTGATGATGATGTTGATGGTGGTGGTGGTGGTGGAGAGATGGATCAGTTAATGCTCGCCATTTTTCAGTCTCTGAATCGCGTAAATCTCTCTCTGCTCTATCAACAATATCAGCAACTGTCTTTACCAGTCTCTGCTTACTGCTTGCACATGTTCCTGCCTTTTTTATTTAATATATATATATTTTTTGCTCAGGTACTATTTGTTACTGTTTTCCGTATTGGTAGAAAATAATAATTTATGATTCGTATAATTTTGTTTGTTATAAATTTTAGGGAAAAAAAGTATTGTGAATTATCACCGCTTATTTAATTATTGTCAAAACTATCACGATTTTTAAAAAAGACATGATAAAAAAATATTGGATGATTTTATAAAATAAAATTCACCATTACGTTTCCAAAATTAATATTTTATAACACTTATATTTGTGTGCGAAAATTACATCGTTCGGTAAGTGGTGGTAGTTTTGGAATGTAATGATAAATTTTATTTTAGAAAATGAGTCCAATTTTTTTTCATCGCACCATTTTTAGAAAGGGATAAAACCCAAAAGGGGCCCTGAACTACCACCGCTTACCCAATTGCGGTCAGAACTACCACGATTTCTAAAAAGGGTGCAATGAAAAAAAAATTGGATTGATTTTCTAAAATAAAATTTACCATCACATTCCTAACATAATATTATTATAAGACTTAACTTTGTGTGCGAAAATTACATCGTTTGGTTATCAAAATATATTATATCATTTTGCGCACATAAAGAAAACGACGTCATTTGATAATCAAATGACATAATTTTTGCACAAAAATCTAAATCTTATAATAATATTAGGTTTGGAATGGAATGATACATTTTAATTTAGAAAATCAGTCCATTTTTTTTTTCATTGCACCCTTTTTGAAAATCATGGTAGTTCTGACCGCAATTGGGTAAGCGGTGGTAGTTCAGGGCCCCTTTTGGGTTTTTCCCCTTTTTAGAAATCGTGATAGTTTTGACCGCAACTAGGTAGGTGGTGGTAGTTTAGGATTCTTTTAGATTTTATCCCTAAATTATAATGCTCTTCTATTTTTTTCACAGTTTTTAATAATTCATTTTTAAATTTTTAAAATTTAGTTTACGCGTAATTAATGATAAATAATTTTGGAGGAAGAAGCCTTCAAATTCAGAAATGAAAGTTTAAGTTTTGGAGAAAGTGCGTCATTTTCGCATTATCTAATTATTAATGTTGAAGATCAATATTTAATTTGGTTAAGCTGAACTAGCTCATTACGAAGGTAGACAAAAAATTAGAAAAGAGTCCAAGTGAAGGGAAAATAAGGAAGGTTATAGAACTCTTTAGAATCTTACGAATACGGCTACCTAAGAGAATATTCTCAAAAAAATTTCAAGAGAAATTTAGTGTGTGTTTGGTTTAGAAAAAATTAAATTCAGTGAAAAACAGAAAGAATATGATTTCAACTATTTTTACTTTTATTTGATTTGCTATGAAAAATGTCAAGAAAAATAATTCCATCTAATTTTCCCTTTTTATGGTACCACCATAATATTATTTAAAGTTGTTGTAGATCAAATGATCAATTGACAATGAGTTGTCTCACTTTTTATCTTCGAGCCTTCATGCCTTGCACCAAATGAACTTGTTTGTCACCTCTTTGAAATTCTTAGAAGAATATGGATCAATGATCTCAGTGTCTTTAATCAGATTCGTGTTGGTATATAAGAAAAGCAATGTACCTAAATACATATATTTTTTTTGTTTTTCGCTGTGGTCAGGGGCTGCACACCCATTCCACCTTGATAGTGACGCTCATTCTCACTGCAAGCCAGCTCACGCGCACCTCCAGTAAATGCGGCACCAACAGGACTTGAACCCAGGACCTTGAGATTGTTAGACAACACCCAAGACCACAAGACCAACACCTTATTGGTGCTAATGTTAATATGTCTGCCGCAAAATGTCTACCAAGATGATATCACTTTAGTTAAGTTTGAATGCATGAACAATTTTCTTCATCTGATTTGAAGTGTAGTATTTCTGATGGTTGTGT
>NQLW01000059.1:2611098-2625394 GCA_002312845.1 Kalanchoe fedtschenkoi
TTCAATTCTATGGACTCAAAAGATATTAATATTAATAAGAATAACTAATGACATCATCATTCCCATTTGCGTGAGATGGGTCGTAATTGTATAGTTTGACAACCATGTTTGCACACTAAGTTTCCACATTCGTTTAGAGTCAAGACCCGTCCACCTCGTTTCATTTTCAACCACGCGCATACATGTTTATAAGCAGGAACACCGTCGCTGCTGTGATATCATGTTTGTTTGCCATGTTTCGATTAGGGTTTGTTTTCGTTTCCAAGCCGGAAGGAAAGCGAGGACATTACATGTTCGTTTGCCCCTTTAAAAAGGTTCTTGTACTATTTATCATTTTTTTTAAAAAAAAAGTCTAATAGGTTAATTTCTCAGTTTCGGCAGTGTTGGTTCTAGGAATTTAAAGGGTATGAAATAGTTTGAAGTCTCAGGTCGATGTAGGTGGCGGATAAATAATAGACAGTTAGATGAAATTAAGTTAGTTTCTGAATGGATTGAGTACTATAGTTTGAGTTTAACACTGCAACCGTTAAAAATGTTTATTTATTTATTTTGATGAGTTATGAATTAAATTAAGTTATATTGAGTTGTTTTGAGTTGAATTTTGATTATAAAAATTGAAATTTAAATTCAAATTGGGGATGTAAAATTAAAATTTATACGAAATTAAAAATATTATGTGAGGAACTTGAACATTTGACCTTATGAAGAGGTGACAAGCGCCCAAGCCTATTGAAATGAATTTCTTTGGGCAATTATCACTTGGTTTTTTATATTGTTAAATAGAAGGGAGAAGAAATAACTTAAATTGAATTATTGAGCTACCATCTCTACAAATTTTGCTTTTTTAAGTGAAATGATTTATAGTCTAATTGCGCTAATAAAACTTATAAATGAAAAGAGAGAGAGAGAGTTGCACGATGCATCTACTAGTAAGAATAATCTGAAAGCATATTATGAGAAGACATGGTGAAGTAAGTAACGATCGGTGGGAAATATGAATCATTTTATCTAAAACTATGGCTTTTACATTTAAATATTTAAATCATAATGATATTATAATTCAAATAAATTAACAGAAATTCAACAGTAGACTGAAGAATACAAAGAAATGAGGATTCAACAGGAGCCGTTAGGGTTTTGGATTAGCTTAGACGAAACACTCTCTTAAGAGAAGTTGTGGGGTTGTAAGCAATTATGATAACACCGGTTAGCTGCTTATGTGATCATGGTTGGAGAGTAATCAGTCACATGGGATTGTATACAAGCGCACATGCTTGTGAAAAGGATGTTGGCCATGGTGATGGAGACAACTGAAACAATTGTTAGGTCTGTGGGTTAGCTTGCTGCTTAGTTAACCAGGATTATGCCTTTAGGGGCATGGAAACCATGTTTAGGGTAAAAGATTGATTGATAGTTTTAAGGATTATGGATAGGTTCGCACCATATAAGTACATCAATAATTAATTCACTCACGTGTTAAACAAAAATATCATTAATTAAGTTACGTTTAGGTGAAAGCAAATCAATATCTATCTGCCATCTCTTTTTTTTATATTAAATACGATAAATATAAAAAAATACACATTCATACCACCATCAGGCGTGATGCTTTGAATCGAAAACTTTTTTTTGTTGACATTTAATTATTGGCTCTCTTCTAATTAATCGGGGGTCTTTTGAGTGACTTCAGTTGCACGAGATAAAAGATTTTTGGATATTTTCTAGTTGTAATATAATAAGAAAAATATGGTAAAGATAGTCTCTTTGATTTTTTAGTAAAATTTTCTAGATATGTGAATGAAATGAATTATTTATCTTCAGTTTTTTTAGTATAATTTTCTAGATCTGTGAATGAAATGAATTATTTATCTTCACATATCTACTTAGATATCTATTTTAATTATGAGAAAAGGGGCTCTGTTTGTCAGAGTAGATAATTTATTTATAGGTAAAAAGAAAATATATAATACCCACCTAATTAGCTTTATTATTTTTAATATGCATGAATAATTTCGTTATTAATTGGTAGAGTAGAGAATTTATCTACATTTGCAGGTGAAATGACAATATACCTACTTAATTAGCTTTATTTTTTTAATATGCATGAATAATATAGTAATCGAGAAAATAAAAATAGAAAATAATGTAAGAATAGATAATGAAGATTTTTTTTTCTCTTTCTTATGTTAATGACTAAAATGTCCATGCATATTAATTAAAGGCACTAAAGCTAATTGAGTGAGAGCATTAGTGCTTTTCATCCGCTAAAATTGATAATATTTTTATTCTCTGCTAAGTAGAGTCCCTAATCAATTTTATTATTTTGAATAAAACGGTCATTTGAAAAGCAAAAATGCTTTGGTAGAGACTTATAAATGACTCATTTTTATATGGGGAAAGAGGTTCTCCTTGTCGCAAGAGAGTTCAATTCTACTTATGCACGTGAATTTATCATATACCCTTCATTTAATTCACATCTCAAACATGATGGATGGGGCAAATTAGTAATTGACAAAAATCAATTTTACTTGTCCGTCAATTTTCAGCAGGGGAGTAGATGTTGGAAGGGAAGTTGGATTTCTCGATTTCCTATCTGTCGCTCAGAACAACGGACGGACTGCGGGCCAGCTCACGCGCACCTCCAGCGTATCTAAGCGTAAATGCGGTACCAACAGGGTTTGAACCCAGGACCTTGGAGTTGTTAGACAACACCCAAGACCACTAGGCCAACACCTTGTTGGTAATCAGAAGGGAATTTGGAAAGCTACTCCTGTGTAATATATTAGTCGAGGAACGACTAGGCAAAATTCCGAGATAGATCTCATGGATCATCAGATATTCAGTTTGAGTAAAGTGTGTTCGTTCATAAAGATCATCTCATAAATTACTTGATGATCCGTGATTAAAGATAAATCTTGTATCTCTTGAGATTCAAATAAATAAAAAACCCCTAAATATTAAGAAGACTGGACTCATGCCACCATAACAATGGATTGTAACATCTGCACCTGCCCGACCCATGCCACAACATCTAACTAATATACAGGGCACGGGCAGGTGGCTTGGCCTCAGTATCTAGTCCATTTTCTTTTTTTTTCTATAACTCTTTTCTTTAATGTTAATGTGATTTTTTCATCCTGTTGGTAAGAGGTATGGTCAAATAGAATAAAATATGTATTAAAATTAATTTAATAAAATTATAATGATGTGGTTTTTTAATTTATCAATTCGTGTTTGGTAGAAAATTTTTATTTATTCCAACTTTTATTTGTAGATTATTAATAGATGTTCTTTATGTTTTGCATAGATAGTTGAGTATTATAATTCTCTTATTAAATGGCAACCAAACAACCTTACAAGTATATTGCAATTAATAGCATACCTCATTTTGTTAATGCTACCAAACATACACTAATTGAATTAAGCTAAAATGATTTTTTTTAATTAGACTAAGGCTATGTCTGTTTTACAAAAAAAATAAATATGAGAGAGATGAAAAATGAATTATGTACAAATTCCATCTTATTTTTAAAAGTTTGTTTAGAGATGAAAAATTATAAAATCATTAATCAAGATAACTTTTTAATGTAACTAAAATTTTATTCTAATTTCATCTAATATTCGTTTCTCTCCCTTTTCTTAAACCTAGATAGGTAGAATGCCCAACAGAGCGATTAAAAGAGCAACAATATTAAAGTTAATTCAAGTTTAATCTAAAAGTGTAGGAAATGGAAACACTAAAAAAAGCACAGTCTTCAAAATATAGGGTCAATGACAGCTTAGGGTAATGGAACCGGAACCCTAAAAATTTGCTCTCTTTTTTTCGTGATATTCAATAAACTGCCGACAAGATGCACGCTGCAGTTCGATTATAATCGGCACAAGATTTTGAAATTATTTGTCACTTTAATGAGCCTTTTAAGTGGTGGTTCCGGTAGGTTTGAAATTATTAGTACAACAATGATTATTTTTTTGTGTCACTAGTGTTCGATTTCAGGAATCATTTTTACTAGGGATAAAAGATAAAACTCAAAAGAGATTCTGAACTATAACCGTCTATCCAATTGCGGTCAGAACTATCACAATTTTCAAAAAGGGTGCGATGAAAAAAAAAATGGACTGATTTTCTTAAATAAATTTACCATTATATTTCTAAACTAATATTATTATAAGACTTAGATTTGTGCGCGAAAATTACGTCTTTTGGATAGTTCATAACCGCGATTGGGTAAACGATGATAGTTCATGACCCCTTTTGGATTTTTTCCCTTTTTACTATTAGACTACAATTCCGATAGCCAAAACTTTTTTTTTTGTGCATTAGACAGTCGAAGCGTCATTATTCAAGTGTCAACTTATGAATCTTAAATACCATTTAAAATATTCACTAAAGATGATGTTTATAGGTTAAAAATAATGTCTGAAATATTAATTAAAGATGATGCTGTTTGGTTGTAAGTTTGTCTATTGTCTAGAAGAATAGGTGGCAATTTCAGAATAGACGACGCTTATAATCTATAAATTTCAAATTAGAATTATAATTTTAAACTAATAAAAAAAACTAAAACAAGAAGTGAATAAAATGAAAATAAGTGAATAAAATACAGACAAATAAAAAAAATCTGCATCTTAACATTCATCTCCGATAGTTTGTCAATTAGTGTGTTATGCAATTTGATAAGCAAATCAACATGGTGTTTGTCTAGTGATTTTGGAGATTGTATAACAATTTCAAAATCAATTTTATATTTAAATACGCTAGAGATGCACATAAATTGATCTGCAACAAGTATATACGTCACTATCAATTTGAAAAGATAAACCACACCCTAAAACCAGAAACAAAGTAAAATTGGTAGGCAATGACTCGAGCTAAGAAATGGCTAGAATGAGCTGGAAAAGCCTGCATTGACAACAACTGGACGCGTGACTCGACTTCTTTGGGTTGTCCTTTACACAGGCCCCGCAGATGGATACGATCAGATCAGATCAAGATCAGATCAGCCTCGCAATGGCCCCCATGTTCAGTTATTCAAGTGGTCCGTAATATTCTCTGCACCCTGGCTCGTAGGGGACCAGATCAAACCAGGCCAACCTCTCGACTCATAATACATGTAATGGCTAGCCACCACACACATACAATCGAAAAAATAGAAAGTAGATAGTTCAATTATACACAAATTATAGTTCATGAGTTAAATTACAATATTAGAAGAGTTCATGGATATTTTTTAACACAAAAAAAAGTTCATGTGCCACTTTTATTTTTAATGATAGTTCATGGGACAATTTTAAACTTTTCCCTAAGATAAAAACTAAATTGAATATAAATAATTATTAATATTTTTATTAATGTAATGATTACATTTATGACCACGGTCAGCGCGACATAATACAACTCGTGCAACGTTTTTGATTGAATTAGATGAAAGTACGTTTAATTAGCATAATATTATTTATAAAAGATTAATTAATATTATTTATAATATTATTTATAAAATTTACAAATTGAGATTCATTATCATAATATCGTATAATTTTAACTACAAAATGACAAATCAATCCAATCTGTAAAAAGAAAACGAGTAAAAGAGGCCGGAGAGAATAGTAATTATCTCATACAATAAATAAATATATTAATATAATAAAAAATTGTAAAATAAATAAAGTCTCTTTCGACTTCTGTCTTCGAATCATACGTTGATAAATTTTGAAGAAAACAAGTGGTGCGCAGGTCTCCATAGCCAATCACCATCCGCCACGTAACAAAGCTAAAACACCTTGTAGACCTAGTAGTCATCAAACCCCAAAATCCTCCTCAACCCGTCGCAGGTCACGCCGCCAGCGCCGCGTTGGTCGCCGCCGCCCAATCTCACCATCGCCACAATCTCCTCCTCGCTCACCTCCAACCCCGCCATCTTCAAATACCTTCTCAAATCCTCGCAACCCACCTTCCCGTCGCCGTCCCCGTCCATGACTCGAAAGGCGTCCTCCACCACCTCGTACCCGTACCCTCTGCTGCCGTCTTTCCTCGTCCGCAGAACGCGCTCGAACTCCTCGTATTCCACGAACCCGTCCCTGTTCGAATCCGCCGCGGAGATCATCGCATCGATCATCCCCTCGTCGGCTATGGGATGGAACGCCTCGTAGAAGGAGCGCAGGTCGTCGTGGCTGATCCTCCCGTCGCGGTCGGCGTCCAGCACGTCGAACGCCGGCTTCAGCGCCTGCGTGGGGTTCTCGGCCTTGGCGGCGCCGCCTGCTCCGGGGCACATTGCTGGATGCTTGCTGTTCTGGGTCGTCGACGAAATCGCGAAAAGAAGAAGAAAAATGTTGACAGATTTTAGGGGAGATGCAGCCTGTGAATATTCGTATATATATAGAAGAATAGAAGCCATGTGAATCGGGGTCAGGCAAGTTTCTTGAGTTGCTGACGTAAGCGGTGATGTCATGGGTCAAAAAAGATAGTCGAACGTGTCAAAGATGTGGAGGAGGGTGGTCGGTGATGTTTACAAGGTCTGGTTTTTGCAGGACTATTTGTAGGTGGGGTTGGTCCATTTTTTTGGAGTTTAGTTTGAGGCATGCAGACAGTTTGACAAACTCGATGAGTATTGAATGGAGGAGATTCGATATTTCGATTGATTGTTATAGAAAGCGTTTCACATGGGCAAATCATGCCCACATTATTATTGGTATAAGCTGCATTTCCTTAAATTATTTATCACACCAATATTTTTTCAGAATTACTACCAAGCTTGAAAGTGTAGTAATTGATATTTGAAATTGTAGAAATGGATATTTTGATTAATCATTTATTTTGCTTCTGTGTTAGAAAATTATGAATCTTCTCTCATATTGAAACGAAACACTTCAAAATTTGACATGAAACTCACTACTACCTAGCTTTAAATGGAGATGCCTGGCAAGGCGGGTCAAGAATGAAATATTCATATAAGAGTGTTGGCTCCAATGTTGACTCACCAGCAAGACATATCTTGGCCCTCACTCACACCTCACAACATGACTCACATTCACATATGATTCCTGAGTTTCTTGCTTTGTTTTCAGCCTTGAGAAGCCTGTGCTTACTGCTTCCCTTTGCTCAGGTGAGATCTTAGGAGCACAAAACCAGAAAAGCAGTAAAAAAGCCAAATGAGGGAAAGAAGAAGATATTTAAATATGAATTGGGGAGGAATGAGTTCATGGCCAAAATGGGTACAAGGAGAGGAGAAGGTATGTATCCTGAAAGTCTATCCCATCCTGAACTTTGTGAAACTCAGGTGGGAATCAGAACTTCAGGGGTTGGGTTTTACCTGGGAATCGGAACAAAAATAGGTAGGGAGGGAAAATGTTGCTTGTTTTTTTTTTTTCAAGATTGTGTTACTAGTGCTCCAAAGCGCTGCGGACTGAGACAGAATAGTCTAGCCGCGAGCCTCTGGAGATAAGGTCATGGTTTAAGAACAAAATAATAACAGTTATGTCGTCATGGAAGTGGCGCCGGACTTTCTTGTCGATTCTACGGAGATCTGAGTAACGCATTTCTCGCTTTCTGGCAGCTTCTTGGAGGGCGGCTTTGATGAGCCTTTTTGCACTTCCCTGTATCAGCACAAGCAGCTGAGTATTAAGATATGGGGAACACAAGAAGAAACAGGTTTTACGGCAGTCAATTAACAGCAGGCTGCCACACTAAATTTTTCTTACCAAGGCAAGAAAATGTATAAATCTACAGCTTATTCGGAATCCCATAATTGACTGAAAATTAGCATTGTATTTTTGGCTTTTCCAGTCAACAAGAAAAACCACGATATTAATAATCAAGTATTTTGAAGTGGAAGTTTTACCGCAGGTGGATGGTTGTGGACGATTTCCACCGCCTGCTCGTTGCTGAGGTGTTCCCAGAGACCATCTGATGCAAACATAACGAAAGAATCATTTGGGTGTATTTGATGTGAGATGATGGTCGGATTTGCACTCATATACGGCATGTGCATTGGTTGTGGCAGTCGAAATTTTGGATCGATAGGCTCCCTGTTATACTCTCCGTGTTTCATGTATGCATCGCCGATGGATCTCGAAACCTGTACAACCACCCAAAAGTAAGCTCAACATAAGAAACCTAGCATACTAACATAAAATGGGTAGGCTTAATTATCGAAAGCTGACGACGAACCCATAGAATATGTGCGCAACTTCGATGGCGCGTTCGGGTAGAAAGTTTGCAACCAGAAATACTAACCCACGTAATACTGACTGACCTGAATGATGCCTTTCACTCTCCAAACGCCATGCTTGAGGACAACAATGTCCGGATCATGAGGATGAAGCTCTTTAAGTTCGTGCCTAATCTCATCGATGTTAGCATTATGCTCTGTGGACAGCTGGATCGCAGCCATCCCCCCAGTGCTCCCGACTCTCTTCCCAAGCACAGCTCTCAAATCCCCAAGATTCGCGACAAATAGCGTCTGCTGGTACACCACCCCGACCAGACAACACGTCCCAGCCGTAGCCATACTGGGCCGCACGTTCCACAACTCCCCCACACGAGCAATAAACTCTTCCTCGGTTTGAAGAAACGCCCTCCGAATGATCTCGGCCGTCACAATGCCCCCATACTGAGCTGATATCGCTGCACGAACACCAAACCTAAGAATGGCAACATAAGAACAGGAATCCCTGAACACAAAATCAACAGAAAAACACTAAGCAACTGATCAAGTTAAAGCTCCTTTAGACGCATTCGATCAGACTCGTAAAATCCAAAAAGCCCGAATCCGATTTCTTTTGCTGAAATCAAACCTGATAAACACAATGCCCTATCACCAACTTACCACTATTCAGAATCCAGTTAAAATAAAAATATGATATTAAGAAAAAGGAAATGTGAAGAAAATCGGAGAAAGAAAATTCCAAACCCGTTCCATTATCAAGGCTAGACATGACATTCCTTAGTTTTATATACTTGTTCAATGTCGGTTCGAAGTTATCTCTTTTAATGTAAACTAGCCGTTGGATGTGGACCTTCTATTTAATAAAACTAGTCGTTGTAATAAGTGTGATCCTCATTAAATATAAACTAGCCGTTGAAATAATTGAAACTCTGATACAATACAAACTAGCCGTTGTAATAAGTGTGACATTGATTCAATGAAAACTAGCCGTTGTAAAATGTGTGTCTATAAAATGCACCTAAAGAAATGCTATCACATTATACTTTAGCTTTGCCTCTCTCCAAATCTCATAAATCAAAATGTCGCAAAACTCTGATCCTACCAACAACTTTGATTATGAGCAATTCTTAATTGATCAGCTTACAGATGACACTGACGAGCAAATGATGCTTCTGCTCCTAGAAGAACAACAACGAAGAGAAGAAGCACCCATCATACATCGACGGCCTCGTAGATACATTGAAAGAGATCGTGAGGTTGGAGATGATCGTCTTCGAAGGGATTATTTCGCTGAGCAACCAGTTTATCCTCCAGATGCCTTCCGAAGAAGATTTCGTATGCGAAAAGAGTTATTTCTCCGTATTACGAGAGATATTTCAAATAATAATGTATATTTACAACAGAGAAGTGATGGTCATGGTCGACTGGGCTTCTCATCAATTCAAAAGTGTACTGCTGCTATTCGTCAATTAGCCTATGGAGCTCCTGCGGATCACTACGATGAGTATCTCTGAATGAGTGAAACAACTGCGGTTCAAAGTTTATTTAAATTTTGTCATTGTCTAATACAGGTGTTTGGAGAGAAGTATTTGAGAATGCCAAATAATTCTGATGTTCAACGTTTACTGGAAATGCATTCGGATAAACATGGCTTTCCCGGAATGCTGGGCAGTTTGGACTGCATGCATTGGCAATGGAGAAATTGTCCAGTTGCGTGGAAAGGACAATTCACTCGAGGCGATCATGGAGTCCCCACAAGCTTCACATGATTTATGGATATGGCATGCATTTTTTGGCGTTGCTGGATCAAACAACGACATAAATGTGCTCAACCAATCACCATTGTTCAATGATGTACTAAGAGACGTCACTCCTACAGTTCAATTTATGGTAAATATGTCAACTTACAACAAGGGTTATTATTTAACTGATGGCATATATTCCGAGTGGAGTACATTTGTTAAAAGTTTTTCTCATCCGGAGGATCCAAAGAGGAAGATATTCAAACAGAAGAATGAGTAGGCAAGGAAAGATGTTGAACGTGCATTCGGGGTGCTGCAATCTCGTTGGGCTATTGTACGTGGTCCTGCACGATTCTGGTATAAAAATCATATACGTGATATCATGTATGCTTGCATCATTTTGTATAATATGATCATTGAAGATGAAGGAGATGCGGCTGTGAACTGGGTAGATGAAGAAATAGAACCTCCAGTAAATCCAACTCAAGGACCTGCTCCTCAATTTCACCAATACATTCAGAGACAAGCTGAGCTTCGTGATAGAGATGCTCATCACAAACTTCGAGCTGATGTGGTCGAACATATTTGGCAACAATTCGGAGACCTTGATTTGAATTAAGTGCAAGTTGTCATATTATATATATTATTGAGTGTTATTTTATTTATTTTAAGCTTGAAATGTACTAAATTGAATGTTACGTTTAATACGTTATTATTTTTATAGTTTGATGAAATATTTTATTATTTAAATTTTTTAACATATAAATATAAAAAAAGTAACATGAATTAATAATTATAAATAATTAAATATTTGATGAATTTAGAAAAGATTTAATTAATATAATATGAAAAGATAGAAAAAAAGTATAATATGACATGTGGGTCCCATGAACAGAGATTTGAGAGGTTTGTTTCAATGGGAGTTTAGGTTTGTGAAAAGAAAATTTATGACAATGTTGAGTTGACATGACACAAATCTGATGTGGCATGACACAAATCAACTTTTTGGTTTGTTTCAATGGGGATGCCCTAAGTACTAAGACTACATATCTTCATTGGAATCTGATCCTAAATAGTAAAGCAATTTAATTTGTTGTAAGGGTGGTTACTGATTGGAAAATCAAATGGGAAAAATTATGAACCGAGCTAAAAAGTTTGCAATTTTGATTTTTTTTAAATTATCATTTCTACGAGTTTTATTATCCATTCGATTTCCTACTTAAAATCGTAGTTGTAAATTGTGGTTTTCATAGAAGAATCCATAATTTCAAACCCTAGTTTTTTTAATAAAAACATCAATTTGAAATTGTAGTTCACAACTGCAATTTTCTTTAAATATAATAAATTTAAAATTAAAATAAATAATAGAGTAAAAATATTAAATATGGAAGAGGGTAATTTTAAAATAAAGGGAATTTTTTTAAAAAAAAGTGGTCCTGAACTATTGTCACTTATTCAATTGCGGTCAGAACTATCATGATTTCTAAAAAAAAGTGCGATGAAAAAAAATTGAGTTGATTTTTTAAAAATAAAATTTATTATTATAGTCCTAAACTAATATTATTACAAAGACTTAAATTCGTGTCCGAAAATTACGTTGTTTGTTTATCAAAATAAATAATATCGTTTGACGCACATAAATAAAATAATGTCTTTTCCTACTCAATTATTCATAATCCTCTACATCTTAAGCATTATTCAAAATCAGTCCAATTTTTTTTTCATCGCACTTTTTTTAAAAATAATAATAAATCGGACCATAATGTAAGTGATGATATATCAGAGTCGTTTTGTGTTGTCCCCTAAAATAACTATGCAACTTCGAAGGTCCATTCCATTGACTCGGTCCGTTAATTGTTTAAGCCGGTCCGAATTATTTGCATCTTTCCCAACTGAACCGTTTTTGACCAAGTCAAAGGCTCCGATGGGAACGAAACGGAACAATCCATTCCAGAAAAACTCACTGCTCTTCCGCACACAAAGATTCCGCTCGAGCTACAGACAAACCATGATCCTGTACTGTTCCTCGTCCCACCGATCCGACGTCTCCATCAGGCATCATCTTTGAATCGATTTGTTTTCGTCGAATCCTATGCGGTGGCGGGTCATTGTGTCTCTTCTTGTCTCGCTGTTGCTTCTTCCATCTTCCGCCATTCGTTTTAATTGAAACAGATTCACCTTTTACTCGGTCAATAACATTTTGAACTGGTCAGAACTCTGTTTCAAATTATTTTTGATTGAAGGGAGAGTCCAAACCGATTTTATTGTCAGTTCAATTATAAATAATAATTACGATATATGAAATATTAATCAATATATACACACAAAATTAGATGGCTTTGTAGTAAAAAAAAATTTCGAGGTTAGTGTGGCAATTTGGGTGATAGTCCCTTGCAAAATATGTTGTATTTTATTTAGGTAAGATTAGATTAATATTCAAATAATCCTTTGTTTATAATGAACCTGAGCGGTCGAATCGGTTGGTCCAATTTGATTTTAATAACTATTAATTTTGTGGGAGTGATGAGATTTGAGGATGAGTGTAGCAAAAATGTTGAAGGAGCTTCACGATGGATTACAGACCAATTAATCGGAAATGTTGTGATATATTAAAAAAATTTTTTTTTTTACAACCGATTACTAAATGCCATGTGTGAATATTTTTCACATAATTTTTCAAACAGTTTTCCGTTAATGATGTCCATAATCTACCAAGAATTACTCATTTGCATTTTGTTTATAGCTATTGATTTGGTACATATGTCTTGTTCCTGAATCCTGAGTAATATCATACTCCTTCAAACCAATTTTTTATTAATCTCATCAATATTGAATTTCATTGTCATTTGTGATGCTTGTTGTTGAAGCTGGCCAAATGGACGATATCCACGTATTAACGTATCTCTTTAATTCAGCGGTAGAGCCAGTCAATGCAAAAATTGGTGGCGATTAAGAAATGTTTTTGTGGATGTTTTATATTAGGGAGACAGTGAAGTTATATAGTGTTCGCAATTTCTGAACAAGAAACAGGAAAATACTTTTTTTAAAATTCTCTTGGTTAGCAGTCTTGCTTTGGAATTTCAGGGCCTGAAAGATGTCGCCGGCTATGCTTCGTGATGAACAGTATCAGTCGGCTTCTCATGAGAGATTGATTTCTTTCAAGGGAAACAAAGGGAGCCCGAAGCAATACCGCGGGGAAGAAGATGGGCGAAATTTGGGGTCCCTTGGGGAAGGACTTTCCTCGTCCAAGTACCTGCAACAGCATCAGCAAGTCTCTAATGGATATGGGTTCTTTGATGATGTCAACTTCGATGTTGATTCTCCACCCGTGCAGCAGTGCTTCGACGAGATGTCCAAGCTTAGTAAACTCCACTCCGAGGCACCTGCTGTCGAGCCTAGGAAGGAGGCGGGAAGTTCCGTCCAATACGCATCACTTGAGCTTCTGAATAGCTACGGAAGCGGGGTGAAAAGATTGAGTGAGCTGCGTCCGAGTCTGAGCCAGGCCAGGGTCGACTCCAGTTGGACAAGGCCAAAATTGTCGATTGATGAGATTCTGAAGACGGCTGCAGAGAACTTTATCAGCTCTTCTTCACACGGGGTTGACGGTTCCCCGATACTCAGCGGCGCTGCACATGGCGTCTACTTCTCCGGCCTCACTGATGATCAGGTGACCGATGTTGAACTCTTGGTTTCTCTTCTTTCTGCTGCTGAAAGCGTTGGGAGTCAGCAGTTTGAACGCGCAAGCAGATTGTTGAGCCAGTGTGAATTTCTTTCGTCACCGGATGCATGAACTGTCCAAAGGGTGGTTCATTATTTCACTGAAGCTCTGCGGGAGAGGATCGATCGAGAAACTGGAAATTTCACGTCAAACTATTTCAAGGAAAAACAGGCCTGTGACCTGAATGAGGCCATGAAATACGGCAACCCGATTACTCTCTCGTTTTACCAGGACATTCCTCTGTCTCAGGCGTCACACTTCACCGGAATACAGGCCATTGTCGAGCATGTAGCAACGGCTAAAAAGATTCATATGATCGATTTCGGACTGAGGCATGGCGTGCACTCTACAATCCTAATGCAAGCCCTGGCAGCTCGACATGAAGCTGTTGAACATCTGAAGATAACTGCTGTTACCACTACTTCAAGATCGAAGCTGGAGCCGACAGGCGCCAGGCTTTTGAGTTTCGCTAGGACCATGAAGATACCTTTGTCGTTTGACATCGTGATGATAGGCGACATGCTGGACCTCAGGGAAGAGCTCTTTGAGCTTGACGGTGAGGAAGAGGTGGTTGTCTATGCCCCTCTGCTGATGACGACCTTGGTCGCCCAGCGGGACCGGCTGGATCATTTGATGAGTGTGTTAAAAAACCTCGATCCATGCTTGATGGT
>NQLW01000591.1:0-10615 GCA_002312845.1 Kalanchoe fedtschenkoi
CTTTTCTTCTTTTTTTTTTCTGAAGCATTTGCTTGGAGTTTAGGTCTACATAATTCTATTCATAATTGTTATCATGTGATTTGATTGCATTGTTATCACTCATAAAATAACTCCATTTTATAGCATCAATTGGGATTTAGTTCTGAGTCATGTCCATGTGTCACACTTAGCTTTCGAGATATGATTTGTGGAACTTTTGATTTGAGTTCTATTTTCGATAATATATCTATATATACAACAGAATAGGATTGGGAGCGTCACGACGCTCCCGGTCGGTTCGGTTCGGTCCCAGTCGGTTCGTTCGGTTTCGGTTGGTTCGGTTCGATTTGAAATTGGTCGGTTCGATTTGGTTTCGGTTGGTTTGGTTTGTTCAGTTTGAAACCCGTTAATTTGGTTCGGTTTTAAATGTTAGTGGATCGGTTCGGTTTCAAATTTCAAAAAACCGATGACTAATAATTTGGTTTGGTTTTTAATTTTTCTCGAACCGGACCGATCCAAACCCGTCGGTTCGACGGGTACTCTGCCTTGTTATTAACTATAATTTGAGGTCTTAACTCTGATATCATGCTTAATATCCAGATTTGATGTGGCTGAGCAAAGTAGCGAACTAACTAGATCCATTGCCGCCCCCATTTTTGCAAGGTGCGAAATTATTTTGAAGTCATGTCTTCTTCTACTCAAGTGTTAAAATACTTGTCAATTTACATATAACACATGTAGGCAATTTTATTCTATTATAGGGAGAGCTATGCACATCCCGACCTTCATAATGAAAGGCCTTCAAGTCTTCGAGCAATACCAGGTGCAACTACGCCTTCTGACTGGAATGAAGCCTTGGATATCATTTCTAATGGATCTCCTGAACAGGTATTTGTCATTATTTCTTGTTATTTTCTCGTAGATTATAATGCATGCATCCTTACAAACAAACAAACTCCCCAGTCCGTTGAAGGAATGAAATTAGTGTGCCATGAGTTAGATCTGGTCACGAATGATCCAGAAAGCAGTGGAATGGAGGAGATTATGAAAGATGCAGATCGACTTGTGTCATGCTTAGCAAATAAGGTAGTCAAGATTCTTTTGGAATGGAGTAGAAGTAATTTATCTGTCCAAAGTCGTTCAAATTTTTCCTTTGCTCACACCAACCGGCATTATTTGAAGGTACCCAAAACCTTTGACTACAGTCTCGCAGGAGCTTCGTCAAGGTCTTGTAAATATGTGCTGAACACCCTGATGCAGGTAGATCAACTGTTTTTGAACATGATTATTATATTTATCTGCATGGATTGTTTCAGTTGCCTTACATGATACTTATCAACTTTATGTTAATGTTTCTTTCAGACTTTCCAGAATAGGAAGCTCGCGCATGCTGTGAAAGAGAGCATCCTTGACAGTCTAGTGACTGAGCTCCTTCTTTGGCTTTTAGATGACAGAGTTCCTCGTATGGATGATGGCAGCCAACTTCTGAAAGCATTGAATGTCCTGATGCTAAAGATTTTGGTACATTTTGAAACCTGAGGACTTGCCTTGTCTTAGCTGTTATGATTCTGACTTGTGATTTTGCATACAGGACAATGCAGACCGCACATCCTCATTTGTTGTATTAATTAATTTGCTACGCCCGTTGGACCCATCAAGATGGCCATCTCTTTCATCAAATGAGAGTCCTGCTATCAGAAACCAAAAGCTTTCAGATTTGGTCGTCAAGTGTCTCATCAAACTCACAAAGGTGGCTATCTTTTCCAGTAGATATTGATGTCCCTACCATTCGACCTGTTTCATGAATCTGCTTAGATTGATGATAGTTTAGGGTCCCACACGTCTAACTTACCTTGATTCCTGGATGCTGACGGCAATATTTCCGGGATATTTTATTAATTTGCTGGGGCTCATTTTGGACGCTTCTAATGTGATTTAGGTTCTTCAAAGTACCATATATGAAGTTGACCTTGACAGAATCCTCCGAAGTATTCATGTATACTTGCAAGAGTTGGGGATGGAAGAAATCAGGAGAAGGTAACACGTGTAAAATCGGAAGTTTATTCTGTTATTTAGTTTTCTTCGTCCATTGACTTTCTAGTTTGAACGTCCAGTTGATTGGCTTTTGACAATTGATTTTATTTTATTGTTAGAGCTGGTGCTGATGACAAGCCTCTTCGTATGGTCAAAACTGTTCTACATGAATTGGTCAAACTGCGTGGTACAGCAATCAAAGGCCATCTGTCCATGGTTGTCATGAAGAATCGAGCTTCGCAGATGGGATCAGAGTCAGACCCGTTTCGAGCTTCGAAAAAGGCTGTCACTCTTTGCGCGAATCGCTTCGGCCTGGGCTCGAAACGCATCGTTTGGAGCTGCGCGCTGGCGCGGCGGGTGACTCTCGCATCTCTCCGCAGCGTTCGCGTCTCGGATTCCGGCAAACGGGTGGTTGACGTTGACGTTGGCGTTGACGTTGAGTTTACGACTAGGGTTACTTCCTTGACCGCGCTCATCAAGAAAGACGTTGACTTTCTTGACTTGGTCTCCGACGGATTCTCCGCCGGCGACTTTTCAAGCAAAGCCCTCTCCTGCGCGTCTCGCGGCGGCTGCGCCGGCACGCGCAGCCAGAATATCGCCGAGCCGTTGTACACGAGCAGCCATATAATAAACAGCGCGAGGATCGGAGGCGAGAGGCACCCCGACAGCTGGTTCAACGAGCCGAACCTGCACCAGGGTTTTCCCGCAGCAGTATCACCCATGGCGTCTGAAACCCAAAAAGCTCCGATCTTTGAGCATCGGCTGCCCGGAGTTCAAACTCTGACAGCAGGTCGGATTCCGCAACTGTGTTTTGGAGGTCGGGTTGTGATTCAATGGCGGGAGAAAGATTTGCGAGTAAAGGTGGAAGCTTTCGAAGGTGACGACTTTGCTTTAAATTCTGAATAAGAGAGATTGAAAAGGCAGCTGAGGATTTTCTTGAATGATAGAAAACTGGAAAATTATTTTTTCATTTATTTTTGGATTGAATTTACTTAATTTGTTCATCTTGTGAATATATATTTGATTAATGATTGTGATACATGGAATAATATATTGTTGATTTGGATCTCAACCTAATTATGTTGTCAGAATTAGGACTTAATATCTTGGTCAATCCGTAGAGGAGATCAATTTTATTTATTTATTTCATCTTACTTCGGTTTAATCATCAATAAAAATTAGGAAAAAAACCCAAAAAGGCATAACTATGATCGATTATTCAATTGGAGTCGGAACTATCACGATTGTCAAAAAAAGTGCGATGAATAAAATTAGACTGATTTTCTAAAATAAAATTCAACATTACATTCCAAAACTAATATTATTATAACACTTAGATTTATGTGTGAAAATTACATCGTTTGGTTATCAAAAGACGTCATTTTCTTTATGTGCGCAAAACGATATAATTTATTTTGATAACTAAAAGAATGTAATTTTCGCATACAAATCTAAATATTATAATAGTATTAGTTTATGAATGTAATGATAAATTTTATTTTAGAAAATCTATCCAATTTTTTTTCATCGCACGCTTTTTAAAAATTGTGATAGTTCTAACCGCAATTAGGTAAGTGGTGATAGTTCAGGGCCTTTTGAGTTTTATCCCTACAAATTAATTCAAATAGTCAAATAGTGGAAAGAAGGACATTCTCTTAAAAAAATTTGGCTAAATTAAAGTCTTATTAGAAATATTTGGATTATAATCTAATTGCGACACACATAAATTTTTTTGTTGCAATGTTCAACGTGAAAGAAGCGGTCAATACTCAATATTTTAACATAATAAAATGATTCAATTATTTAATATATTTTAATTTAATTCAGAACTTATTCAAGGTCTAGTTAACTTTCTTTGAACGAGACCACTTCCAGCTCAATACTCCTAGTTATGGTTCTATTTGTTGTATTATATTCTACTTCATTTGTCATTTTTACTTCTCATCTGTCCACTTTTATTTAGTATTTAATAATTTTAATGTACATGTGATATCGTCACAGTAATTCATAAATTTTTTTTAATAATACATCACATTTTATATTAAATACAGTAAATATATACCTATCAAATTTGATCGATAACTAATATTAACATCTTCTTATTTCATTCAATTTAATCCTAAACGACTATTATAAATGGACTGCGGATGTGGTTGTGTATTGTACTTCTTGTGCTCAATATTCTGTGTGTTGAAAGATGAATATATTATTGCATGAGAGGATATCAGCACATGAATGAAGATGCCTTATGATCTATCATTGCAATGAATGGTCATAGTAAAATCAAGAAGCCACACTTATTGAGCAACTAGAGACAATAAAAACAACATTGAATATATGAATGCCAACAATAGTGTAATTATTTTACTAGGTTGTCAAACTTGGCAAGACGTGGATTAACTAATGGATGATTATTCCTTCCACCAACTACTGACGTAACTACCTTTCAACACACCAATCTGGTTCCATATGGATGGTGCAATGGTGTTAGTTTATGCATGGTGGGCTTCTAGTTCCCATTATTACATGCACTTTTTAGGGTTAATTTCTGTATGCAGTCTTATGTAAGAATTTTTGCTGTCACATGCAGTATGAGATTTGTGCAACTCATTGCCACAAGCTACACTTATAAGGATGCTTTAGGTCTTGATTGAAAAAGCTGTTTGTTGATCTTCATTGAGCAAAAGGGTGTACAAACTTTGCATATGCTTTTTATATTATGGTTTGGATGGATATTAGCTTATAAGTATACAAATATCAACATGATTTTGATGAGATGATAATATACATTTAGAAAAGTTGGGCTCGAGCCTCTTATCAAAATACAGACGATAGATTTATTGGATGAACGTTATAGTATGAATTTAAGGTTATTAAATTAGGATTCATTTTTGGGTGAATTTAATACATCACGTGTACGGTGGATTCTAATATTTTAACTCGCTTGTCATGTGACATGCATGCTAATAATTTTTTCCCAACAACAATTTTTGATAACTCAAATTTACATATGACAACTCATCATTGATGATTTTTTATTAACTTTTCATTATGACGAGGACACCCCATTAATAAATCCAAATGAAAATGCAAACTTGTATTATGAAAAAAATCGAAATTAGCCCATTTTTCAAAGTATACCCACAAATTTGGTGATATGTGTCAAAAAATGAAAATCCAGACTGACTAGTCAACCGTTTAATATGAAACTGTTTAAAACTATTAATCAAGTTTTACGAGATTCCAACACATTTTAGGAGTCTGTTATAATGATTTATTCTTGAAAAATCGAGTATCAAAGAGTGAACTTTGAAAAGGCAACCTGACAAAACAAGTGAATCAGATTGAGAAAAAATTATCGTGGTGTAACTAGACAACAAGTAGCTAGAAGGTGATTCTAGTTTCATTTTAAAAATATAAATTTGTAAATCAGGAGAACGAGAAAATCATAATCTTTCCATTTAGTATAGGGTTATATATTCACAGATTTTGTGATCCGGATAGAACAAATAAAAATTAAAAATAACTAGTCTAAGATGTAATGTGAAATTTTCTATAACTATTGGCCGAGTTTTACGGGGTTTCTACACATCATGGGGACCGTTTGAGGGATTTATTCTCAAAAAAATGTGCATCCAAAAGAGAATTAAAAAAAACGGACTTGATTAGGGAAATAGAAATTTATTGGGATAAAAAATACTCTCGTATCACTAGGCGAAATGTAGGATGTGATCCTAGCTCAGGTAGTAACGAAAGTCTGTAAGTCACGAAGATGAGAGAAAAAAAAAAAAGATCTATTTCCTTTTGATATGGTGATACGGGTAAAACTACAAAAATAAAATCCAAACTAACTAACCCATGGGTATATGAAACTTCGTAAGACTATTAACCAATATTTATAGAATTTTAACAATTTTAAGGGGTCCGTTTCAATAATTGTTCCTTAAAAATATAGCACCAAATAGTGAAATTTTAAAAGTTAATCTGGCGATGAAAAAAGCAATTTGGGTGAAAAACGATCTTGATATTACTAGACAAGTTCCTTTTCTACAATTGATTACATGTCGTCTAAAGTTATCATGACACTTTTTGTCTCAATCTTTTTCTCTTTTCATACCCAGATCACCTTTTAAAGTTTATTCTTCGAGCATTCATTCATGGATAAATCGCTTAATTGACCTTTAAAATGTGTCTGAATCCCATAAAATTTGGCCAATAGTCATAAAAACATTCAGTCTACACTATGAGAAAGTTTGCTTGAATTTTATTTTTTGATATGAATAACCAAATTTGTGAATATACAGCTACGAAAAATGGGTTGATTTTGGTTATCTCGTACTTTTCAAATATGCGGACTTCTGTTTCCATAACCGAGATAGAATCACCTTCTATGTTTTGTCTAGAGATGCCAGAACGGTTTTTGTCCCAATCTGTTTTTCTTTTTTATCCAAATTAATCATTCAAGGTTTGTTCTTCGGCCACAATTTTTCATGGATAAATAGCTAAAACAGGCCCCTAACATGTGTCTGAATCCCATGAAATTTGGTCAATATTTTTAAAAAGTTTCAATTTATAATATGATAATGTTAGTTATTTTCTAATTTTTGACCCGAATCACCAAATTTGTAGGTATATCCCCCACGAAATATGGGCTGATTTTGTGTTTCTCTTATTTTTCAAACATGCGGACTTTTGTTTCTGAAAGAGAGGCAGAATCATCTTCTACGTTTTATCTAGAGATGCCATAATAATTTTTGTCCCTATTCTTTTTTCATCTCTGCCCATATCATCATTTCAAAGTTCGTTCTTCGGGCACAATTTTTATGGATAAATCACTAAAATGAGCTCCTAAATATTATCTAGATCCCATTAAACTATGCAAATAGTCTTAAAAAGTTTTATTCTACACCGTGTGCTAGTTAGTTTTGATATTTTTTATTCGAATATCCACATTTGTGGTTATACCATATCGAAATGAGCCGATTTTAATTTTCTTTTATTTTTCCAACCTTCTGACTTTTGTTTCTAAAATTGAGATAAGATTACCTTCCATATGTCATCTAGAGATTCTACAACAGTTTTTATCCAAATCCGTTTGCCCTTTCTTACTGAGATTAATTAGCCTTTCAAAATTTATTCTTTGGGTACATTTTTTATGCATAAATCACTGAAATGAGCCTCTAAAACGTGTTTGAACCCCATGAAAATTATTGGCCAATAATCTTAAAAAGTTTCATTATATTATACGAAAAGTTAGTTCTATTTTTTATTTTTGACACGAATCACAAAATTTGTGAGTATACCCCTATAGAAAATGCATTGATTTTGGATATGTTATTTATCCAACCTTAAGACTTTTGTGTTTAAAACCAAACTAGTATCACCATCTACATGTCATCTAAAGATTCCACGACTTTTTCCTTTTTTTCTACCTACATTAGTCTTTTAAAGTTTATTCTCCAAGAATATTTTTTATGGACAAATAAGTGAAATGGACTCCTCAGACGTATTTGAATCCTTAGCCAACAGTCTTAAAAGTTTCAGTATACACTTATGGCAAGTTAGTTTAGATTTTAATATTTTTTTACCCGAATCACCAAATTACTAGCTGGCCAACCCAGTGTGTCACACACATGATCTAATCTAATCCATAACTTGAATCTCCTTGACTGAAGTCTTACCTCTAAAACAACCTTTCACACACTCAATGACATTCCCATTATTTATTTTCAGGTCACTCATCGAGCAGTTCAGCATAAAGAATCCGAAGACTTATCTGAGTTCCAGCCTTGCTGATACTAGCTAGGTGAGGAAGACTACTGCTTGAAGTTCCATTCCATAGAAGACTACTTAGACAATGGCAAGATGAGCAGCGTAGTCCCCGATTTGAAGAACTGCGTTCTTGCCGGAGCGATCCCATTTCGTGCAGGAACGATTTCCCGATGCAGTAAACTCCCATCTCATCTCCTTCCCACCATTCATAGCTCATGACAGAAGAATCAAGGGGAGAAAATTGGATCAGAGAGTGGTTTCTTTATTCACTGGAGCTTATTTAGAGGGACAATTTGGGCTCTATATCCTAAACGTAAATATAGGAGTGTAAATAAAATTCCATGAATCAAATTAAATTGATCTAAATATATAGGCTTGGTTTGGAGTGTTAGTGGTTTAATTATGGTTTTCAATTTAAAAAATCGATGTCTAATGGTTGTTTTTAAATGTTTTCAAACCGAACTGAACCAAATCTAACTATTTCCCTATATTTTAGATCATATATTAATTTATTTGAATATATAATATAAATTAGTACATCTATATTATTATTTACGAGTAAAGGTACCCGTCAACCCGACGGTTCGGTTTGAGAAAAATTAAAAACCGAACCAATTTATTAGACATCCCTTTTTAAAATATGAAACTGTAATCAAACCAATAACATTTCAAACCGGACCGAAACGACCCGTTTCAAACCGAATGATTTTTTAAACTTTGAAACCGAACCGAACTAAACCGACCGATTTCAAATCGAACCGAACCGCCCGGGAGCGTCGTACGGACGGACAGACAAACTCTATTCTTTTATAGTATTAGATGTGAAAATTCTAATATTTACTAATTGAATTGGTAAATAAAATTCATGAAAAAAATAAATAAAATTGAAATGAATCATGCGGTTTTATTCGGTTTGGTCTTTTAAAGCTAACGATTTGATTCGATTATAAAATTTTCAAACCGATTATGAACTATTTGGTTTGATCTTTTATTAAAAGCCGAACCATATCATCAAAAATCCTTCCTAAATATGTGATGAAAATGTTGTAATGTGCCAAAGAGTGACTTTGAATGAAGGTTGTGTTGGATTAGCTAGGCTCCCTTGCACAATAGGAAAAAGGCTTAATAATCAAGGCTTGATGATCTAGAAGTTCATAACCATAAGAGGCAAGGCTTCAAACATGTAAAGTATACTGTCCTTTGATTTACATTGGTGCGTCATTAAATCATAATGATCATGTTGAATTGTTCACCCAATATTCATGGATGAAGTTTGTATATGTGTTGGGCAGTGGTACTCAAATAACAAAATGAGATTGAATAATTCAGATGTTAAATTGTTCATATTTTCCATGTTATGTTATTTATATTGCTAAATGTTTGTATTTTATATTTAATTTATAAAAATAAATATATGTAACAACGAAATGAAGAACAGGTTCATTGAGAATAGTTATGTGTGATATGAGAGTGATGTCTACCATTGTATTGATTGTTAAATTAAACAGTCTTATTGTACGTATTAATTTAACAGAAAAAAATACATGGTGATATTCATATAAATTACGTTTATGATAAAGGTGAAAAATCATTATTTTGCTCTTCTTTTTTTTTTGAGTTTTAGTTTTTAGGTGTTAGAATTGTAGGATTTTAGAATTTTAAAATTTTTAGATTTTTAAGATTTTCGGATTGGAGTTTAAGATCTTCACATTTACGGTTTAGGGTTTACTTAGTTTATTAGAATTTTAAAATTTTATGGTATTTAGGACTATGCCCTAAACACCACATAATCTTAAAACTAATAGAAAAGACGCAAAATCGCATGTGTTTTATATGCTTGGCTAATTTCATTAAATGTTGTATTGGTCTAGACAAAAGAGTTCTGGTATTGAGGGTGAAAAACTAAAAGTAGCTACTAATATAAACAAACCACTTTCGACATTGGTGTTGCAAGTTGATGGCACATTCAGGTCGATGATTATGAACTTGGTTGGTATTTCAAATGGGAAATCATTTCATGTTTCTTACTGAGATTTTAAATTAACATTTTTGCTTCAGGTATTTCATACATCTCTAATATTTAGCTTCTTGAAGCCTTATAATCATCTATACTTAATGCTCCGCATACTTTTTATTTTATTACTTAGAAATGCAGCCACATGAACATATGTTCACTTTAAACTGGAGCTAACTATCACTCGAAGATCAATCCTTTCAAATGCTACTTTTTTTATATATAAGTGTAGTACTATAGTCAATGTTCTATATGAACTGCTCAAAATTTTAAATTTGTTGGATCCTTTCGTTATCTTTGGTATTTGGTGTTTTATGTAGTTTTTATTTTTGGGAAAAACTCAAAAGGGGTCCTGAACTATCACCGCTTACCCAATTGCGGACAGAACTACCATGATTTCCAAAACTAGTGCAATGAAAAAAAAATTGGACTGATTTTTTAAATTGAAATGTACCATTACATTCTAAATCTAATATTATTATAAGACTTAGATTTGTGTGCAAAAATTATGTCATTTGATTACCAAAAGACGTCATTTTCTTTATGTGTGCAAAATGATATAATTTATTTTGATAATCAAACGATGTAATTTTCATACACAAATCTAAGTCTTATAATAATATTATGTTAGGAATGTGATGGTAAATTTTATTTTAGAAAATCAATCCAATTTTTTTTTCATTGCACCATTTTTGGAAATCGTGGTAGTTCTGACCGCAATTGGGTAAACGGTGGTAGTTCAGGGCCCCTTTTGGGTTTTATCCCTTTTATTTTTTGCGACACTACCATTCTGATTTTAGGATTTTGTGAAGAGAG
>NQLW01000006.1:0-14395 GCA_002312845.1 Kalanchoe fedtschenkoi
GGGCAATTCCGCCGGTTCTGGAGCTTACCTTATTATTATAAAACGGGGAAAGGTCTTTTTTTTAAGGTTGGGTTGAGTAAGGGGAGCGGAGCTCGAGGCTTCTCAGCCGCAGGAACAGGGAACGAATCCTCAAAAAATGGAATGAGTTCGCAATTACTACCACACGAAAGCCCCCACTCATTCAATCACTTGCTTGTGATTGCAGCCATTCCCCGAAAAGGGAGAGATGAGGGAATCGTCCGCTTCCGTTCATGTGACGAACCGAACATCGTGAGGTCCCGAATTCCGCGAACCACCGGATCTAGACCAAGATCTCCATTACGTCGTACGAGATATCGATCCGAAGAACTGACTTTCAGTTGTAAGTCACCCACTCTGCTTCTATCTAAAGTGATGCTAGGCTGCTTCACACAGGAAAAAAACGACCACATGATGAACATGTTTTGAGCTAACTGCATGTCGAGCGCTTAAGCGGAGCTTGTGGTCACTCGTTCCTCGCTTGTTCCAATCCTAATAAAGAGCTTCAGATCCGATTCTACACTACACACTACATACGATATTCCATTCCGGCTCTCACTAGCTCTTCGCTTGGTTGTACAAGGAGCATGCCCGAGGGGGCTACTACGCTCACCGCGCACTTGCCATCACCACCTGAGCTTCGCTACCTCTTCGCCCAGCTCCTACGCCTACCACGAACTTGAATCATCACGTGGCTGCTAAAGCAAGCTAAGCTTCACACGGCCCCGAGGAAGCCAAAAGACCCTCTCCTCTCACGGCCGAAGGCTCCGCAACACGTTGGAGAGCTTTTAGATCCCACCCTAAAACGACCATTCTCCTAGAGTTCCGAAGTGATCCTCATTCTCACCGCAAGCCTTCTTAAGCCGAAAGAAAGCCGAGAAAGAATCTCATTTTTTGTACGAAGGGGGAGCAGAATCGTATCTGGCAGTGGTTGGTTCTTCGGATCGATCACAGATTATCGGCCCCGTCGTTTGGCTTCCACTCCTGCTGACCTCTTTTCTTTCCATCCCCCCGTGAGAAGTTATAGAGCAAAACCAACCCAGCAAACCACTTGTACTATGCCCCTATTAGTAAAGCATGTACGTACTTCTTGCAAGGCTTGCTGAGCTTCTTCATGTGACAGACATCGCAAAAGTAGAAGTAGTCCGTCTAACGATCGCCGATAGAGGGCATCGTTCAAGTATACGATTTTTTAACCCTGATAGGTTTAGCAGTCGACCATTTTATAGCCCTGTTCCTGAATATACAGAACTAATAGGGCTTCGATGAGCCCTAGATGTAAAGGGGGTTCTTGAACCCTTCTAAGCAATTAGAAGGGAATTTTACCTCCCCAAAATGGATGGATCTGGGATTGATTGTGGAACCGAGAAGAGAGAACCCGGGGCGGGCAGGAAGATAGGCTAGGCGGAGTAGTCGCTCTGGAGCAGGTTCTTCGACTGGATCAATGCATGTATGAACCCTAAAAAAATCCCTCGGTCTAGAAAAAACCCGGATTTGGTTGGGTTAGCTTTTTGGTAGGAAAGGTGGTCACAGGAAGAAATGCCCTACCAATGAATAGATTAGTCTACTAACGTCAACAATCTCTTTCTTCATATACGATACCGTCCGGTTTTATATCCGAAACTTTAGATATGACACAAGAAAGATGGATATTCCCATGGTAGGAATAGGACAGTTGCACTAAGGAAGATAGCCAGGGATTTTCTAAAGGTTATAGGACAGGGTTCCAAACCTGCCTTAGTCTCAAATAGGGCGCAAGCTAGGGACATTACAATATTAATGAGACTTCATCCTTATCACAAGCGATACCTCCAATTTTTTAAATGCTCCTCTAGTCCCGAGCTTGGTAAATAAGGCATTGGGAAAAAAACTAGATTCCGGCCTTTACTTTAAGTGAGAGGGGGGAGTCACTCTTGCGTTCTCTCTCTTAAAGCTTCTATGCGACCTATGTAGCTCTTTTTTGGTGTCTTTGCTTCCTGCGGTTTATTTTACTAAAGCTCTGCTGCCATCCCTGCTATTGCTTATGGGGCTGAACCAGTAGAAAAAACAACTAGATCAAGTGCTCCCTTTCGCTGGTGGAACAGGGTATTCCATGGGCTATGAATCCGGATATTGATCCCTTTACAGAACTGAAACTGAGATTCAAGGATTTTCGCCGACTCAAGCGGGTAGCCTTTATTAGTCAAGCTTTGACTCCCGAATGGGAACTGGATCCGTCCAAAGGAAAACGGATTCTCAATCTCAATCTGTATTTATTGAAAGTGGTTTTTTATTCGTATATGGGCGAGATAGTGCTTTTACCTTTAACTGGGTCATTAATGCATCAATGGAGTCAACTTAATCTTAAGTTTTTTAAAAAGTCGGTCGGATATACTATACTGCGGTTCCCACCTCCGTGTGTATTGCGTGTTTGCTTCAATCCGGGTCAACGAAGTCAACTGCTTTTCCTGCGTGTGCGTGCCGTTGACTCCTCTACTAAATGAAATGGGCTATTTCATTTCGAAACCTACTTAGTTAGAATTTCTATTTCGTCTATACGCCCATGGGATATATAAAATGAAAAGAAAGATTTGTGTTTAGCGGGACGGGATCACCGGGAATGGAATACATAAATTCAAAAAAGAGAAGTGTGTACCCTTGACCAACCAGAGAGGAGAGCTATAGGAGCAAGACTGTGTTTGGACTGGACGCGTGCCGAACGAAGATCTGAGAACCAAAACGAGCATATAGAAAGGTGGGAAAGTGGATTTCGAAGGCTCTATCCAACGAATCTAGATAGAAATTGAATAGAACTTCCGTGAAAAGAGGTACCCCCCGCGGGATCCCCCTTTTAGACGACAAATCCGTTCCTGTGTTGTTTAGGATAGGCAAGTCAAGAAAGGAAGAGATCAATCGCAAAAGAAATGGATCTTTCACTACGGATTCCAATTTTGCTAAGAGACGAGAATGCGAAAAGGTAATTAAAGAAGGATATAAAGAAAGAAGTAAAAAAAAGCAGTTCTACCTCCAACAACTGTCCCGCAGAAGTCCTTTTCATTCCTATCTTTGCTAAAGCCGAAAGAACGTGAATGATAGACCTTCGAAAAAAAAGAAAGAGTTTGGTTGAAATGTTGCAAAATATCGCACGCTTGTTATCTTTGTTTATATACTACTATAAGTAACTGAAAGCGTCCGTTCACAGAGGTTGTTGTAGTTTTTTTTTGTAGTTGCAATAATTTCTTTTTTTTTCATCGAGATTGGTGTTCAGTCCGCCGAAAAAAGGTCGAACTTATTTCGTTCGTATAGAAAGAAAGATGTGGGTTGTTGGGTTTTTTTCGAAATGGAATCCGCTGACTCAGATGAGTGGCTCTTCCCTGAAGCCCATGTTGTGGTTCTGCCTAGAACACACTCGGATCACAATCCGATTCTCATTGACTCTGAAGGCGGGCTATTCAACTTATGCCTTATGCCTCTTTGCTTTCTTATAATGCAGCCCTGTCTCAACGTTTGGGCACAGAAGCATACAGAACTACACCAAACCTCTCAAACATATGACTTAGCCACTTTGCGTTGATGTTCCCGGGGAGATTGTCTACAATCAAGTGAAGCAGGTTAGAATTTATGCAACTGTCTACAATGATTCACTCTCGAGCCGTGATTATCCATACTCATCCTCACAAACCAATTCCACAGTCCTTAGTCGTCATATATATATATATATATATATATATATATCAATCGATTGTTGCAATGGTGCTCAGTGCAGCAGCCTTGTGAAACCCCATACTGACTGCTCGAATAAACTTCTTCGATGATTCATTTAAGGAGATAATGAACTTAGGCAGAGGAGAGGGGAAGAATGCGGCTCATTTTGGTTAGCAGCTGCCTCGCTCATACACCTACAATTACAAACCCTACTACATCCCGGAGCAACAAGGAATTCAAACGAAACCCCAAATCCAACCAGTGCCCCCACACAGAATCAAACAAAATCAAATCAATTTAATCCATGAGGTCTGAAGTTTTGAAAGAAAAACCTAATTTTCAAACGTTCTATGCCAACAGTGAACCCTTTCTGAAACGGTGTCGTTTAGTGACTTAAAACCCTCAAGCTGCGGGTATAAAGTATGGCTTCTAAAATTACATTTGTCTCATCCGTGAATTGTCGTAAAAATATTAGAGGCACGATAAGATCTCCAGACTCCGACTTTTCATCATCGGTGAGCGTTTCAACAGCCGTAGATCTAGCTGCTTTGTAGTCTTTTGCTGTTGATTGATAAAGTTTCGGACATTACTAGGTTTTAATGTTTACGTTTAATCTTTTGCTGCTGAAGAGAGATTATATATATTTATGTGGGCGTCGTCTCTAAGTATGTTGATGAAAATGGAATAGCCCGGTGATGAGATTAAAGGATCGATTTTTCATGGATCTGAACTGTTCCTCTGATTTGTGGTTGTTGGAAATGCTGGTAATTAACATGTCTGGATCTATTTGGGTTTTGATCGATTTAGATTTTGTAAAAATGTAAGATTTTGAAAGGCTATGGCTTGTGTGGTTGTGATTTAGCTTGGCTGCTCATGAGTGTGTACAGTACGGTATTAGAGGGAGGCTTGGTTTGAGTTGATTCTGACATGCTGTGATTGATTGTTATTTAGTGGTAGAGGCTGTGAGACTAATGGAGGGCGCTGGAAGAAGGATTCCTAGAGACGCTGAACTTGGTGATCTTCCAAGCAGCGTAGTGGAGACTATTGTCAGTTTCATGAGCATCTCTGATGCAGTGAGAGCCGCCCTGGTGGGGAATGACTGGCGTGAGGGGTGGAAGTTCACAAAGGACTTGGACTTCGACAAGCCCTTTTTTGACGACTTCATCGCAGGAACAACCTACCAGCTTGACGCTGTGGTGAACTCAATTATGTCGCGTCACGCTGGCCAAGTCACCAGTTTCAATATCTGCATTCCTGAGGATATTCCGGATGATTTACCGGTTGACATCAGCGAAGGGATCAGCATCCTGTCGCAGAAAGAGGTTGAGTACCTCACAGTGAATGTTTTCAGAAACGTGTACCTGGAATTACCATCTGCGGTGTACAGCTGCTCAAGGCTTGTGAAACTGGAGCTAGAAGGCTGCCAACTATGCAGTGCGCCGAACTTCAATGGGTTTCCTGTTCTTACTTGCTTGAGGCTGGCAGACGTCGTGGTGGATGATGATGTTCTCAACTCTATGATCTGCCATTCTCCTCAGCTTCAGCAATTAGACTTGGAGTTCTGGATGGATGGCAACCCTGTCGAGTTTCATCATGCTGCCCCAGAGAACCTGGAGTCTGTTTACTACCAGTGTAAGGAGGGGTGTAGAAGGCCACTACGTCTAAGCGGTTTCCCGAACTTGACCCACGCCGCTTTTGAAACCGAGTTGCAATTTCCCTTTCTACTCGAGTTGCAATTTACTGTTGTTCAATGGAGGAGCTGCAGGCTGGAGCATTTGGCCAACCTCATTCCTCAAGTTCAGGAACTCTCCTTGAATGACCTTGCAATCACTCACAGATTGATCAGGATGACGTAAATCCCGCTGCAGCTTTTATGTACCTTGATCAACAACTAAGGCTTCAGCGCCCGTTGAGGACAATATCAACGCTCTCGTTCGAGAACCTAATAAGGTCTGACTTGGAGTTTGAATTCATTGAAGCAATGATACTACTCTGCCCAAGGGTCGAGACCATCCACATTAAGGCATTTGAGTTTATCGAACGAGCTGATGAACGGAAGCTACACCGGACGCTGCGGAGTAAGATTCGACTTCCTACGGGAGCAAGTTTCAATTTTGAGCGAGTAGATAGGCAAGCATAGAGATGTCAGTAATTTAAGTCTTACCAATATTTTTCTCTCCATGCTACATTCTTCTTTTTTAATAATGTCAACAAAAAAATATATATATATATAAGATTGAATACATTTTTGCTTCCTACTTCAAAGAAAAGGCAGTCATGGCTGTAAAGTGTGGCACATGAGAATCAAATCCACATCAAATTTGACACTTAGAATTCTGAAGATAAGAAATGGAGTTGGTGACTCTCTCCTAATGATCTATTGAATATAATAGAAGTACAGGAGCGGGAAAGTTTGTTAGCATTTGAATGTTTGTTAAGAGTTAGTTATAACAGCTTTTCCCGCCTTCTCTCTTCTTCTTGTATTTCATATATATATACTCTTGTATCTCTCTTATATCATTCATTCAATAAGAAGGAGCAAGATTTATTTAGAAGTTCTTGCTTCTGCATCTTCAAATCTTTCTTTACATGGTATCAGACGCTTGGGATTTTCCGGCAAATCGTTGTTTTCCTCCGGCGATCCTTTGGTCCACAAGGTGTAATGCCTGCGTCCATACCTGATTCATCCCGTCCACCGCCTGAATCTCAGATTCCGTCCTCCCTGGAGATGGCAGATTATTCTGCTCTTGGCTCGCGGCATCCTTATTACATTCGGCCGTGCGATCATTCTGGCACGTTCGTTGATCACCTCCGTCGTCCTCCATGGGACTGACAATTACTATCAATGGCGTCATGCTGTGATGAAGGCGCTCTCTACTCGGAACATTTTATTTGTTTTGAAGGACCAATCCCCTTTGCTGGCTCTGTAGTTGAGTGCACTCAATTAAAAACAATGACTCTGATTCTGACTTGCTTTTTGGTTTGCACAATTAAACAAAATGAGAAAAACAAACAAACAAAAAAATGCAGTTACAGAATTTAAAACTATTTGTATTGAACAAACTGTTATATGTATAAAATTAATACTTCTAGGTTAAACGATGAAAATATGTAATTTTTTAAGAGGAAAAATCTAAAAGGGGCCCTGAACTATCACCGCTTACCCAATTGCGGTCACTACCATGATTTCCAAAAAGGGTGCAATAAAAAAAATTGAACAGATTTTTTGAATTAAAATTTACCATTACTATATAAACCTAATATTATTTTAAGACTTAAATTTGTGTGCGAAAATTACGTCATTTGGTTATCAAAAGACGTCGTTTTCTTTATGTGCGCAAAATGGTATAATTTATTTTGATAACCAAACGATGTAATTTTTGCACACAAATCTAAGTCTTGTAATAATATTAGGTTAGGAATGTAATGGTAAATTTTATTTTAGAAAATCAGTTTAATTTTTTTTTCATCGCATTCTTTTTGGAAATCGTGGTAGTTCTCACCGCAATTGGGTAAACGGTGGTAGTTCAGGGCCCCTTTTGAGTTTTATCCCATTTTTTAATGATTAATTGAGTGATTTAATTGAAATTATAGAGGAGTAATGATATTAAAGTTGCACAACAATTAAAATGTTTTGTAGTTTAGTACTACGGTCCTAGTGTAAAGATTCGTAATAAAAAAAACATGTATTCTTTATTTTTTAAAACACTCTGGGATATTTAAGGTGGTGCGACACCTAGATTTTCACGGATCAGGACTAGTCCTCTCAATACTCAGGATCTTTTTATTTACCCGAGTCTCGAGGGAGATATGAGATTATCTTTAACCACACATCATCGAGTGACTCATGAGAGGATCTCTATGAACGGACGCACTTTACTCAGTCCAAATATCTGATGATCCATGAGATCCATTTTAGAATTTCCCCCCGTCGTTCCTCGGTTAATATATAAGAGTCTATTCCTAAGTTCTCTTCCTCGAACAGAGAGAGTAAATAACTGAGCAGAGAACCTTCACCCCACTTATACCAAAATCTACTTCCATGGTGATATGTTGATCAGATTTGTCCACAGTTGACACATGAATCGAGTCATTCCACATAACCCAAATATGATGGGATCTTGCAAACCCCAATAGACTCCGCAGTCTGACCAGTTTGGATTCCACTGCCTTCGGTTCTAGAATACACACAAAAACTGGATGATAAGTAGATATTAGTTGTTTGAGGTAATCTCGTGTACCTCTATTATACACCCCCCGGGCATTCCAGCAAAGGGCATTCATCATTAAGGCACATTAGATATGGGAGATTTGGTAGCGCTCCTCGTGGTGCGCCTACATTGGTCCCTTTCTCGCCTCAAGCAGGTCACCGGATCCTCAGGGCAATCCTGCTCACCTCCCCATTTCGGCCTGAAACATAACTGAAGAGACTCATTATTTAGTTCTTTAATACGAACCTGATTTGCCTCTCTCGAAGAACACCCAAGGGCCGAGTCATCCACCGACAACATTCTCCGATACATGGTGGCCTGAGCCTGCCTCTTTTCTTGTTCAATTATCCGTAGCATACAATCCTCAATACTATCCTGCATTCGTTGGAAGAATGACGATTGCACTGCCATATTACGAACAATCATGGGGAGCTTCGCTGTCTGAACATACATTGGGTCACCCGAGCCTTTTCTTTGACTACTCGTGTCTTCCCCATGTATCCACAGCTCACCAGGAGGAACCGTCTCCATGACCTGAGATGACATAACGTGAGTCTGCGTGGTCACCTCAGATGGGACATGCAAGATCTCCCTTGACTCGGATTCCGTTTCAGGATTACAGTGGCTGACTAGCAAAGGTTCCTGACTCAAATCAACACCATGCACCCCCGATTTTATCTCATCCCCCCTCCCCTTAACGTTTTCTTTCTTCCCCCGGTTGATATGTAGATCTGGTCGTGGCCCTTTTTTCTTAGTCTGAACCACAGTCCAACCATTCTCCTGACAATTTCTTTTCCCAGGGGCCTATCCCAAATGATTTGGGACCTTGGGAGTCTTACCTCCTTCAACACTTGGTTGGCAAGAATCAATAGGCTGAGCCGCGTGAGACTTTCTACAATCCTCCCGGATATGACAATGTCGTTTGCACTTGCCACAGTAGTCCAAGCACCCCTCATAATCAACTTCCACCCACTTTTGTCGATTCTTAGATCCAACCCAAAGCCCTTGTACCAGCGGTCTGGCCATATCCACCTCCACACAAACCCTAGCAACAGCCGGATTGGCCAATGCGAGACTTTGATCATCAGCCTTCAGAAAGCGCCCTACTCCACGACAAATTTCCTTTAAGAAGCTCGACCGGAAAAAACATGGGTCCAGGCCATGTAATTTCACCCACACTGCAACCGAAGTTGGTTCTGACTTTAATGAAAATTCTGGCGACCATCTGAAGATTCGGAATAACATAGGCCCCATCCTCCGAGATTCGCATGTTAAGCCCTCAACAGCATCCCTCTCTGAACCACAAATAACGAGGGCATGCTTCCCATCCAGGGCACCTACATATGGACGAGATTCCAACCTCCAGAAGCGCTGAATGTGATTCAAAATCTCTCCAACCTTTGGACGTGAGGCCGAGAACTTAATAATCAGTGCGAAATCCATTGATCGAAAGGCCATATTCAACTCATTTTCCGCAAATACAATACAAGGAGCACCATCTTTGAGCTTAAATTGCCTGCCCTTTAGCGGGACGTCTGAGAAAAAGGGTCGAAGGGTCCTCTGCTCCGCCACAACAGCAGCATAGGATTTGGTTGGCTCCGAACCCTCATATAACAGCTGTCGTGTTTTACCACCCTGCCTTGCCGGCAACCAATCCTCACTAACCGGCCGCTCGACCCTAGGCCTGATCTTCACGTTCAGATCTTTGGTGACATACGGTCGCTCTTTACTGTGATGAACGCTTCCCTTTGGCTGGAGAACTCCGGTTGGAATCCCCACAGCCGGTTGAGGTCCCCTCTTGGTCCCTAAATTCCACCCGTCCATGGCAAGGCTGGCGGAGTAGTACAGGGGTGGTGCGGTCTGGGAGTCGACTGGGTTGATTGCTCCAAAGGCCCGGCGTGCGACCCTAGCCGGTGGTGGCTGGATCCGTCGGCGACGGATGGTGGCGACCACACCTTCCCCCTTGCCCGCCAGCTCAATTCGGCCAATCGAGGGAGCTATGGAGCCACCCTTTGACGGCCGAGAGTAGAGCAGGGGGCTCCCACGACGCCACCCGTGGCTACCGCGGCACCAGTTCGCCCGGATCGGACCTGGAACTCGCGGTCGAGCAGATCCGCGATGACCGCTCACCGTCAATTCCTCCATCCGTACAATCTATCTCTAATACTCCATTACAGACTTCAATTCGGGCAGTACTTACATTAGCAGCCAGTTGGGATTTGCATTTAAAAACAGATGAATGTGAACACTAATTTCTTGCATGGTGTCTAGAATAGATTTATATGTTGCATCTGGTGAGATACTGTTACATAAGATTTACACTTCAGAGAATGCAGCCTATATGCTGACCAAACTAGTTACTACAAATAAGTTCAAGCTTTTTTTGGACTTGTTGAATATTTGTATCTGCTAGAAGAGTAGGAATCTCAGGCCACTTTGAGGTGTGAAATACCGCGAGATTTTATTTCACAATGAGCAGGATATTTACTAAGGTGGAGATTTATTAGATATACCTCATATTTCAGATAATATGACATATGTCGGAGAAAAGCGGAGAGAGGGGATAGAGCGAAGCGATGATATATGCCCCATTGGTGGTGATGCGCGACGAGCCTAGGAGTGAGGGGCGAAGCCCCTCGATATGGTAAATGGGTGATTTTATAAATTTTTACGTAAGATATATATCATGTAACCTAATTGATTGACAATCTTAATAATATACAACCGCTCGATACTCCTGAGGATGTAGGTACATTACCGAACGTCGTTAAATCTTATGTGCTCGTTACTATTTCTCTTATTAATTGGCCTAATTTCTCAACATTAATTGGCCTAGTGGTATTGAGTGTTGTCTAACAACCTCAAGGTCCTAGGTTCAAGCTTTGTTGGTACCGCATTTACGCTTAGATACACTGGAGGTGCGCGTGAGCTGGCCCGCAGTGAGTATGGGCGTACACTATCAAGGTGGAGGGGTGTGCGGCCCCTGGCCACCAAGAGGGAAGTGGGGAACACTATCGATCTCCTTTAATATATATATATATATATATATATATATATATATATATATATATATATATATATACTTTCGCTTTGCCATCTTCTGCTGGCTTATTCCGTTTTAGGATGTCTAGTATCGAAAAATTTAGTTTCGCACCTCCGACTCCGATGACCGAAGCAAAGGTCTTGCTTCCACAAACTGGTGATGGACATCTCATGACGTAGTCCTAGCCGCCGCCACTGCTTGCCTTGCCCCGTTCACACACTATTCCGGGCACCACTCGCCTTTCACCTGTACTCCTGAGATACAAGCCACACTTGTACGAGAAACTCAAAATTTAAAGAGAAGCTGGAGTATTTTCTTCCTCTAATCCATATTCACTTCCTATTTAGAAAAAGTTAGGGGAAAAAAATTTAATGAAAGAAAAAATAATTTATTATTTTCTTATGAATTTTTCACCATTAATCAAACAAAAAGAAAATGACATAGATTCCACAGAGAATTTAATCTCCCTCCCATTTTCCTTTCCACACCATTTTTCCTAAACCAAGTACTATATAAATAATCATGGTAAATAATTTGATCATCACCCTCTTTACCCGTGCAATTATATTTTGATCAGCACCCTCGGTGACAATCATCGATCTGTAGTTTTTAGCACCTACTTAATCAATAAATTCAATATTATAACCATCCCTTTTTCTTATCCCTCCTTAACCGCACACATCAAAATATCGGTTCTAGAATACACACAAAAGCTGGATGATAAGTAGATATTAGTTGTTTGAGGTAATCTCGTGTACCTCTATTATACACCCCCCAGGCATTCCAGCAAAGGGCATTCATCATTAAGGCACATTAGATATGGGAAATTTGGTAGCGCTCCTCGTGGTGCGCCTACATTGGTCCCTTTCTCGCCTCAAGCGGGTCACCGGATCCTCAGGGCACTCCTGCTCACCTCCCCATTTCGGCCTGAAACATAACTGAAGAGACTCATTATTTAGTTCTTTAATACGAACCTGATTTGCCTCTCTCGAAGAACACCCAAGGGCCGAGTCATCCACCGACAACATTCTCCGATACATGGTGGCCTGAGCCTGCCTCTTTTCTTGGTCAATTATCCGTAGCATACAATCCTCAATACTATCCTGCATTCGTTGGAAGAATGACGATTGCACTGCCATATTACGAACAATCATGGGGAGCTTTGCTGTCTGAACATACATTGGGTCACCCGAGCCTTTTCTTTGACTACTCGTGTCTTCCCCAGGTATCCACAGCTCACCAGGAGGAACCGTCTCCATGACCTGAGATGACATAACATGAGTCTGCGTGGTCACCTCAGATGGGACATGCAAGATCTCCCTTGACTCGGATTCCGTTTCAGGATTACAGTGGCTGACTAGCAAAGGTTCCTGACTCAAAGCAACACCATGCACCCCCGATTTTATCTCATCCCTCCTCCCCTTAACGTTTTCTTTCTTCCCCCGGTTGATATGAAGATCTGGTCGTGGCCCTTTTTTCTTAGTCTGAACCACAGTCCAACCATTCTCCTGACAATTTCTTTTCCCAGGGGCCTGTCCCAAATGATTTGGGACCTTGGGAGTCTTACCTCCTTCAACACTTGGTTGGCAAGAATCAATAGGCTGAGCCGCGGGGGCACTCCGAGACTTTCTACAATCCGCCCGGATATGACCATGTCGTTTGCACTTGCCACAGTAGTCCAAGCACCCCTCATAATCAACTACCACCCACTTTTGTCGATTCTCAGATCCAACCCAAAGCCCTTGTACCAGCGGTCTGGCCATATCCACCTCCACACAAACCTTAGCAACAGCCGGATTGGCCAATGCGAGAGTTTGATCATCAGCCTTCAGAAAGCGCCCTATTCCACGACAAATTTCCTTTAAGAAGCTCGACCGGAAAAAACATGGGTCCAGGCCATGTAATTTCACCCACACTGCAACCGAAGTTGGTTCTGACTTTAATGAAAAATCTGGCGACCATCTGAAGATTCGGAATAACATAGGCCCCATCCTCCGAGATTCGCATGTTAAGCCCTCAACAGCATCCCTCTCTGAACCACAAATAACGAGGGCATGCTTCCCATCCAGGGCACCTACATATGGACGAGATTCCAACCTCCAGAAGCGCTGAATGTGACTCAAAATCTCTCCAACCTTTGGACGTGAGGCCGAGAACTTAATAATCAGTGCGAAATCCATTGATCGAAAGGCCATATTAAACTCATTTCCCGCAAATACAATACAAGGAGCACCATCTTTGAGCTTAAATTGCCTGCCCTTTAGCGGGACGTCTGAGAAAAAGGGTCGAAGGGTCCTCTGCTCCGCCACAACAGCAGCATAGGATTTGGTTGGCTCCGAACCCTCATATAACAGCTGTCGTGTTTTAACACCCTGCCTTGCCGGCAACCAATCCTCACTAACCGGCCGCTCGACCCTAGGCCTGATCTTCACGTTTAGATCTTTGGTGACATACGGTCGCTCTTTACTGTGATGAACGCTTCCCTTTGGCTGGAGAACTCCAGTTGGAATCCCCACAGCCGGTTGAGGTCCCCTCTTGGTCCCTAAATTCCACCCATCCATGGCAAGGCTGGCGGAGTAGCACAGGGGTGGTGCGGTCTGGGAGTCGACTGGGTTGATTGCTCCAAAGGCCCGGCGTGCGACCCTAGCCGGTGGTGGCTGGATCCGTCGGCGACAGATGGTGGCGACCACACCTTCCCCCTTGCCCGCCAGCTCAATTTAGCCAATCGAGGGAGCTATGGAGCCACCCTTTGACGGCCGAGAGTAGATCAGGGGGCTCCCACGACGCCACCCGTGGCTACCGCGGCACCAGTTCGCCCGGATCGGACCTGGAACTCGCGGTCGAGCAGATCCGCGATGACCGCTCACCGTCAATTCCTCCATCCCTGTCATAACCCTACTCTTCAAAGGAAGTCAGTTATAGTCTACGTCTCAGCAGATTTCTGCCATCGAAATTATCAAAGTTGTTGGGCAGAACTATTTCCTAATTAGACCCAGATTCAAACTCTACCTTCTATCAGCTTATTATATGGACCTAAATCAGAATCTTAGATGATTTACATCATATAGGACTTAACAACTCCTAATAATAATTGTTGCTAACTTTTGGCACACTATATGAATATATAAGGCGGATTATACGTTGTCTTTTAATGTGTGCAATCATAGATCTTAGTGCTAGGTCACCTATGCAACCAGAGAGTCTCAGCCAAGAACAGAGAACTACGAGGGGCAGCGTTCTGGTAGATCAAAAGTCATTTTGTAAGGATAACACCTTTCTATCTGATTATGTTCTTTTCTATGTCTTTTAGTAGCTAAATACCTTGTGTGGTTTAGCTGCAAAACTTTTGATGTATGTTATAATATTATAGTGCTTAATAAATTTTGTTTTGATGATATGTTTATTCAGTTTATTCCCATGAATGTTTATTAATAGCATA
>NQLW01000006.1:15395-32395 GCA_002312845.1 Kalanchoe fedtschenkoi
CCAAGTTCCTCAAGCAATCTTATAAATACCCTCTTGGGCCATGGCGCTGTTCTTTCTGGGCGAAGGAGATTCTTTCATGTTCGTCTCTGTTGACAAGTAATTCTTGTTTGACATTGTTAGGCCAAGTTAGGCCAAGTTAGACTAAGTTAGACAAGTTAGGCCAAGTTAGACTAAGTTAGGCCAAGTTAGGCCAAGTTAGGCAAGTTAGACAGAAGTTAGGCACATGTCGTATGTAAATGACTGTTTAAGAAGAGTAATGGATGAAGGAAAAAATCATCTCTTCACAACACTTCACTTCTTGTCTCTCTCTCTTCCTTGTGTAATTTTTGTGTTTTTGGCTGAGATTCCGCCGGCGACGTTGTTAACGTTGTCTCTCCGGTGAATTTCTAACAAGTGGTATCAGAGCTAGTTTCGAACTAGGACTAGATGGGTGACACGAAGAAGTCTGTCGACAGCACCTCCATCGACGGCGTCGTGATCCAGCGAGTAATTCGTGAGGTGGGCGGCGGGAGCAGCTACCCCGTCCTCACCAAGACCAATTACTCCGATTGGGCGCTGTTGATGAAGGTGAAGTTGAAGGCGAGGACACTTTGGAAGGTCGTTGAGGCCGGCGGTGCCGATCAACAAGAGGAGATGATGACGCTTGACGCCCTTTGCAGCGCGGTGCCACCAGAGATGGTGTCCGCCATCGCCAACAAGGAGACAGTGAAGGAGGCATGGAAGACCATCTCGGAGATGCGGGTTGGAAATGAACGTGTGAAGAAGTCCGCCGCGGTGTAGCTTCGGCGAAAGTTTGACCTGGTGACGTTCAATGATGGTGAGACCATAGAAGACTATGTGTTGCGCCTTCAAGGCATGGTGACAACCCTCGCCACGCTAGGTGAAGTTGTGGAGGAGACCAGGGTTGTGCAGAAGATCATCCGCAGCGTCCCGTCGCGGTTCAGGCAGATTGTTCTCGCGATCCAGACGTTGCTCGATGTGTCAACGCTCACCGTCTCGGATCTGACGGGGCGATTGAAGGCAACTGAGGACACGTTCGAGGAACCACCAACGTCGTTGCAACACGACAGAAGGCTATATCTCACGGAAGAAGAGTGGGACGCGCGTCGAAAAAAACGCGAGACGGAGAATCACTCCGGTGCTGGCTCCAGCGGAGGATCAGCGCATCACGGAGGCAGACGTGGCCGTGGGCGCGGTCGCAGAGGCGGGTCATCAAGTGGGCCGCAGAAGCAAGCCGGTAAGCCCACTGGTGATGAATGCAGGAATTGCGGAAAGATGGGCCACTAGGCCCGTGATTGCCGCTCAAAGCCCAAGAAGGAGCAGGCCCATGTCACGGAGAAAGAAGAGGAGGCCTCACTGTTACTCGTAACAGCCTCCCCCACTTCGCCAAACACCGCGCAGCCACTGCCATCTTCCCCTTTGACGATGATGACAGGCACCAAGATCCAGCTGAGGGAGAAGAAGGTGTTCGCCCACCTCGGAGAAGAAGACAACCGCGACACCAAGACATGGGTCCTAGACACAGGGGCCACCAATCACATGTCTGGGTGTCGGGCAGCGTTCACGGATCTAAACGAGGAGGTGCTGGGGTCAGTGCGATTCGGCGACGACTCTGTGGCACAGATCAAGGGTCGTGGGACAGTCGCATTCGTGTGCAAAACCAGTGAGATTCGATCATTTTCTGGGATATACTTCATCCCTCGATTGACGACAAACATTGTGAGCATTGGGCAGCTCGATGAAGTCGGGTACAAGATCGACATCGACACTGGTGTCATGCGGATTGGAGAGCCCGGCGGCCAGTTATTGGCAAAGGTGATGCGCGCGACAAACCGGTTGTATGTGCTCAACATCAAACTGGCACCACCGATTTGTCTCGCAACGTGTGACGATGAGGAGGCATGGCGATGGCACGCGCGTCTAGGACACGTCAACATGGCGGCATTGCGGAAACTAGCTCGGGAGGAGCTAGTTCGGGGATTGCCAGAGATAGGCCATGTAGAGCGGGTGTGCGAGGCATGCCAGGCCGGGAAGCAGAGACGCACTGCGTTTCCAGAACATGTAGAGTACCGCGCACGGGAGCCCTTGGAACTGGTGCACGGCGACCTGTGTGGTCCCATCACACCGATGACTCCGAGTGGCAACAAGTACTTCTTGTTGCTAGTAGACGACCTCAGCAGATACATGTGGGTAGCCATGATTCCCTCCAAAGATCGTGCAGCTACTGAAATCAAGGAGATCCAGGCACGGGCAGAAGGCGAGTCTGGGCGCAAGTTGAAGGCACTCCGCACCGATCGCGGCACTGAATTCACCTCCATGAAGTTTGCTGAGTACTGCGCACAGGAAGGAGTTCATCGTCAGCGCACCGCGCCATACAGTCCGCAACAAAATGGCGTGGTCGAACGCCGAAATGGCATGGTGGTAGCAGCAGCAAGAAGCATGCTCAAAGCGAAAGGGCTACCTGGATGGTTTTGGGGCGAGGCAGTAAGCACTGCTGTGTATGTGTTGAACAGGTGCCCAACGAAGAGCGTGGACGGAATGACTCCGTTCGAGGCATGGCATAGGAAGAAGCCAGCTGTACATCACCTCAAGATGTTCGGCTGTATCGTTTACGTCCGGAACACGACGCCCCACCTCAAGAAGCTAGAGGACAGAGGCCGCAAGATGATCTTCATTGGGTATGAGCGCGGAACAAAGGCGTATCGCACCTATGACCCCGTCACAAAGAGCGTCCATGTGACGCGAGATGTAGTATTTGACGAGCAAGCCCAATGGGACTGGGGCACGGGCGACAACAGCAGCTCATCGGGCGGGAACGAAGACATCTTCACGATGGAGTACTCCACCGTGAATCAGGCATCTCCAGTGGCAGGGGCATCACACCACCATCTTCGCCAAATGTCGTTGGAGGTACTGCGCCTGGAGGCTTAAGCACGATGCAGGAAGTAGAGTTTGCGTCACCTCCTGTGGAGAACGGCGACAATCTAGACGCCGACCAAGATGAGGATGACCCACTCCGTTTCCGCATGATCGACAACGAGACGTGCATTTGTCCGTCTTTACGGCTCCATTATACTATCTACTGTGTATGTCTCTCATAAGTTACCTTGGTCAATGTTTTTTTTGTTTCTTTTTTGTAGCTTTAGCTCTACTCCAGTAGTGCCCCATATATTCGAATGTGGCGCCAGACATTTTGAAACTACTTGTGCTTGTTCCGAACTTCCCATCTCTCTGGCAGCAGGTGGTTAGGTTTTTTTTTTTAAGGTACTTTGTTGTGAACAAAGGTTTTCTTAAATATTATCTCTATTGTTTCTTACTTATATTTCATTCGGATAAAAGTGAAGGTATTTTTAATCAAATTGGCTGTTAAGGGTATCTTTAACGGAGGTTCACGGGAGGTTTATGTCAGAGTATGAAGTTTACCTGACATGAAGCTTCATTGTGGATGTCCGTTTATACTCGTCTGACATAATACCGTTTCACGCAGATGATGCGCTTCATGGACAATATATGACATTTGTAGATATAAAACGTCGTATAAAACCTAAACTTTATACAATGTTTTATGATTAAAAACGCCGTATAAGACAATCAGATGCACTTTATATGGCGTTTGTAAATTATAAACGTCGTATGTTGATTAGAGTTTTTTAAAATTAAATAGATTTATGAAAAGAATGTTTATGAGAACGGTGAATTGACATGACAGAAAATCCACGTGGTATAACACAAACCTATTTTTGAGATTAATGGGTTGGACATGCTCTAAGTACTATAGGAAGACAAATCAAGAGCGATGGGAAAGATTCTTTTTTTTCCTAATCTACCACTTTCTCCTTAACAATCTATTTACATGTCATTTAAATTTAATGATTAGATTAATATGAAGTTAATGATGACGGTTGAAAAAATTTAATAAGTACGTGATTGATACTTTTTTAAAAAAATTCGGGCAAAAAGTAAATTTGTCAATTTATTACTATGATGAATTGATTTTTTATTGATTATGAGAATGAAATGATTAATGTTTGGCGTTTTAAGATATTTGTCAATAATAAATACACATTGAAAATTATTAAGGTGTCGTTCTGTAAAATTAAAAGTTGAATGTTGTATGAGAATCTGAATGGTCAGACAATTGGTCAAACCACAACCGATTGCTGAATGATTTAATTTCATTTGATATTTCATTTTTTAAAATATCTTAATATATAATGATTTATCGAGACGTGCATTTGTCCGTCTTTACGGCTCCATTATACTATCTACTGTGTATGTCTCTCATAAGTTACCTTGGTCAATGTTTTTTTTTGTTTCTTTTTTGTAGCTTTAGCTCTACTCCAGTAGTGCCCCATATATTCGAATGTGGCGCCAGACATTTTGAAACTACTTGCTTGTTCCCAACTTCCCATCTCTCTGGCAGCAGGTGGTTAGGTTTTTTTTTTTAAGGTACTTGAACAAAGGTTTTCTTAAATATTATCTCTATTGTTTCTTACTTATATTTCATTCGGATAAAAGTGAAGGTATTTTTAATCAAATTGGCTGTTAAGGGTATCTTTAACGGAGGTTCACGGGGAGGTTTATGTCAAAGTATGGAATTTACCTGACATGAAGCTTCATTGTGGATGACCGTTTATACTCGTCTGACATAATACCGTTTCACGCAGATGATGTGCTTCATGGACAATATATGACATTTGTAGATATAAAACGTCGTATAAAACCTAAACTTTATACAATGTTTTATGATTAAAAACGCCGTGTAAGACAATCAGAAGCACTTTATATGGCGTTTGTAAGTTATAAACGCCGTATGTTGATTAGAGTTTTTTAAAATTAAATTGGACCGGGTTTTACGACGTTTTAAAATTAAAAATGTCGTTTAAGTCCATCATTAATTATTAAAATAATAATTATATCCGTTATATGAACCATATAAAATTTGATAATGAATATAATATGAAAAAATATAAAAATATTATAAAACAAGTGGGGTCCATGTACAAAGTTGTATGAAGGTTAATCTAGTATATAAGATAGGTTTATGAAAAGAATGTTTATGAGAACGGTGAATTGACATGACAAAAAATCCACGTGGTATAACACAAACCTACTTTTGAGATTAATGGGTTGGAGATGCTCTAAGTACGACATACAGGAAGACAAATCAAGAGCGATGGGAAAGATTCTTTTTTTTCCTAATCTACCACTTTCTCCTTCACAATCTATTTACATGTCGTTTAAAATTAATGATTAGATTAACATGAAGTTAATGATGACGGTTAAAAAAATTTAATAAGTACGTGATTGATACTTTTTTAAAAAAATTTGGGCAAAAAGTAAAATTGTCAAATTATTACTATGATGAATTGATTTTTTATTGATTATGAGAATGAAATGATTAATGTTTGGCGTTTTAAGATATTTGTCAATAATAAATACACATTGAAAATTATTAAGGTGTCGTTCTATAAAATTAAAAGTTGAATGTTGTATGAGAATCTGAATGGTCAGACCATTGGTCAAACCACAACCGATTGCTGAATGATTTAATTTCATTTGATATTTCATTTTTTAAAATATCTTAATATATAATGATTTATCAAGGATGGTGGTCCGGCGGCGTGCGCTGCGAGTGGGTGGTGCCGTCGCCCATCCACCACCATAGATGGTGAGGGTCGGTGGAGTGGAGGAGAGACAAAGGGAGGAGGAGGAGAAGAGGAGGAAGGAGAAGAGGGAAGCATTGGAGGTGACAATGGATTTAACAGCGCAGAGCTTCTTGGTGTCGCTTCTATGTCCTCCTCTCTCTGTCGTCGTCCTCCTGCTTCTTCTGTTTTCTTCTGGTATTTTTTTATTTCATTTATATATATTTGTTGACTGAAACAAATTGCTTCCATCCGTATTGGCCAATTGCATACGTCGCCGTTTTCATGCTTTGATTTCCTTCTCTTCTCGGCCTTTAATAGTAGCTACTTAAATTCAAGGACCACTCTACAGTCTGCACACGTAAATATTTGAATCCGTATGGTGACGTCACATGATTTTGACCCAATGGAAATGATTTGGGTTTACTTCGACGTTTCGTTAAAATAGAAAGAAATGAAAATAAATGAGATAATTAATTTTTGATGAAACTTATATTATTTCCATATCATGCGGTTTGAAATCAGAAAATAAGGAGAAAAGTAAATGATATTTTCTTATAATTGTTTATTTAAATTTAAAACTTTATTTTTTTTTATCTAAACTAAATATACAAACTTTTTAATTTGTCATCTCAATTTTATCTCTCTCACGTCTTAATTTTTTCATAAACTAAACAGAATTACTGTCTCATTTTATATTTGTCACTTAAACGAAAATATTTATTCACTTTACTTGTTACTTAACAAATTTAATACATATTTAATAATTACAACTATCTTAAAAAATCAAACACTAACCTTTTTTTTTACTAATTCATAACAAAACTCATTTTGCACCCATATAAACTAGTCTATACTACATTTTGCACTAATGCACATTAAATATTAAATTATTAAATTTATTTAACTATTAGCATTAACTTCATCATAATCTATTCAAAATTACTTTAGCGGATAGAGTATTTGATCTAAAAAACTGAAATTCACCTTTTTATTTCATATACTTAAGTTTGGGTTTCTCCAAAAACCATCAAAATTGATGAATGTCCACATGTTGAGATATCAAAAAATTAACAGAATCAATAAATATTATCCAATGATATTTTTATATTTAAAAATATTAATAACTCATAATTTAAATGATGAGTTATATTCACCCAAAATAATTGGTATTAATTCAAATTCATCAGCGCAATATGCATATGCCTTATATCTTATGAGAAAAACAATATAAAAAACAAAAGTGTGGGATTGAGCAAGAAATTCTTGAGTTGACATGTTCCCATGAATTATGAATATCGTCAATGAAAAAGTCGTCAAATGATATTTTAAAAAATCAAAATATACGTGAGATTCACTATTGATTTAGAAATCTTTTTAATTTTCCAGCTCGTCACATGGTTAGTCAAAGTGTCACATGAAGACTTCTCATTAGTGTATCCACGGTCATGTGGTGGACTGTATCAGGGCAGATCTAAAAAAATTATTAAGAGAGATCAGTTATAAAAAATGACATGGTGTGATATATATACGGTATATTTTTAATTTGAGTGTGGTCATTTGATTTTTACATAATTGAATTTAACCTTTTTAAAACTTTAAAAAATATATAAAAATAAGAAAAAATATCTGAAGAAAGTCGCAAAGAGGATGGCGTGACCATTTTGGACACCAAAAGGTCAGAAAAACTCAGTGGTTTGAATAAAGAGTAGTTAAGAGGCATTGTGCACGCCGTATGGTAATTTAACCTCACGTGATGTCTCGGTTTAACACCTGCTGTTGCTTTGATCGTCTCTTGACTATTTCCTACAGGCGCAAAAGCAACAATAGCAAAGACATGCTCCATTCATATAAATATATTCACTCTGTATTCTTATTAAATTTCATGAAAAATGTAAATTAAATTCAGTTATTCAAAAAAGTTTTTGAACGAATTATGATAATGAAGAAATCATTAATATTTGACTTTTAAAATACGTGTCATTATTGAATGTGCATAGATTGTTACTTTTTCGTCATAATATAATAGTCGCATAAGATTAAATTGAGTATATTAAGAAAATATTAATACTATCGGTTGAACAAATTTAATAAATATATAATTAATGTTATTTTTTAATTTCACTGGGGGATCAAAAGGGGTAATTTCCCCCTGAATCTCACTTAAAATACATCTACCCATGATTTAAAAAAAATCATATTAATAATTTTGACTAGATTTTTAATTTTGTCCCCCCGAATTCAATTAAATTTTTGTTAATGTAACTTTATCCCCTTAAAAAAAGTCTCATGAAAGTAATTAAAGTTTAATATTTTAAGATACTTACTAAACTCAAATTTGTTGAAAGCCAAAAACATTCAGGAATCAGCAATCATGATCGATCACATCAATAGATTTTTTAACATTTTATAATATGTTCGATATTATTCGTGATAGCAAATTTTTTAAGTATGTATAAAATAAAAATTTATCAAGAATAGAAGTTGGCGTGTGTGATGAACTTCAAGACTTATTCATAATTTATAAATCCTAATTTTGGAATTTCATAAAAAAAATCTAGTATTAAATAAAAATCTCAGAATAATCATAATTTTTAAAACGGTTATAATACTCAGTATTATTTATATTTTGCAGAAGGAAACTTCACGCGACAGTTCATACAATGCAAAGTCGATCATCCTATGTGCGAGAGGTGCTGTGTCTGTCTCGTGCTTGCCTCCTGTCGCCACGTTCACGCCTCTCTTGAAAAAATTATTAAATAATAAAAATATCCGTACCAACATTTTTGTAGTCACGCGTCTCGATTTCATCTGGTGGCGTCATTCATTTTGTTCACATAAAATTGAATATATAATTCAATAAAAATTAATTGGCGAGAGTTGCTTGGACGAAACATCTCATTAAGTCGGTTTATTTAAGAGCGTGATTAAATTTTATTCTGATATTATATTAATATAGTTAGTTCTATATTAATAATGTAATAAATGTGAGAATCAAATTATATTTATAAATTAATTTACTGAACTAAGAATATTGTATAAATCAGTATATGCAACATGAATGAGCATACGAGTGCCACGTCACCACCATTTCATAAAAATAAAAACTAAAATAAAATCAATAAAATGATGTCTTTTATACTTATTGATGGTCTTATTATAAATTTTAATTTATTCTATGTCAAGTTTACATGTCACTTAATTGAAATTATTTGTTCATTATTATTTGTCATTCAAAAATTACAATGTCCATTTAATTCTGATTACTTTCTTAAAAATCAAACATTAATTATAAAATTTTATCTCAACAATTCAAACTCTCTCACCAATCCTCATATATTTTTATTCTCTCTCATCTCAACTGCCCTCCATATTGATCTCATTCTCTCTTCCATAAATTACTCCCTTAATTAAAGAGCTTTTTGGTTGTGCGACATCTAATACCATACAAAGAAAGTACTCCCTCATCCTATAATACATGTCGTTTAAGATTAATTTGAGTAGATTAAGGTGAAGTTAATGCTAGCGATTGAACAAATTTAATGAGAGGGTGGTTTGTGTTTTCTTAAAAAAGTTCGTGCAAAAAGTAAAATTGATATATTATTACAGGTGATTAATGAGTTTTTTTATTGATTATGATAAAGAAATGATTAATGTTTAAATTTTTAAGTAGTTGTTGATATTAAATATGCATTGAAAATTGTTAAGTGACAAATAAAAATGGACAAAAAAATTCGATTAAGAGAGAGAGTATATGTTTACTGAAATCGTATGATTATATTCACTCATATAGAACTACACATTTATTCAAAATATATTAACTCATGCAGTGAAAAATATTAATTATTCAAATGTATTTATGTGGATAATTATTAAACATCTACTAGCACATAAACAATCAAGTGTTTATAATTTTACATTCATTAACTGCAACTTGAAATTAATAACACACTCAAAAATAAACAATCTGAATTTCTTAATAAAACAAAAATTGTATCAATATTTTTTGAATTTGCAGAATAATTTGCACAACTTGAATTCATTAGCTCGATAATATGTGGGTTGCTTTTGTCTTCTTTGCATGGAAGTTATCTACTACTTTTCATGTCATTATTGTTAGGGGTGAGCAAAATCCGGTCCGGACCGGAAAATGATCCGGAACCGGACCGGAATGGACCGAACCGGACCAAAGGATTCCGGTCCGGTCTTCGGTTTATCCATTTTTGGGATTCCGGTTCCGGTTCCGGTCCGGTCCAAACCCGGAAAATTCCGGTCCGGACCGGAATGGACCGGTTTGGTAATTTTTTAATAAAAAAAATTATTTTTATTAAAATACTAAAATATATCTTATTTAATACATAAATAAAATTACTTTTAATTCACATTTTTATTAAAATTTAATTAATTTTTATGATTCCGGTCCAAACCCGGAATTTTCCGGTCCGGTCCGGTCCAGACCGATTCAAATCCGGTCCGGTCTTCGGTCCTTACATTTTCTTGATTCCGGTTCCGGTCCAAACCGGTTCCGGTCCGGTCCGGTCCGGTTTTGGACCGGTGATCACCCCTAATTATTATTCCTCTATGTGAGTTTGGTGAGGTGTTATTTGTGCAGTTTTAAACAAATTTAATTGATGAGTATTTAATGTATATATTTTTAAAAATTGTGTAAAAGGTGAAATGTGTTGGATTATTATTGATGTAGGATGAATGTTTTATGGATTATAATAATGATGTAATTAAATTTAAGTTTTTAAAAATACATTACAGTAATAATTATGAATAAATGGACCGAATTAAATTTTGAATAGTGACAAATAAAAATGATAAAAAGAGGATAGTGATTATAAAATGAACCACTTACTAATTAGCAAATGGGGAAAGGGATCATAATTGGCAAGTGGAAATTTGTCTACAGCGGGTAAGACAGTAATGTCCATTTAATTAGCTTTAATATTTTTAATAAATATGAAAATTTAATAATTAATATATTAAAGTGAGAGAAAATGACGTCAGAAAAGATGAAGAAGGTTTTTTTTTTCTATAATCACTAAATTGCAACAACAGCTAATTAAGTGGGCTGCTTTCTCACATTCTCCACCAACATAGGGCCCATATCCGAGGCCCAATAAGGCCGCGCTACGTGGTACGTGCCTCGGTTGGAGGTTTAATTATTGTGAACGTAAAGGGCGGGAATGTAATTAACGAAACAATGCACTGGGTTAATCTATAAATATCTGATTCTATTCGCCGGTAGCCCGGAACTCCCTAAAGATTTTGTGAGTTCGAAACTCGACCAAGACGAACTGAGAGGAGATGATCGCCAGAGAAAACAGCAGTGAAGACGACCAAGGGAGGGAAGGTCATGTATCCGACCGATGCGTATCGGAAGGAGCTGCGGAAGACGGAACTGAAACGGTTAATTTTTCGCTCTTTTCATTTCAGGCCTTTGCCCATTGTTGGATTTCGTTGGATGTTTTGCTGCCGCCGATTTAAGTTTTGTCGTTTGTTATTTCATTACTTCTGTAAGTTTATGATTAAGCTTGTAACATTATATTTTGAAAGTCAATCACCATTGCGCTTGTTGAGAAATCAGTAATTTTAAGTGAATGTCTAGATCAGGTTATAATTACAGAGAATGTCTCGATTAGGTTACAATTATTGAGAGAATGACGCACAGCTCTGACATATGGGCTTTATCCGGAATATGAGCTATATCTAACACGTCTTATTTGGGTCTTGGAAAATATTAGAAAGAGGCAAAGGTTATTATGGTGCAGGAACTGAGGATATCTTTCTAGCTGGCATGAAAATTTTAAGGAAATTAATCCGCAGAAAGTTGGAGGAAAATCATGTTTCTCTTTACTGTTTCTTCATGGGAACTTAACGCGGAAGAGTCACATGGACCCATTCGAAAGTCAGGTTCCTTACAAGTTCTTTTGTCTCAAAATTTTAAAGGTTCAAACTCCGTGTAATGCCAAAGCGCATTGTGCTAGTAATTTACTTTTCGTTGTCAATGCGCTTTTTCTTGTCTAAGTGTTGTGATGAGATACATTGGCGTCCGACACTCTTGAGTTTCTAAAGCCTGGTGTACAGTGTCATGTTTTCTATTTTTAAATCAATTTAATTTTTAGTTATTGTTTTCAACAGAACACAAAAGAGAAGAAAGAAGGTTAAAGAGGTTAGAATTCTGGAGAAGGATCTGTAGTCTCTTTGTGAACAGATCAAGAAGTCGGAAACAATGAGTAAGTTATTGGTTTTTTGTATCTTTTATGTATTACGTCTGACAAAATAAGGGCTGCAAATTTTGCACAACATCTCATATTGTTTTTTAAGAAAGATACTAAGGTTATGGGATTTATAGATAGACTGGCTTTCGGGCGAATTTTAAAACCCTGCATTTGGAGGACATAATTCATGGAGTTCATTGCCAGTGTTCCCTTTAAGGTAGAACTGGTCTAATATTATATGGCTTTACTCACACAATGACTGAAGTATTGATGCGTTTGTGCTGGTTACTTCTCCTCACGTGAAGATTTTATTCTATAATTATTAAATGTAAACCTCAATAGGCATAGATATCGAGTAAAGGTCTTTATATTTTTTGGAATGAACTCAAATGGATACTTAAACGTAGGTTACATATTGATCAAGTCAACAGGTTGCTGGCAGTGCAACTTTTTTCTTTTGTTCTGCTGAAATACTCCTTATTTTGAAACAACTGTTGAGTTCTTTTGGTCTATGCAATTCATCTGGGAGGCGTGACGTTGGGTTATGACAGAGGGGTTTCTAATTGTATGAGTTGGGACTGTCCCCATTGCCCCCCTAGTAGAACCGCCACTGGCTTTATGTTAATATCTTTACCCATGGATGCAGAAGGTGATGGTGCCCTTGATAAATCTAGAAAACACAAAATGCAGCAGCCGGAGGATACAGTGAACCTTGCAGACGAAGGTGAGGTCAGTAACTTTTGTCAATCTCAATGTCACCTTTCAGGTGAGACACCAGGAGATGTTCAGGTGAGAAGAATTACTTGACTTATTTTATTCCATTTCTCGTCATACTATTTTACTTTCTGTTTTCACACTTGTTAAGTGCATCTGACTCGCTCATGTCCAGTTATAGATGTCACGATGATTTTCGCGTGTATGAACTATGATAATATAATCATTTTCATGTTCAGTAAGGCTGTGTTTGGTTTAGGGAAAATTGTAGGGAAAGGAAAATTTGATGGAAAGTGAAATCCATCATGGATTCCATCTTATTTTCCTTTGTTTGGTTTAGAATGGAAAATTTGAAGGAAAGTTTCAAAACTCCTTTTAGTTTACCATAATTTTCCTTCTAACTTTTCACATAATTTTCTTTCCCTCATATTTTCCATCTAAACCAAACATTGGATTTTACCAATTTTCCTCTACATTTTCCTTTCCACTAAATTTTTCCTAAACCAAACACAGCCTAAGTGTGAAATTTTTTGAAGACATTTTCTTGTTTACGAACTTCGAAACTCTTAGGTGTGTTTGGTTTAGGAAAATTTTGGTGGAAATGAAAATTTGAGTAAAAGTGTATTTCCCCATGTAATCCATTCTATTTTTTCTTGTTTAGTTAGGATTGAAAAATGGTGGGAAAATGCTAAAAGATTCTTTATTTAAAACAAATTTTTCTTCCTATTTTTCATCTAATTTCCTATAAACTTTTCTTCTCATTTTCTCACAAATTTTCTTTCTTATATTTCTGGAATTTTCACAATTATAAACAACGAAATTCATTAAGAGTTTCACAATTCGTGGATGCGAAAATGACTATAACATTTTCCCTAAACCCCTAAACCGAACAAAACCTAAAACTAAAAGTATTGTTGTTCAACGAAGAATATACTCGCGTCCGACAGATTTTAGAACCGAAACAAAGACAGCTGCTGCTGCAGCCACAACTAAAGTCATCCACTTTAGCTTCGTCAATTGCATAACCAGGTTGAGGTCCAAAATCAGGAAGCATTGATGATCACTGTATAGAGGACATGAAGGCTCTGGAAGGGCTGGAGTGTCAGTAAATTATTTTTAGGTAACAGATGAGCTTTTGTGTTAGTTTCCATCACTGGCTGAAGTGTAGCCTGAGTTGGTGAATCCAGCAAGCTATTCATTGCTTCTTTTGTTACGCCACATTCCATTGTCCATGGGTACAACTGATTTGTGAGGTCACTTGGTTACTTCATTTTGTAGAGATAAACTGCATTTGTTTAGGTATATTTTCTAATCAATTATCAAATATATTATTAATATAATTAATCTTGAATAGTAATTGTTTGGTTAGTATTTTTAGTTGATATTCAAGTGTTCATTTTATTTTTTAACACAATCATTTTAGAGAAATTGACAAATAGTAATGGAATTAACTTTTATTATTGCTAAAGGTGTCCATCCAGTCTCTTGGATGGGTTGGTGTTTAGTCTCTCTAAGCACTTAAGCCCACCAAGTTCGAATCTGGATGCTCCTATGTCCTCTTTTACATTTCCCTCAGTAACTAATGTCTCTTGAGGTATTTCAAAACACCTCTATTTTTTAACAAGCTAATTGTCAGGTTGTTCTGAGCACAGAACACTAGCATGTAGCTATCTGTTGTTCATGATGTACTGGGCAATTGATCATCTTGTTGCTGGAACTTCACAGGGTTAAGCGGCAGCTTTGTTAATGAGTGTGGTGATCCAAGTTGTGAGTGAAGCAGATGAGCTTATGAAAGCTTAAAACCGGGGAATGAAGAGGAGAGTATAAGATCTGCAAACCAAAGCAGACATGCAGTTACACCACCCGCAGCTTACCTGAGCTGCTGTGTACGAGTTTCCATGTACCCCCTTGTCTCTCCTAGTCCCAAAAGTCTGATATGGAAGGGAAAGTCGCCCATGTGATAGTAGTAGTTAAAGTAATCATTGCTGCACCTCTCAAATTCAATGCAACACCAGTAAATGCTCTGATCCTTTGTCTTCCGTAAGCTGCTATTTATTCTCATGTGCCGCCTCTCCTCACTCAACATACTACTCCTTGTTGGAGTGTTCATCATGTGACATTTATGGTAAGGATCGGTCGGTTTTCTCTCTCCGTCCTTATATATATATTGTTTAAGATTACTCCCTCCGTCCTCTAATACATGTCGTTTACGGTTAATTTGAATAGATTAAGGTGAAGTTAATGTTAGTGGTTGAACAAATTTAATAGGTAGGTGGTTAACATTTTTTTGAAAAAGTTCGTGCAAAAAGTAAAATTGGTAGATGATTATCGGTGAGGAATGTATTCTTTATTGATTATGATAATGAAGTGATTAATGTTTGACATTTTAAGGTAGTTGTTGATATTAAATACGCATTGAAAATTGGTAAGTGACAAGTAAAAGTGGACAAAAAAATTCGGTTAAGTGACATGTAAAAGAGGACAGAGGGAGTAAATTGAGTACATTAATGTGATATTTAATGCTAGTGGTTGTGACTATTTAATAGGTAAGAATTTAATGTATATTTTTAAAATTTGGTGTAAAAGGTAGAATTGATAGATTGTTATTGGTGTAGAATTACTTTTGATTGATTATAAATGAAGTTTTTAATGTTTGACTTTTTAAGATAGTTGGAGGTATTAAATACGCATTGAAAGATGTTAAGTGGATAAAAAATTTGGTTAAGTAACATATAAAAGAGAAAAGATAGAGTATTACTTTTTAGCATTGCTTGGTTTTCTTCAAGAGCATAGTTATTAAAATCGAACCGGATCAGACGGTTCTAGCAGATTGAACCGGGAACCAGTCCAGGTACCATCCAATTTGGAAATTCATACCGGATTGTGAACCAGATAAAACCGGACAATCCTTACGAACCATTGAACTAGACTAATTATACTGAACTGATTTATTATAATCAAATAGTTAATTGAATATTAAATGCATTTTACCTATGGAGTCGAATCCAAACTGTCACAATTACTTTGGAATGTTACTACAAATTGGACCGATAATCGAACCAGTTCTAACTAATAACTTAATTGAGAATTAGGTCTGATCCGAATCATAACTATACTTTTTATGATTGGTTTATTTATACGAAGTTGCGAGTTTTGAGTAAGTAGACGTTACAAATGTCTGTTTAATATTATTTTAATTTTTAGGGAAAAACCCTTAATGAGGCTCCGAACTATCCTCATTTCCCCACTTACGGTCCGAACTATCAAATTTGACAAAGAAGGGGCGAAAATTAAGAATTCCGTTAACCATCTTAACACCGTTAACTGCCGTTAACCTTCCTTAACCTCCTTCTTCTTCAAGGTCGCCGCCGCCACCCTCCTCCTCTTCTTCTTCCCCACCGACTTCACAGCCAGCAGCATCGCCGTCTCCTGTAGAGTCTCCACCTCCTCCCTCCTCATCTCCACCGCCTCTGTCCTCCCCGCCCCAAGCTCCACCGTCCCCGAAGCCAGCGTAGACTACAGGCACGCCCTGGTCAGTCTGAGGCAGCAACAGATCGAGACACGGTCTTAGCATTCAAGCTGGAGCGTGGCATATGCATTTTAGTTGGGTAGAAATGATACTCTCTCACCTTTAAATCGAGGCCAGTGCTACCGATTGCATCCAGAATGACAATTTCAATGCCGCCGACATCAATGGGAAGCTTGGAGCCTGGCCGTCTCACTCCAACGAATTTTCCTTCCTGGTCGTAGATGATGATCGACTGTAGATCCCGAGCAAGCATCGAGCTGAGATTATACATAAAAAGATTCAAAAGAAGCACAAACGAGAACTTAAGAGGCTACGACTCAAAACAGGTTGTAACTTGTGAACTTACATTCCTTTGACGTTGGGGGAATTGGTGTCTCCGACGGGGAGGAATGTCCCGTAAAGCTTCTTGTCTCCGTTGACCTGTAGAGGCGCCATGGCCAAGTTGAACGGTCCTTCGCCGTCCTTGAGGACTTGCAGCGCTGACAGACTCCAATCCGTTTGGTAAATAGTGATCCCGCCATACCTCAACGGATCATTCACGCTGATCGTTTTCCTCATGACTTCCTTTCCGTTGATGTCGTTCAGTGAAAGATCGGAGTGAAATTGTGAAACCTAAATAGCATTGAAATGGAGTTACTCATGAGCTGCTCAAGGCCAATTTCGACACGAGCATGATGAAAAAAAACAGAAGAGAAAAAAAAGAAGCAGACCTCTCCGCTGTCGTAGAAGTCCATGGAAGTCGGTGGAGCTGGGGGCGGGGAGGACAGAGGCGGTGGAGATGAGGAGGGAGGAGGTGGAGACTCTACAGGAGACGGCGATGCTGCTGGCTGTGAAGTCGGTGGGGAAGAAGAAGAGGAGGAGGGTGGCGGCGGCGACCCTGAAGAA
>NQLW01000006.1:37496-52501 GCA_002312845.1 Kalanchoe fedtschenkoi
AAGTGGAGGTTGCTAAGTCAATGAATTTCAGACAACAGGGAAAGTTGATTTGTTGAGTTCTGTGTGGTTCTAATTTTGTTGGAAGCACTTATGTTTGGAGTTCCCAGCTCTCTTAATGACCTTGTAAAACCTGATTGATTGTAGTTCTTTCCGATTTTAATAATTATAATTCAATATCATTGTTATTAAAACTGAATCGGATTGGCCGATTCAATCGGAATTGAGTCAGATACCGGTCCGAATCATATAATCATGTTGAGTTGCAAGTTAAACAAAAAAATAATATGATAAATAGGCTGGTTCAATACAGAGCCATTTAAAACCAGACCGGTTAGATTGAAAATTGATTTTATGAATCTTCACTAAATAAACATTAATAGATTTTAAACTCATTAATTGGTTAAAAATGATTCTAGCATGAATCTAACTAGGGCATAGATAGTCAGCAGATTGCGACTCTTATAGACAAATCACTCACCTTTATTTTTCACATATCAATTTTATATAGTTCTAATAAAAAATTAATATGTATAATTACTTAATTAGACCGACGATCAAATCGACTGATTCAACCGAAAACCGAATACTTTACTGGTCCGATGTTTATAACTATGCTCAATCTAGTAAAAAAATCATAGTTATCAGAACCGGACCGAAAACCGGTCCGATTTTAAATTAACATCGGGTTGAATTACGAACTAGAAAAACTGAACAAACCGGATCGATCCGATTGAATCGATTTATTAAAATCAATGGCTTAACCAAGGCTTTAGGTGTATATTATTAATATCTAAAAAGTCAATCTCAGACTGTTTTGTCGTTCTTTAGATAATTAGTAGATTAAATTTCATTTATTGTAATAATTACATGTAATTGGACAGACAATCCAATCAATTTAAATCATTAATTCAACTGAAAAATTTAAAACCAGAATCCAGACCGATTCAACCTCTGATAAAGTTGTAACTCCTTAGTGTGCATGGACTTTAATATAAATAGTAAAACTTACCAGACGACTTCGCACTAGTTGGAACATAGGGTGTTACTTTGAAGTAAATAAAGATTTGGGAGATTTGTGATAATTAAATGAACTACGGTAATGTAACGGAATATTCCATGGCCTTCAATAATGCAAACTTGTGGAAGTTGCAGAGAAAATCGTCGCACTTGGCCAATCTCCGATTTTCGAGCTCCGAGAGAACCCCCGCAAATGTGCGATCGAAATTTATCGGAGGTCAGATGGATTGACGTGGTCGGCTCTGGTCGATGCAGCGTTGAAAAGCCGTAGCGATAATGGTGTCGACGGCGCAGAAGAAGGCTCTGCACTCGATTTTGGCCAGCAAGCTCAACAAGCTAACGATTCCATCTTCTTCATCGGCAGACGGGGAGTTTGAGTTCTCAGACGTTTTCGGACCGCAGACGCCGAGCGGGGCGGCCCCGTCGTCATCGACGCAGATTGGGACTGGGAACCGTAACGTGAAGGATCCGGAGGTGATACATAACCGATCTCACTCGTTCGTCGGGCCGTCGCCGAGGTACGTGTTGTCGAAGTCGCTGCCGTTCAATAAGGAGACTGATTGTGTGCTCAGTGAGAGTGAGGAGAAGGAGGAGGGCGGAGGTGGAGGAGCGGAGGGGAGTGATGGGGAGATTGGAAGTGGGAGAGAGGAGAGTGCGAGGAGAATCGGTCCTGAGGATTTCGAGATTATGAGAGTGGTTGGACAGGGTTCGTTTGGGAAGGTGTTTCAGGTGAGGAGGAAGAGTGTGGATGGTGTTGTTGGTACTGCGGATGGAGATGGGATTTACGCCATGAAAGTGATGAGGAAGGAGACAATTATTAAGAAGAATCATGTAGATTATATGAGAGCTGAGAGGGATATACTTACTAAAGTTGAGCATCCATTCATTGTTCAGCTTCGGTACTCGTTTCAGGTACTGTGTGATTCATTTTTTGAGCTGATTTAGCTTGTGTAAGGGGATATCTGAAATATCACTCGAACTGTTATGATTCATATATTTTAGATCTGGCTTAGAATCTCTGTGTTGGTTTAGTAATTGTGCTTTAAGTTCTGTAGATGAATTGGTGATTGGCATGATGTTGGCTTGTGCTTGGATAGTGTTATTGACCTGTGAGATATTTAGATCAACATTTGATTATGTTTGCCTCTGCCACCTGTTGGTTTTGCTGTGGCATAGATAATGGAAAAGGCAGTCACACAAACAATTTTCTGGTAGACTTTTAAAGTGTGAACCTGACTCCCTTGTGAGCAATCCATCTCAATCTGTTGAGTTGGGCAGTTAAAATTGAAGAGACTTTCAAAAGCAATCGCAAACAAAAGGAGAGAAAATACATTGCACCTCACCTTTTGGTGAAACTGAAACCATGTTCTAGTATTATCTCTTTGTACAATATATTCGTCCTTGATTAGCAAAAGCAAAAGCTCATGTTACCTGTCTTTTTTAAGTGCATAGAGCTACTACTACCTTGCTGAATAAAAGTATGAGATAGTGGATGTATTTTTATAAGTTGGATTGGGAAGCTTTTTATGGATCATCGGTGTAGCATAGGTTATCCTAATGTCTAGTAATAACTAATAATGACCAGTTTGGGTCTCAAAGCGCAAATTTCTACCTACCAATAATCAAATGCACATATGGTAAAATGTTCTGACACTTCTTCCCTCCAAATAATACTGCAGACTAAGTCGAAGCTCTATTTAATTCTAGATTTCATAAATGGAGGACATCTTTTTTATCATTTGTACCGGCAAGGAATTTTCAGGTATCTGGCAAATTACAATCCAGTCTAAGTTTATGGTGAATTCTTCTATACTTTGATTTGCCTCCTGCTATATTTCTTGGACAGTGAGGACCAAGCAAGGTTGTACGCTGCTGAGATTGTATCTGCTGTTTCACATCTTCATGAAAGGGGGATTGTGCACAGGGATCTGAAACCTGAAAATATTCTCATGACACCAGATGGGCATGTAATGTTTAAAGACACACTTCGACTCAATATGCAATAAATTCAAATATTTGCATTTTTTGTTCTCAATAGGTTTAGACTTGCTAATTCCCTCTCTAATTATTGAACAGGTCATACTGACAGATTTTGGATTAGCAAAGGAAATTGATGAGTCAAGCAGATCGAACTCCCTTTGTGGAACAACAGAATATATGGCCCCTGAGATTTTGTTGTCCAAGGGGCACAATAAAAATGCAGATTGGTGGAGTGTTGGTATACTCCTGTTCGAAATGCTCACTGGGCAGGTAAAAGCATCTTTAACTCTTCAAACATGTCAGTACCTTGTTATTAAATTTCTGTTGAACTCTCTCAGCCTCTGTCAAGTGTTTGTCATTTACAGCCCATTAAAATTTTAGGATAACACATTTTGATTCTAGTGCAAAAAGCTTGTACAGTATGGCAAGGTGTAAACTCCCATCATGGAGGTTATTGGTCTGAACAATTTTGACAGCCTGTGTGCTCTAATTTCTCTAGTGTGTTAGGCACTTGGGTGTTCGCACGCTGTGATGTAACGCTTAAAATTTACTTCAGTTCATGTTCCAGTTGTAAGAGGTTATAATTAATAGCGTTATTTGTCCAATAATTCCAGCCACCATTCACACATGCAAACAGACAAAAACTTCAGCAAAGGATAATTAATGAGAAAGTAAAGCTTCCGCCTTTCCTTACCAGTGAAGCTCATTCCTTGCTCAAAGGGGTAAGTCAACTCATTCATTTGCTAATTCCTCTTATCCCAATTGAATTTGTGCTAGCTATGCCGAACAGTATGATAAATTATATGTTTGAAGTAGTTGCTTGAAAAGGATCCATCAAAAAGACTGGGCAGTGGACCTAAAGGTGCCCATGAGATCAAGGGTCACAAGTGGTTCAAGCTCGTCAACTGGAAGAAGTTAGAAGCTAAAGAACTACGCCCCAAATTCATACCTGAAGTGAGTGGAAACGAGTGCACAGCCAATTTTGATCACTGCTGGACCGCAATGCCCCCAAATGACTCCCCAGCAGATACACCTTCAGCAGGAGCACACTTCCAGGGTTACACATATGTGCCACCAAACCCTTGGCTATCAGCTGAATCAAATGCTGAATCAATATGACTCGAAAAGGCTTATGATTGTCCACTCTTGATCAAATTCGTATACTTATTGTAGTAAGATGATATGGTGTATGTATGTAACATCCTCAGGGCGTGAGTAACATCCGAATCCCATAAGCAAACAGCTTGAAGTCTGCATAAAGCTTGGTCATTCACTTATTAAAGTTAGTATCTTGATTTTTCCACTCAATGAGAGTACAAATGAAGTGCTATATTTTTACAGTGATATATTTGCTGCACTAAGAGCTGAAAAACTAGGTTCATACATGTACATTTGCATAGTTGTAGCCAGTGAGATGTCGCACTATTAATGATGGACAAAAGATCTAAGAACTTCCCTACACTTGTTGTATCTCTATGAAAGCAACATGTTTCTACCCCGATCCCAATCCCAATCCCACAATTAAACGGAGAAAAATCATGCACTGCCCACCACCGGACGAATAAAGAAAAGAAAACATTATCTCCCCAATCCAGACATCCTATCAACACACACTCGACTGGTCCACATAACCATTTAAGTCAATTAAAGTCACATCAAAATAAATTAAAAAGTAAATTTATATCAGGCCACATCAGATTTGTGTCATGTCAATTCATTTTTATCAAAAATCTACTTTATACAAATTTACATTTACAATGAAACAAACTTTTCAAATCCCTGCGCATGTACACACATGTCATATTATATATTTTACTATCTTTTCATATTATTTTAATAAAAGATTTTCTTAATTTATTAAATATTTAATTATTTAGAATTATTAATTTAAATTAATTTGTTTTGACATTTATATATAAAAATTTAATTAATGGAACTCACACGACATTTACATTACCCTTTCCAAGCCATTTACCACGCTTTATGCCTTCCAACCCCAACCCATTTACCACGCTTCTGAACGTGAAGCGTGGTAATAAGGTACTAGGATAACTTATTATCACGTTTCTAAGCCGGAAGCGTGATAATAGGTTATCCTTAATATTTAATATATAATATATATTATCACGCTTCCAGGTTTGAAGCGTGGTAATTGGTCTTTTTACGAACCGCTACGTGCAGATGAAGTGTTTTGATGTCAGAAGACCATGAACCTATTTTCACATTGAAACAAAGCGCTCTAACATTTGACACGAAATTTACTATAAAGCTTCAATCAAAATGCCATTAACAACCTATTCACAGAGATACTTGGTGTGCAAATCATCTTCCTTTCTCTACCCATATCCATTAATGAAACACCTCCCATCCAAAATACCACGCAAGTTGAGACAAGAGCACTTTTTCTAGAACTGCGCACTGCCTGTGGGACATAAGTACTAAACAAGCACAAACACATGTAGATATTTTATGAGTGTGAGATTGCCTGGTGTCCCACAAATCTTACAAGATGCGAGAAGTTCGATTAGATACAGAGCGCCTCCAGACATGTTGAAAGAGAGAGACAAAATAAGAGGTTTCATTATTGGCAGTCTTGTTGAGGAGACAAGAGACGTTGAAATCTTCAAGAATCTCCAAACATAGAAGCGCAGCTGTAGGTGAGGTTGAAACATTGGACAGTATCGTTCTTCTCTAGTCTCTATACATAGACAAGAACAAATCAAACAACTAATCTATTAATTGATACCCCATCTGGAACAGCCCCCTCACATGTCAGGACCATCCTTCTTTAACTTAATAGTCCCCTCCTAAGCAACAGCTATGAAACTATCCCCATTGGGGACGCCTGGCATAGCTTGATACTGCTGGGTATTCCTTGTGTTTTGATAGCTATAACTGTGGTCATATGACAATGACAGGCTGAGTGACAATGTTGGAGGGTCAATGCTCATTGGGGCAATGTTCAGGTTGAGACCAGTTTTGGGGGAATCCATATGAGCTTGACCAACCCCATTTGCTATCAGATGGGAGGCTTGTCCAATATTAAGATGCTCCATAGGCTTCTCAATCTCCGTTGAATGGAAGCCATTGCTCATTTCAGGTGTGGGCGGCTGAGGCTGAACCTTATCTTGCTTGGTTGAAACATTATCTTCAGTTGGCATTGCAGTGACCTGATAGCACCAGCACCAATTAGGTCAGTTTCAAATTAAAAAAGTTAACCATGAGCACCATTTTCTACCTGGTAGCTAGGAAAAAGAAGTTTCAGGACAACCAAGTCAAATCTAAGATCTCAACTTCATAACCAAGCAAAACTAGCAACTGCAATTCAAACACACAAGCAACCCACACGACATATTGGTTCTGAATCAAAGGAACTCGTGGACTGATTCCTATTTCTTGACTACAGTTAACTGGTACAGAAAAAGTGATTATAAATTGCCATTACATGATCAAAATTGGTTTCAAAAATAAACTTTTCCATGTTCTCTAACAATCTCGGTTACTACTCACTTGACAATACTACCTAAGTATGAATATGTTGGTGAAGAAATAAATGAGGAAAGTTACTGTATCTGTGGTGATGTCAAAGAGGCTAGATCTACGGCGCCGGCGGTTGAGATTGGTCCGGCGGAGAAAATACTTTTGCGCATGGCTGGCCACTTGAGTTGGAGTCCTAGTTTTCACATAGATCTTCGAGATACCTCTCCAGTCTCCCTTCCCAACCTTCTGCAGTCCCACCAGGAACCGCTTGTGCTCCTCCTCCGTCCACGGCACTCCTGCAATCCGCCATAACAAAAATCCGATCATCCAATTTAACCACAAGCAATCGACGGAAATGGAAACTAGAAAAGACGTAAAGGAGCGAGCGAGCTCGGTTTCGAACCTCGCTTGCGGTCGCGGCCTCCAGCAGCGGCTCGATGATGCGCGACCGCGGCTTCATCGGCGGAGGCGTAATCGGCGTAGGCGCCTTCAGCGCCCTTGCTTCCCTGTCCTTCCTTGGGACGATGCTGTTGATACTGCGACAGGTTGTTGAGACTTACGCTCTTGCGCATGCAATCGACCACCACTCGGACGCCAAACAGCACGATCTCGCCGCCGGCCGCGGCGGGCTGATCAGCTTCGTTGCTCATCTAGGGCGGCAAACGCAATGACGGAAGCTCGATCGGATCGCGGGAATTGGAGGCGACTACCGATAGCGTTTTGCGGTTTTATATATAGTGAGGGCAGTGAATGAGAAGCTGACACGTGGCATTTTATCTTTCTGCTTTGTTTTATCAGGAGTGATGAGAGCGGAGACTACGTGGCCTTTTTGGACGGTCTATCTATTTTCTTGTTTTTTTTTAATTACAACTGAAAAGATTCGTGCATAAAAAAATCAGATGGGAATACAAATTGGGATATTTATGATTTTAATAATAAAGGATTATGTGGATTGGCTTTTTATTTATTTTTAAATGGAGCAAGTGGATTGGATGATGCTACTAAATAAATATTATTATAATATTGTGATAAATTGAATAATATCCGTACCACACTTTTGGTTTTGGATGATGAAAATTGTCAACTGGCATTTTTCAAGATAATTTGATTAATTTATATTTGCTGTTGTTGGTGGGTGCGCATTTTTTAGTGAGTGGAGGATAAGATAATGTTTTTGTCATCTTATCCGGCTTCAATTTAATAAATAAAAATTTATTTATTTTATTTATTTATTGATAAAATGTATATGAAACGTAACATGACACGTAAGTGTGACATTTTATGATGAGCCACGGGACCACGTGATAATTTGTTAGGTGTGTGTCACTCTCACATCTGTTCTTCTTAATATACTTTACTGATTGTAATATAATTTTACCATGTAAAAAGTAGAATCACATCTCACGCACCCATTTCCTATATTTCTTTTTACATATTACTTAATCAAAATTTTTTTATTCATTTTTATTTATCACTTAATATGATTGAGAATGACAAATAAACTCATCATCATTCTAATTTGTTTTCACTTCACTTCTAATACCATATAATTAACATGTGTTAATTTTTTAATCATACTTAGTATATTATAGGATTGCTGTGATGAAGCTAATCTTACGTTATAATTGTGTTGCTAGTTGTAACCAATGATTTGTGACACGTACACAAGAAACAATAATTGAAATTACAACTAAAACACTTTATCTAAACCAACACAGAGAACAAGTAAGGCATATGCGGATCAGTCACAGAAGAAGAATGGTTGAAATCAAAACCAATACCAGTGATAGTTTGAACATTCAACGACAGTATGTATCTACACTACAAAACCGATTAAGTGTGTATTAATGATCCTGATTAATCAAATTTTTAGTATACTATTTATATAAATGTAAGAAAATATGAGTTTTAGATCGGCAATGGACCAAATTGGGTCAGTGGTTCAATTGATAAATTGAGAACCGAAATTTCAACTGATTCAATCTCTTATCATTTATCAAGATTTGATAAATGCATGTATGTCTTAGCTTCTCTTTGAATTCTGCGCTCAAAATAAGTATGAAACCGGTGAAAATTACTGAGAAGATATAAACTAGTTTATCTTATGAACATATGAACCAACATTTCACAAGGGCAAACTTTTTTTTAGGATGAATGGGCTCCTATTTGCATTGTGGGGTTATAGAATTAATAATGTGAAAAACTCAAATAAATACTTTCTCTGTCTTCTTTTACATGTTACTTAACCGAATTTTTTGTCTATTTTTGTTTGTCACTTAACAATTTTCAATGCATATTTAATATCAACAACTATCTTAAAACGTCAAACATTAATCACTTCTTTATCATAATCAATAAAAAAATCATTCATCACCAGTAATAATCTACCAAATTTATTTTTTGCACGAACTTTTTTAAAAAAACATCAACCAATCATTCATTAAATTTGTTCAACTGCTAACATTTACTTGATCTTAATCTACTCAAATTAACCTCAAACGATATGTATTAGAGTACAGAGGGAGTATATAATTAGGGGTTTTCTTGATATAAATGAATTGGTTTAGTATATTTGATTTGGGTTTACAGTTGATTTTTAGGTTCATGTAAAGTTGAAAAATTAGATAGTAATATTTGTAAAACTTGAACGAGTATTATTGCATAAAATTGTCTATAAACTATCTTAAAATCAAATCATATTAATTATATAGAATTTGCGTTGTGTGCCTCTAATAAGAACAGCTACCGAAATTGAAGATGATGAAGACGAGGCGAGAACGGGTCCCATTGTTGATACCGTCATATTTTTCGGATCGGGGTTGATGAGTAATGTTACAATTAATTCATTTTTGGTGAGTCAGGATAAAGTAACAATTGTAATAATAATTAAAATTATTTATTGGAATTGAATCAATTTCAATAAATTCATCGGTAAAGATTTAGATATTAAATATTATTTAATAATTATTTTGGCAATAAAAGGTGCATAAATATACATGCATTAATTATCCATGTATCTCATATCGCTTGTGATAGGATATTTAATGTAGCTTATATATTCTCATGCTTCCAACTAAAACAAAATAAATATAAGAAGAGAATAATGGAACCAGACGCTCGCATCACCGCCAGTCTTTCTTTTTACAGAGAGTCCAGAATAGTGGCTATAGCCCAGCCTGTAACATCTGTCCTTATTTGGTTTTGTTTCTAGCCTTTTTATTTTTTGCCAGCCCAACTTGAGAGTGGAGATGCAGTTCAACAGACTGAGTCTCCAATTAATAATCAACAGAGGAGTGGAGCTGCAGTTGGAGCAGTTGTCGGTGTGGAAAACTCCTCCAGGCTACGTCTGGGTCCAGCAGATGTCGCCGGAATCTGCAGAAACAGAGCTTAGGAAAAGGAACAAGAGCCTCTGTAAAAATAACGAACACCACACTTTTAATTAATTGAAAAAATTGTTATATACAAAAGATCTGTCTGCATTATACACCCTCAAGTATATATTAACTATATTAACATCCCTTAAGTAACAGCATACTACACTTCACAAAATAACTCAGCAGAGAATTCTTATCATCCCCCCTCAAGTGGAGCGTCGAGAAAATTAAACGCTCAACTTGGACATCAAGCGAGCCATGCTATCTGCCGGAAGTGCCTTAGTGAAAATGTCAGCTGGTTGTTCAGTTGTAGATATGTAATGCAGGTGTATAAATGAGGAAGTCACAAGCTGTCGAATGAAGTGACAATCAACCTCTACATGCTTCGTTCGTTCATGAAAGACAGGGTTTTTGGCAATGTGAAGAGCGGCCTGATTATCAGAGTAGAGAGCAATGGGAGTAGGAATATGAATGCCCATATCTGTAAACAATTGGACTAACCATTTGAGTTCACAGCATACACTTGCCATGGCTCGATACTCAGATTCGGCTGACGAACGAGAGACCGTCTGCTGCTTTTTGGCACGCCAGGAAAGTAAAGAGTCGCCAAGAAAGACACAATGACCAGTAATAGATCGTCTGGTGACAGGACATGCAGCCCAGTCTGCATCAGAATAGGCAGAGAGAATGAAGGAGGACCTGCTGGAGTAGAACAAGCCTCGGGCCGGTGCATGTTTGATGTACCTAAGAAGATGATTAACTGCCTTCATGTGATCTTCTGTAGGACTATGCATAAATTGGCTAAGTATATGGACTGCGTACGCCAAGTCAGGACGGGTAATTGTAAGATAAAGGAGGCGACCAACCACTCTCCGGTATGCAGTGGGATCTGGAAGAAGAGCAGCATTGGAATTGCCTAGTTTATGTTTTGTATCCATAGGAAACTTAGATGGTTTGCATCCCAACATTCCAGAATCAGATAATATGTCCATGGCTCATTTGCCTGATAAGAATTCTCTGCTGAGTTATTTTGTGAAGTGTAGTATGCTGTTACTTAAGGGATGTTAATGTAGTTAATATATACTTGAGGGTGTATAATGCAGGCAGATCTTTTGTATATAATAATTTTTTCAAGGGGAAAAACCCAAAAGGGGCCCTGAACTACGACCCCTTACCCAATTGCGGTCAGAACTATCATGATTTTCAAAAAGGGTGCAATGAAAAAAAAAATTGATAGATTTTCTAAATTAAAATTTACCATTACATTCCAAACCTAATATTATTATAAGACTTAGATTTGTGTGCAAAAATTATATCATTTGGTTATCAAAAGACGTCGTTTTCTTTATGTGTGCAAAATGATATAATTTATTTTGATAATCAAATGACGTAATTTTCACACACAAATCTATGTCTTATAATAATATTAGGTTAGGAATGTAATGATAATTTTTAATTTAGAAAATCAGTCCAATTTTTTTTTCATTGCACCCTTTTTGAAAATTATGGTAGTTCTGACCGCAATTGGGTAAGTGGTGGTAGTTCAGGGCCCCTTTTGGGTTTTATTCCTTTTTCAATCAATGAAAAGTGTGGTGTTCGTTATTTTTACACAGGCTCCTGTTCCTTTTCCTAAGCTCTGTTTCTGCAGATTCCGGCGACATCTGCTGGACCCAGACGTAGCCTGGAGGAGTTTTCCACATGGTATCAGAGCGGGTTTTGGCCGCACTCTTAGAACATGCCCGTGACGGTTAACTAGGTCCGCACGAGGTCCCACTTGTCAAGGTTAACAAAGGTCCTTGCAAGTGAGGGGGATTGTTGAGCATATTAAGTGGTATTATCCCACATCGCCCAGTGCAAGCTCTAAATTGATCCTAATTTATAGTTGGGCTCCCCCACTCATAGCCAATTGGTTTTGAGTGTGGATCCGACAATTCTACATGGTATCAGAGCGGGTTTTGGCCGCACTCTTAGAACATGCCCGTGACGGTTAACTAGGTCCGCACGAGGTCCCACTTGTCGAGGTTAACAAAGGTCGTCGCAAGTGATGGGGAGTGTTGAGCATACTAAGTGGTATTATCCCACATCGCCCAGTGCAAGCTCTAAATTGATCCTAATTTATAGTTGGGCTCCCCCACTCATAGCCAATTGGTTTTGAGTGTGGATCCGACAATTCTACAGTCAGAAGTAGATATGTAGTTTTCAAAGAGTTGCGCCCTTGGATGTAGAGAGTGAGGGGAGGAAGTTGCGCAGCACTTCCCTCATCTTTAGTAGATGTCCAGGCTAAAAATAGAGTCTTTTGCTGCAGCATTTATGCACCTTTCGGTGAGCAAAATTCTAATTCTCCTTCTTTTTCTGTCGGCTACAAATCCCAAGAGCATACAATGCTTTTCAGAAAAATATCTGAAGGAGCTTTGAGGAGATTATCCGACCAGTGCGAGGCTGTAATAATTGTAACCGTCTTATCTTGGGGGAGATTTCGACAATAATGAGGGCGCACTGATTACATACTTATTTTCTCTAAGACAAACTAGTTTCTGGTGACTAAGTTTGTAATTAAAGAAGTATCATTTCACTTATGTCGAATAGTACTTGTCTATTATTTCCAACAAGTAGTATGCTCTTATTCGCGCATTCCAGCCACAAAATTTTGCCTCAATTTTCTATTTACTGAGTCTTATTTCGGTTTTAATGTTTTACATATCCGATTTATAGGTGTAAAAGATTTTGTTCAAACTGATTTAGTTTGTGTTCAGTTGTGATTTTATTTTTTCTTTCAAACTTCATATCTCTGATTGTATACTGATGCGGTGAATTTACGATTGAGATGTCGTTGTATGCTGAATCTATATGATTGTTGTGATAAGGGGATGAGTTTGGTTTTCAATTTGCGGTTAGGTAAGTATAAATTTGTTTTGGTGCATGATTCTGTTTTTTTGTAACATCATTGTTCACTGGATTAATTTTTTTTAACACTAGTGAACAATTTGTTCACACGATTAATTCTTTTTATGTGAATATATGTATATTAGTGGACATTGTTCATTAAAAAATATTTATTTATTGGTAATCATTTTAATTTAGCGGCATGTGTTATATTTTTTTTTCAACCGTACCAGTAAATATTTAATCACCAACAAGCAACGATAAAAGCATTGGTAAACCTAAACTGACATAATTCAACACATCAAACCTTGCTGGTGAGTCAATACACCAATGCAAGAGACATATTTGACACAATAGTTTGAAAAAAATAGTATTCAACACGTTTCATCGTCAAGTCCAAATTATGAACGTTTATCAAAAAGTGATGATAAAGTGAACTAGACCCACTTAAAAAAAATTGGATTCAACGCACTGGTGCACTACAACCGGATTGGACCGATTAGTTAAATCAACTGAACCAGATGACACAATAGAGCAGCAAATCCTAGTGGTGAATCAGACGGACCAGGACCAGGACCAGCCCAACAAATTCCCATGTCCGACCCAGCATAGAAGGTGTAGGCCCAAGAGCCATGTTCAGGCCAGTTTGCAAATTGTGATGATCAACGATCCAACCTTCACTTTATGAGTCGCTCACTATGTAGGTTTTCGAGTCACCATATATCCATGTAGGCGTCATTGTCACTTGGTCCATTTGGATCACCCATCGATAAAATAATTAAAAAAAATCCTACAGGTGAATGTTTGATGCATTCCTTAAAATTCGTTATTTTCACCGTTTATATCATAGTTATAAGGATCAGACCATTCAGTTCAATTTGTTAAACCATGAATCAGTGATTGGTTCAGTCCGATTTTATATACTGTAAACTGAGGTAAATCCAGGCATGCTATTATGAAAACCGATTTAACATTAAGTACACCAATTAACAAACTTGAAACTGCATTATTAATCAATAATATCGAAATTATAAATAATATGGCCAAACATGGAAATGACACGAATTGAAAATCCTCCCAAACTTGTGTTAGCCCTCGTCGTTTACCACTAGACCACATGCATCGTATTAATCGTAAGTTGATCAAATTATAAATACTACATAAATAAATATTAAAACAAAAACTATCGGTTCAACCAGTCCACACCATCGGTTCAACCATTAAACCAGAATCTAGATTGTTATTTGGTTTAACATCCGGTCCGATGTTAATAATTATGATTTATATGCTGCCTTAATAATGCAAAAAATTTAATAGATGTCTCAAAATTAAAAATACATAGTTATATCACCGTTCGATTTACTTCAGGCCATGAATTGTTCTTTGTTTACTAAGGGTGCAACCGGTTTGGACCAAAACTGAAATCCATAAATTTATTGGATCTAAATTGGTCTGGATTGAACGGGACCGGTTTGGACCAAATTGATGAAAAATAATTACTACAATACTTATAATTTTTTTTTATTTATTATTAAATAAAAATATTCAAGCATTATAGTAAAAATATTAATTTTTTAAGAACTTACCAAATCGATCCATTCTGGTTCGGACACATATTTTTTCAGGTTTGAGCCGGATTGAATAAAAAAACTGAAGTCCTTAAAATTAGTGGACCCAAGACTGCACCGATTTTGGTTTGATCCATTCTGGTCCAGTTTCGGATCATTTTTGGTCCAGACAGGATATAAACGAAAAATATATTTACACTTAATTCTTGAAAAGATCGGGTAATATCAAACGAGTCAAATAAAACGGCACAGTTTTATATTTCTAAGTTCTAACAATTGTTAATTAATGTGTTATGTGTTCAATAATTTAATTAGTAATATCATTGTAAATCTTTATTGTCTCTGTCATATTTCACTTACCACTTAAATAATATTTATTTATCCACTGTTAGTTATCAATTAAAAGTTTCAATGCATATTTAATTCTATCGCATACATTTAAATAAACAATTAATGACTTTACTATATTAATTCAAAAGAAATTCTTTTACACCAACAATAATAACCACATATTACATTTTATATAAAATTTTAAAGAATACATTAAGTATATGTATTTTAATTTTTACTAATATATCCTTAATTCACTCAATTTAATCTTCAACAGACAATATTAGAGAACAAATGAAAGTAATATTTAATCCCATCTAAGGCCGAACTAAGTAATTGCCTTATCAACTTGTTATTCTTTAGCTTTATTTTG
>NQLW01000006.1:52809-74505 GCA_002312845.1 Kalanchoe fedtschenkoi
ATATACGGTTTCGATCGAAAGGCACGCTCCGGAAATAAAAGTTGAACAGAGGGGTAAATTGGTAAATATAAGACACTATAAATAAAGCTGAATTGTCAGACAGAAGGGTTCAGTTTTCCGTGGTACGTGTTCCCGTTACCCGTTCACAGCTCGCCGTCATCTTCGCCGCCGTACGACATTTTTCGAGGGAAATTAGGGTTCAGGCGTTCTCTTTTCTCCGATTGCGCGATGGATCTTTCCGAAGTCGCTGGCTCGGGATCGAACGTGAAGGATTTCAGCAAGAAGAAGCGGGTATGTTTTTCGTTTTTCTGATTTTATGGGCGCGCATTCACGCTCCTCTATCGTATGTATCGATTTTGATGTCGTTATTTCGTCGCATTGATTTGTGTGATATTTAATTTGATTCGTTGTTTCTTGATTTCTTGAAATTTTTTCGATGGTTCGTTTCGTAGGGCAACAGGTATGCGAAATTGAAGCAAACGAAGCTGGATGCGAGAAGGGAGCAATGGCTTGCGCAAGGTAAATCGTTCATGATCTGTTGGTTCGTGTGCATTTGTGTGAATTATGTGTTTCAGGTTAGGGACTTTAGGTTACGAATTATATGGAGATTGATTGTGAATAAATTGGTATCATTATAGTCAAGAGCAAGGGGTCTAAAGAGGAATGTGAGAATGAGTGTCAAGTTTCAGTTGATGGGCGAAGCAAGAAGGGTGAATTGGATGTGAAAAATGTGGAGGTCAAGCGGAGAGGGGAAGAGAGAAATGGGCCGACTCACCATCACAACGCTGATTGGGATATATCGCCCTCGAACAGCCCTGGGAGTCTTGGTAGTTTCTTTGCTAGTAATTCTTCAGGGACTAATTTCAGCGGGTGTTGTGGGAGCAGCGTCAGCAGTGGTGGCTGTAACTCCGGGAGCATCACTGAGGAAGATGAGGACAATGATGGGTGCTTCGATGACTGGGAGGCTGTGGCTGATGCGTTGGGGGTGGGTGATAAAAGCATAGAACCTAGCCCTGAACCTCCCACTGTTCAGCAGGAGCCATCTCGTGGTGTGCCTTGTGAAGGAAATTCACTCGGCAAAGGCCCTAGACCAGAAAGTTTGAAGGTTCCTGTGAACCTTGGAGGTTGTCGAGCTTGGAAACCAGATGATGCTTTCAGGCCCCAGAGCTTGCCAAATTTAGCAAAGCAGCGTAGCTTCCATGCGAAGTCTGACATGCATTATGACCGTGGAGGCTGTGGTTCATGGGTTCGTAATAATGTGACGTCACTGCCGACTTCATGCCCTATTTGCTATGAGGATCTTGACAAGACAGATACTAGTTTTCTCCCCTGCTTATGTGGGTTCCGACTTTGCCTTTTCTGCCACAAGAGGATTCTTGAAGAAAATGGACGCTGTCCTGGCTGCAGGAAGCCGTATGAGACAAATGGACTCGTGCAGGAGGGTAAACCTAACCTGAATGGAGGGACTTCATCCACCTGGTTGGCTCGATCCTTCAGCATGATCACAGAGCCTAAAAAATAATTTTGTGGATTGTATGTCGCAGTTTTGTGGTCATCTTTTGGTTTCTTGATATGATACTGCAGCATTCAGTTTCTGGTTTTGCGTTAGCTTTTTGTGTGGAATGGACAATCAAGTATGGTATCCATCTATGAAATACAGTGGAGTTCTGTTATTTTTAGTCCTTGTCATGTTTCATGCATGAGGTGGTGTACATGACTCATTTTGCCTTGTGAATACATAAAGAGGAAAACATATTGAATACATATGTGCAACCACTAGAATCACATGGGTTTTTCCACTGGTTCAGCTCATGGCTTTATATCTGCTGTTTGACTAACATCCGCAGTTGGTTTACCATGGATAGCACGTAAAGAAGGCATCCTTTATATTGCTAATTGTATTTATTGTTGAGAAGAGTTTGATGTGAATAGTTGGGGCTGGCTGCTCCACAGAGCTGACACTCATGAAGTGATGCTATTATTGGGTGAGTGCTCTGCTTTGTATAAGGTTTGCTATCATTTTTTTCCTCTAAAATTTTGATATAAGCCAGTGTCTTATTTATTATGAAGTTATGATTGAGTATTGGTGATTATGGACTTGGGATTTATCTTCTTTTTTTTTTAATTTCTACCTTCGTCTATTCTTATTAAAATGAGCCAACAAATGCTCTTCCACTTTTATTCATTACATGACTGACTTCCTTTCAAGAAATTAGGAAATTTATCACTGAAGTAAGGTTTGAAGTTGTGCTTTCAGCCTCTCACTGAAATTTGACTTACATATTGAGAAAATGCTGGTTGTAATTGGTGGACAAGACAGTTGGTGTCCATACAACTCTGAAAGTTTCTTTAAATTGGCTCTAGAATGAAATAGGAATGAGCAAGTGTTTCGTTTGTGGTATTTATTGATACCTCATCCCTAAGCTGTGTAGTGACTTTGAAACATAATATATATTTGTTTTCATGAGAGTGAATGCCAGAATATGATGCTTCATTTGTTTTGTGATTCTTGTCTCACTACGTTTTTTTTATCAACGGACGTTCATATATAACTTAGAAGTAAATAACGGGGACGAAGTCATTAACATAAGTGCCTCCATGTGTATACATATATTGGCTATACCGATACAATTGTAAAAGCTATAATACCCAATGAGGTTGAACTCTCTTCGTGTTTCTCTGGCCTTGTGATTATTGATAGAGAGGTATGATACAACTATAATACCCATTGCAGGCTTGAAAATGGATATTATACGTGGGCAAGGCTGTGTCACTGCTGCTGACTATCCACATTCAACCGGAGGTCTCTGCATAGGTAATCAGATCTCACTTTGCAATTTTGCTATGTGAGTAACTGTTATATTATAGCTTTTCACTGTCTGAAATTTTATTTATGCTCTTGCTCTAGTGCTTAGATAACTAGGTAATCATCAAGTTGTTCCTTGAGATCACGTTTGTAGTTACTTACTGTGGCACAAGGGTCATCTGTTTTAATAACTATGACAGAAAGAGTGTGCTCTGCAGTGCTTTTGGTTTTGAACTCTTGCTCAGAGAAATTTATCCGGGTGCTAGGTTGGCCATTACTTGGTGTTCATCTTTTGTATCATAGACATTTACAGAGCCATGAGGTACCAATTATATGGTTTCGTTTTTTAGTTTTTTATTTTGTCCGCTGCTTCTCATTATTTATGTATCTGGATTCTTATTTTGTCCTGTACTGGGAAATAGGTTTGACTGAGATTAAATGATTTTAAAAAATCTTTTCTAAAGGTTGTATTTCATCCTGTCAGTTGGAATTTCCCCTTCTTGATAGGTTGTCAGATTGAAAATAAATAATATGGATTTAAAGAGTTTAAAACTTGTCAGTTAAGTCAGTGATTTCTCCATGTTGGCTGATACGAAAAATTTTCAAAGCTACCTATGGAGAGAGGACTAAATATCCTCTCTCTGCATCTTGAGAATATACTTACATAGGGTTAGCAGTAAACCCAACTTGTCACATTGTCTAGCCGGAGCCGGAAACTACTTGGTCCGCAGTAGTGGAATGACCAAACTGAGTGACCTGCAAGAAACCGTCCTTATCATCCTGAGAAATACAGGGCGTCTTTTATGTATGTGAACGAATGACACAGCTCATCACACTCATACATAAGACATGTTTTTGTAGACCTGCACTGTTTCAATCCCTCTGAGTCCGAGTTACTTGAACTTGAGTGCAAAGACTGACCTTGGAAAAATTGTGCTGGGATGTCTGAGATTTGGGTAGATTTGTTATCATCGCTGATGACAAGGGTGGTGATGCATTTGTAGTTGCAGTTTTCTTCGTTTTTGAATTCTGAGTAATGCCTACACACACCTGATCAACCATGTCCAAAAATTCTTTAATTATGCTGAACAACTGAAATGGATCATGCTCTTTTCTTTAGATGTTCCAGCCTGATAATGATAATATCCTGAACTCTCATTCGCTCTTCTCCCTATACTTTAAGCACCTCCTCACAAGCCTCTAAAAGGCCCTTCAATACAAAGCCACCCTTCTCATTTGGTAACTTTTCACAAGCTTTTTTATTTCCAGAACTTGCTTTTGTGAGTGATGGGCATAGAGACTGTCATATTCTATGGCTGGTGCCTTCTTTGGATGGGAGAGCTCTACATTGAGCCCTCCAAGAATGGGCACTCCTAGGTCCTAGCATCATGGATTCCTTGTCTCCATCCTCTTTGTATACAATGCTGTCTGGATTGGGATTATTGGCCTCGCCCATATGCATTACTCCTTGCAGTGCCAACGGTCAGTTTGTTCCCAGCTTTGAGAACAGCTTCAAGTAGTCTAACAAACAATATACTGTTTCTCAACTCTTCACATCCCAATACAAGTGTTCGCAAGGACTCCTTTAGGTGCAGGATTTCAAGATCATATATTGATCTAAAAAGCATAGTGATAAAACGATTGCCGAAAGGAGAGCTTTTAATATGTGATAGAGGAATGATTCTGCAGTAGCTAGTTTTGTTGGGTTGCCGTCAAACTGCATTCCAGCCATTTCCTCTTGGGTTGGTAAAAGGGTGGATAGTTTTTCAAGTTGATCCTTCACCGTTGAGGAGGGCGTCAAGATCTTCTCTTTTGGAAACTGAAAGAGATTTCAGAACTATGGCTATGTTTTGCGACTTGCGAGGGTCGAGAATGAAACATTGGATTGGTATGGGAGAGCCGGCTGCTTTTGAACCTGAAAGGTAAAATCTAGCTCGTCTTTAAATAGATGTATTTGCAAATATTCAGGTTACTTTTTAAGTTTTATGATATGAATGTGAGTCATGGTTATCTGAAAGATCCATTGTTTATTACATTCCACACTATGGAAGGATCTGTATTAGCTACCACTTTATCCCAATGTGATGGCTTCAGCTTAACGTCACTGGTGCCACTGGTTTTCTCTTCTTCAAAGCTCCTCTTTGCGCTGCCATTTGATTTTATTTTAGGTACGGTTGTGGCCTTATGGATAAATTTCTTTTAACATTAACTCCATTAGGTCTGATTGTTGGTTTTGGGGGGATTTGCAGGTATAATTGGTGTTCTAGATGGATGTGCAGGGGCTTTTCTTGTTGGAGGTGGGGGTGGGGGTGGGGGTGAAATTATGTTTGATGGATTTGTAGCCGTTGATGGTGCCGGAAACTTGTTGAGTGGAACAGCTGGAGGTGGTGGTCCTAGTGCTGGAGAATTTACAAGTGGAATATATGCGGGTACCGTTGCTGTGAGCTCTTACATATTTTGAGATTGAAAAAGTAAAACGATAGAGAGAGGAATTGGTGCTGCTGAATATGCAGCTTTCAGTGTGTTTTCTCTTCTTTATATAGGCAAAAGAAAATAAAAAAATGGAAACAAAAATTAGCCAGCTTTGGTAACGAAATATGTTCCTAATTACCTACCTAATTCTACCAGATCAAATATATCAGAATATACACAAGTTTATTTGTTTCTTAACATTACTCCCCCTAAACTGTGGTTTACTTAAACTGGTGTGCACCATTCCAATCTTTGCTCGAAGCTCCTGAAATCTGACTCGCCCCAATGCCTTTCTGAGGATGTCTGCGAGTTGGTCTTTGGTGCTAACATAGTCAACTTTGATGTTCTTGTCCTCCATGCACTCTCAGATGAAGTGATAACGAACATTAATGTGCTGCTCCGCTCATGATGAACTGGATTTTACTGAGCGCTAGAGCGGACATGTTGTCCACTTTTAGTTCAACAGTCTTGATCGGATCCCGCTTGATGTCACTGAGAAGTCGGGCCAACCAAACACCTTGACTTGTTGTCGTCGTGGCAGCGACGTATTCCGCTTCGCAGGAGGATAGGGTCACCAAACGCTGCTTCAGTGACTGCCAACTAATCAAGCTCTTACCTAGGAAGAACATCACCCCGAAGGTGCTCCTTCACGTGTCAATGTCGCCGGCATAATCACTGTCGCTATAGCCGATCAGTCTGGACTCTTCAGCTTCCCTCAAATAACAACAACCATAGTGAATCGATCCAGCGATGTAGCGCAAGATTCGCTTTACCGCCGCCATGTGCTCCTCCGTCGGTCTTTCCATGAAGTGACTCACGATCCCAACTGAGTAGGCTAGGTCCGAACGAGTGTTGACGAGGTAGCGGAGGCTTCCGACGATTCTTCGGTACTCCGTCGCGTCGACCTCTTGTGCGGTGCTATCACGACTCGGCTTGAGTCGCTCCTCCATAAGAGTTTGTGAAGGATCGCACTCCCCCATCTTCGCCATCTCGAGAATCTTTTTGGCATAGCTGGATTGACTCAAGGAGATGTCATGGGTACTCTGTTGAACCTCGATGCCAAGGTAAAAAGAGAGAAGCGCAAGATCACTCATTCTGAATTGTGTTTGCATCTCGCCCTCGAATCGATTGATTTCGTTCTTATCTGAGCCGGTGATCACCAAGTCATCGACGTAGACTCCGACTAGCAGCCGTGCTTCATCGCTGCCTCGTCCATAGATATCGTGTTCGTGGGGACTCTGTTCCAAACCGAGCTCCTTCAGTGTACGATCGAGACGCGCGTTCCACGCACGCGGTGCCTGTCGAAGTCCATACAAAGCCTTCTTTAACCGCAACACTTTTGATTCTTGGCCGGCGACAACAAAGCCTGGTGGCTGGATGACGTACACCTCTTCTTCGAGCACGCCGTTAAGGAATGCTGACTTTACATCCATTTGGTGGACGGACCATCCCTCCTGGGCAGCGACAACTAACAGCAGCCTGATGGATTCCATCTGAGCAATAGGAGCGAACACTTCGTCAAAGTCCACCCCAGGTTGTTGCACGTAACCTATGACGATGCGGCGTGCTTTGTGTTTGACGATGGCGCCGACTTCATTCTTCTTGAGTTTGTAGACTCACTTCAAACCAATCGGACGGTGATTTTATGGCCGGTCTACCAGCTCCCAAGTGTGGTTCTGCTCGATGGCGTCCATCTCTTCTCTCATAGCTGCCCGCCATGCTGTGTCACGGTCCGTTTTAATGAATGATGTCGGTTCTCCTGTGCTGGTGAGGTGCAACTCACTGGTGTACAACTCCCGTGTTGCAAGTTTTGGAGTTGACACCTCATTTCTGAGTATGACATCAATGACTCGGTACCGTACTGGAGAGTCGGTTTGGTGTGCATCCAAACGGTCATCGTTGTTTTGGAGCGGTGTCACGAACTCTGGCTCTAATACATTAAGTGTAGGGTTTGCCTCTAGCTGAGCGAAGTAGACCTTGGTGCTGGTAATGACAACCTCGCTTCTGAGGAGTCATCCATCGCTTGGACCTCCTCTTGGACGGTGTAGGACACGGTGAAATCGCTTGTAGGAGGAACTCTGTCTTCATCTTTTGCATCCCAGTCTCATCCTTTACTCTCGTCGAACACAATGTCTCGTGTCACTCGGACTTGCTTGATCGCTGGATCAAAGACGCTATATGCCTTCATGCCTTCGTCATAGCCGATGGAGACCATGGGAGTTCTCCAATCAGGCAGTTTCTGGAGGTGGGGTCGTACCTCTTTTGCGAAAGCGATGCACCTAAAGGCTCGGAAGTAGTGCACTGCTGGTTTGCGTCCGTACCATGCCTCAAAGGGCGTCAGACCGTCTAGGCTCTTGGTGGGAGCGCGATTGAACAGATACACTGCTGTGCTTACCGCCTCTGCCCAAAATTCAGCTGGCAAACCCCTTTGCTTCAACAGGGCCCTGGCAGTGGCGACAATGGTTTGATTGCGCCGCTCGACGACTTCGTTTTATTACGACGAATAGGATGCAAAAAAGTGTCGTTGAACTCCCTCTTCCGCACAGTACTTCGTGAACTCGGCAGTTGTGAACTTGCCATCATTGTCAGTGCGAAGGACGCACAGCTTTCGCCCGGTCTCTACTTCAGCTGCTTTCTGGATCCGTTTGATTGCCTCTGGAGCTTCGTTCTTTGCCGACAGGAAAGCCACCCACATGTACCTTGTGCAATCATTAACCATCAACAAGAAATAGCGCCGGCCTTCTAATGTCTCTGGCGAAATTGGACCGCACAAATCTCCATGGACGAGGTCAAGCCGCTCCTCAGCTCGGAACCTAGCCTGCTTTGGGAAGGGAGCACGCCAATATTTTGTTATGATGCAGACATCACAGAGTTGTTCGACATGCTCGAGTTTGGGTAGGCCTCTCACCATTTCGTGTTTAGCAAGACGTCGGAGGGAGTCAAAACTGATGTGCCCGTACCGACCGTGCCTCAGCTAGGCATCATCATTGTGGCGTGCTGAGAGGCAGATCAGACGTGCCACGTCTTGTTGCAACACATAGAGTCGATTTCGGCTGCGATTGACCTTGGCAAGGAGGCGGCGCTGTTGATCCCAGATCCAAAGCATGCCGTCTTCAATGAGCACCTTCGAGCCGTTCTCGTCCAGCTGTCCGAGACTAACGATGTTGTTCTTCAAGCGAGGTATGTAGTACACTCCGGTGAGCACCTTATGTTCGCCCTTCTTCCCATTGAAGATGATGGAGCCGCACCCCTGGATCTCAACGACTGAGTTGTCTCCAAATATGACAGAGCCCACCACAGCGCGGTCGAGCTCGGTGAAGACGTCGTTCCGCCCTGTCATGTGATTTGAGGCACCAGTGTCTAGATACCACCTATCAAGTCGATCGTTGTCATTGTTGGTGACGAGGAAAACATGAGCGTGCACCGTCAAGATGGACAGCGCCTGGAACTGGATTGAGGTTGAAGGTGATTGCACACTCATGCGCCATCAGGAGTGCAGGTTCTTCGTCATCCTGTAGGGCTAGATTGGCTTGCTCCTTCTTAGGTTGCCTGCAATCGCGCGCTTAATGTTCAGTCCGCCCACAATTGTGACAGTTGTTCTTACCCTCACCAGCTTTCTGTTCAGCTTCATTGCCTCCCTTCTTCTTCTGCGGGGCTCTGTGGCGACGCTTTGCTTCTCCTTATGTCGGGCGAGCCATTGTTCCTATGTGAGAAGGAGTTGTCCTCTGGCCCTCACATGTTCTGTTGGATTGAGGCGGTCCTCTGCCGCCTTGAGTCTCCCAGTCACCTCCTCTAGCGACAACGTCGAGAGGTCGAGAAGAGTCTCGGTGGACAAGGCCATCTGCGAGAATTTTTTAGGTAATATTCGTAAATACTTTTCCATTACCTTAGTTTCTTCAATCGTCTCTCCGAGTGTGGTGAGGTTGGTGACAAGGCTAGTGAGGCGCATCGTGAAATCGTCGACAGTCTCCCCGTCACAAACCGAGATGGTCTTGAACTCCTTCCACAGCTACTGGGCCGTGGCCTTTCTAACACGATCACCGCTGATCCGCATCACTTTGATCGCATCCCAGGCTTACTTTGTGCTCTCCTTGCAAGTGTGGCAATCATCTCAGAGGGCACAACACGAAGAATTGCCTCCATCGCCATACGGTCATCTTGACGATCCCTCTCGCCGAATTCCACCACATCCCACAGACCACGAGCCTGCAACATGACTTTCATGAGTAGACTCTAGTCACCATAGTTCGTCCGTGTAAGAACCGGGTAGTTGCTGCCGCCGGTCTCCCTCACCACTCGCTGGATGATCACCTCAGGCCCACCATCCCGATAATGTGAGCGTCGCGGCGGTGGTGATGCTGAAACCCGGCGTCCACTTATGATTGGAGCAGATATCGCGCAAGAACTTACTGTTTGTGATACCAAATGAAAAAGTAAAACTATAGAGAGAGGAATTGATGCTGCTGAAGATGCAATTTTCAGTGTGTTTTCTCTTCTTTATATAGCAAAAGAAAATACAAAAATGGAAACAAAAATAAGCCAGTTGGCAACGAAATATGTTCCTAATTACCTACCTTATTCTACCAGATCAAATATATTAGAATATACACAAGTTTATTTGTTTCTTAGAGATCACTCCATTTGGGGCCATGAGAGGAGAAGTAGGTGCTGGCTGAAATTTTCTTTGAGAGACATTTTGTCAGATGGCTCTATTTGTTGACACAGGAGGAGGAAGAGGAGTAGGACAAGCGGTCCGTGGTCTTTGATCTTGAAACAGACTAATTTTTTAGGGGTGATACGTGATGACAGTATTGTACTAATGTACCATCGGAACGTGAACATGAAAGAGTGAAAAAGAAGAAGGCTAAGATCTGAAGAGCCAGCAGAGCCGCAGACTATCACACCATGAAAAATTGCTTCTCAGTTCTCAGAACAAAACAAGGCAGTCTCACAGTTCCATCGGAAGGTTGGGAGTCTTTCTCTGGGGCAACTTCTGGAAGATTGCTTGGAAATTCCTGTTGCCTTTGTGTAGCAGGAGCAGCCAATGAATTGTTCGCGACTAATTCCCAAAATTTCGGAGGTGTTTTGAAAACAATTTATCGCTTCACAATTTGTTTTGCTGCTCATGTTATGAATCATACCTGCATGCCAGTCTCACAGTTCCCACTTCACCACGTCTTGGATCTTGTGTATTTCGTTTGTTTGATTATAAATGAGGGAGAAGATATAGTGAAGGTTGCGAGCGGGTCGCTAAACGATGGGTTGATTTGTGGAGTTGTGGTCGGCGTTTAGACAATTTGAAAGGTCTGGGGTGTGGTTGAAGCATGAAAAGCATTGAACACGATAGTATTAGTGTCAAATTTAAGCCTGTAATGCAACATCGTCAAGGCTTGTCATTATGATGGTTTTTTGGAGCCCAAGGATACACAAAGGCAGCCAGTTGAGTTGACAATTTACCTCATACCCTATTCTACCTGGAGTCGTCTAACGTGAGCGTAAGAATCAACAATTAATCACCAAATTTCCATCCTAAAGTTAGATGACAACACTTAAACTTCCGGGTTCAAATCCTAGTATCGCATGAGTAGGGTGCGTGAGGTGCCGAATATTTGCATGAGTGATATGTAATGAATCTGATTGTAACTGTAGAGGGATGCGCACAAAAAAATATAAAAATATAAAAATTGTGTTCCTCATATCCTCTAACAGGTAAATCAATTTATTAGAAACCAAAACCTAAGATATTGTGAAGTACTTATTGTTGAGCATAGTGGTATTATTTCACATCGCTCATTGAAAACTCAAGATTGATTCTAATATATAGTTGGACTCCCCCACTCAGGAATGCCCAGCTGGTAATCCCTGCCACAATCACATATTGTTGAGAATAGGTTAAACCTCAAATTAACCGTGTTATAGTCACATATGCAATATTCAGGGACACTCAAATCTCAACGTCTCTCATAAAAAGTGAAGGAAAGCCTGACAACCACCACTCTGATTATGGTCATATTTTGTTAGCATACCGAAACACCAAGACGATGAGGATTTACAGGTTGTGATGGTATGCTGAAATGTTGAGACCAAACAGTGTATATGAAGTTATGAACCCAGATCAGTTGTCGACTGAAGCTGACTAAGATGTGATTGGCTGGGAGACATGTCTGGAATTTAGTAGTAGCCTAGTTTTAACTAGGTGTCCCAAAAAAAAAAAAAAAGCAATGCACAACAATCTGTCAGCTCTGTCGATCATTGGGGTTTCTCTGCATCCATGTCGTCCGATTCTTCCTCATCAGACTCATCACTACTACTGCTCTCTGGCATGTCCCTGTCAAGATTTCTGTCAAAATCTTCCCACAAGTCTGGATGGCCCCGGAAGAGATCTTGCACCTGATGCATAATAAATTATAGGCAAACTGGATCAAGAAGCTGAAACTTGCAGTCCGAGCATAGTTTGGATATAATCACGACCAGTGGTGGTGTAACTGACGAGCACCTGTCTCTTGAATTCCGAAAAGTGAATAACTCGTTTATTGTAAGCAATTAGATTGGCCAGCCATTCTATGTAGCCAAATGTATTATCATACAAGCGCGCCTGCATGTAACGTAAAATATCAAAATCGATCACGTATCATTTTGATTTTTCAATTCGAATGTGTTTAAATAGTGTACAGTACCCGAACTTTATCAATGTAGTGACTCCCTTGGAAGAGCACGGTTAACATGTTCTTGAATTTCCTAACCGCGTCTGGGCAGTACCCGACCGTCTCCAGGAACTCAAATTCGAACTCCAGCAAGTCAGCTCTGCAAGATTCCAAACATGGACACAATCAAATAATCCAGAGAGGAGGAAGAAAAGAAAGGAGAAAAGTAGAGATTCAAGATTGAGAAAGTAGTAGCGTAGCTAGGCCGGGGCGAACCTCGCGTTGGCGAATTCTTCGAAGAGCTTACGGAGTTCGACACGGTCGTTTTGACGGACATCGCGACAGATTGGGTCGAAGAAAGGCCAGATGTCCGACGGCAAGATTCTCATGCCGTAAAAATAGCGTGGGCTCCTTACAGTGGATCGAAGAAGAAAGAAGACCATCGTTGGAAACGGTTGTGACTGAAAGTTGAAAAGAAATAGACGAAAGGGGAAAGGGAATTCTGAGGATTGGGGAAACCTTGAGAATGACCCCGACGATGACGAACCAGAACCCGCCATTGATGACGAGCTCGATGCTTTCTTGAAGAATCTGAAAAACGCGCGCGAGAATGTTTTGCGGCAGATACTGATTCTTGCTGTTGTGTTTATATATTTAATTAAGTGGTTTATCCAATTAATATTAGTTAATATAGGAGGGCATTTAAGTCATTTGTTGGCCGTTGACTGTTGTCAAGTGAACGCAGAGGAAGAATGTTTATTTTTCTATTTTATTTTATATTGCCACATTTTGTATCTAAATCACTTTTCCTTTTCAAGTGGACCACTGTGTTGACTGTAAATTGGCGCATGAGATATTATCATATGTGATTATTGGACATAAGATGATATTTTATACAAATTATTTCAGAGATCCGATAAAATAAAATAATTTTATTTTTTTCATTTTAGGATTTTAAGATGTTTATGACACAGTTCTAAATACAATAAAATTTAAAAAACCTATAAATCTAAACCCTAAAATCTAAAAAATTTAAACTCTAAGGGTGTGTTTGGTTTGAAAAAAGTTTGAGGAAAAGAAAAATTTGAGGAAAAGTGAATTTTCCATGAAATCACAAAATTGGATGAGACAACCACACTTTACTATTTAGATTACAACATAATAGTCAGTTGAATACACAAAAACTTGTCTAACACATCATGTACCATTTGCTCCTTCGTGTACTCAATCACATAATTGACAATTTTATTCTGCACATCCAAGATGACATTGTCAGTGTAGTTACTTCGGTTTGAGGGAATACCTATTGATGTATGTCCTTTTAAAATTTTAAGATCCTAGAAAGTCATGTTCACTGAAGGTATGAAAACAACACTAATAGTTTGGATATTTTCGGTACTGTGATCCGGTGCCTCGACCAAAGCGGTGACCCTACATGAAGAGCATCATGTGTAGGCGCACACATATGTTTTTGGTGGTTGTCACAACACCTATAGTGTGTCATGATAATGGTAGAGAAATTAAATTTATTATAAGTAGTACAATTGTGCACAAACCATTACAACATCTTAAACAGTTGATGCATGCATTCAAGTGTTTTACCTTAAGAACACGCCAAACCGTCTTCTTTGGGGCATTGGATTTCAGTGGCCCTCTCATGACTTTATAAATTTTCATAGCCCTACAAACAAGAACATGACATTTCCGATAATGTTGAAACAAGAGTGGATGAATTGTATGAGAAATTTTAAGAAATGCATATTTGACACTATCATTTACAAGATGAACAATATTAGATAGCTTCTTATGCTGACTATAGCTTATAGAGCAGATGTGGCACACCATGTTCTGCCTCGGGAGGGTCAATTCCAAAGTTAAGTGAGAATTAGTAATATTTAGTGAGTAGTTAGATTGTATAAAGGCATTTCAAGAGACAATTCAAAAGACAGTGTCATACGTGCAAATGTCACAATGATAATTTATTGTTCGGTGCTGTTGTAAGGCATCAGGTAGCAGATGTCTTAAGTGGATCCCAACATAGTCGTTCGTCTCACCATATACTTCTTTCTCGGTTCTAATGGAGCTTCTCTTTGGTGTGTGACCCCATACGGATTAACGAATCTGATCCGAAGTGGAGTGGGATGAGCTAGTAACTTGTTCTTCACAAGCTACCTTCATATAATGAAGATTAGTAATTAAGTTTAAGAAATGATGCTCATTAAAAAACATGTTGTTGAGTGTATGAACATTGAACAACATTTCGAACAAAGTTATCTTACGTAGACGACGATGACGTTGTTAGAGCGTAGTGCCTCCACCTGAAACAGCTCCCTCTTATCGGAACGTGAACATGAAAGAGTGAAAAAGAGGAAGAAGGCTAAGATCTGAAAGAGCCACCAGCAGAGCTGTCGTCAATCACAGCATGAAAAATTGCTTCTCAGTTCACAGGACAAAACAAGGCAGTCTCACATTTGCATCAGAAGCTTGGGGTTCTCTCTGGCTCTGGGTCAACCTCGGGAAGATTGCTTGGAAGTTCCGAATTTATCATTCAATGTTAGTTGGTAGCAAATTGTTTTGTTGCTCATGTTATGAACTGTATGTGTGTGATCCAAACAAGGCAGCCAGTTAGACAGATTGATCCTAATGCCCTATTCCACCTGGAGTTGTCTAACATGAGCATACGGATACACAAAGGCAGCCAGTTAGACAGTTTATTAATTGCTCGACTTCCATTTGTATTTGTACTAACTTTGTTGGAAAAATACATTAAAGCCATAATTTAATTTTATGTTATGGTTGCCTTGTCTTATAGACTTAATATGCAAGGGTAGACTTATTAAATTTGGTATAATAGTTGATGCTTCATGTCCTCTTTGCAAATTGTCTTGATGAGAACGTATGTCATCTTTTCTTGCCTGAGCAGGATGGGAGGTGTCGTTCTGTAAAATTAAGAGTTGAATGTTCTATGAGAATGTGAATGGTCAGACCATTGTTACATCCCACATCGACTAGGTGGGAGATCCTTAGCTTCCTTAATTAGGGCTAAGACTCCTTACTTAGTGTGGGACAATATCGACAGTAAGGGGTCGGGGCTGTCACATCTGATTGCTGAATGATTTACTTTATTTGATAATTTATTTTTTAAATATCCTAATATATAATGATTTATAAATATAAAATTATATTAAAATTATAATTTTACAACATAAAAAAATATTAAATTTTTTAATCATGTTATAAAAATATTATTTATTCATGAAGTGTTTGAGATTCTGCTTGAAGAAATTAACTGCAGTCGACATTGTTGTGATTTTGATTGAAATATGATCCGGACAGAGGTGATCCCAGAAAGATATGAAAAAAATAAAGAGATAATTATAATAATCATATGAATATCTCCTCGGTATTATTCAGATATAAAATTGATAACAAATCATTCAAACTTTCCAAATATTCATTAAGAGGAAAAGATCAAGTATTCAGTTCACTGAATATTTAATATAATAAGAGACCACCTCTTAAAAGAGCTCAATAAATGGAACAAAACAAAGTCATACACTATCTAGTATTCTCTCCTTGTTTGGCATTTAAAATGTGGCCATCTCAATACAAGAGGTTTGATTAAGTTTGCTGGTTCTAAAACACTTGAACAGGTTGGCAGAGTTGCATTTACCATGACCATTTATATCATTTGGACCAAATGGAAAACTGAATATTCAAGGGAGAGGAAAAGCCAGTAGATACACTAAAGAGGGAGACCACACATGAGTTCAAAATGATTCTATCAAAAATGAAAACCTTGAAGAAATTGACTCAAAAAAGTATTCAATTGACCATAAAACTTGGAATAAACCATATGTTCAAACAAAAGAGCGCAAATGGATCAAGAATATGGACTCGAATTCGGTGCTGCGCAGCGCTTTGCTGCGAGCACAAAACGATCATTTTGTGCTATAAACGACATCGTCACATGCACTGTCATTCAAAACGACATTATTGATAGCAGAAAACGATGTCATTTTGTACTCGCAAATAAGCGCTGCGCAGCACCGGATCTCTGTCCCAAGAATATATACACCAGACGACGTGAGCAGAGAATGCACAGATGATTGGAGGGGCAAAGAGACACACTGACTGACTTGAAAATGCCCATGCGAGATGAAAAATATTAAAATTGAATATCTATCAACCAGCTTAGTTTTATAGGGAAGCCAGCTTATCTATCAACTAGCTTTGTCATGATAGAGAAGCCAAAACAAGTTTAATATGAATACAATACTCATATATACTCCTGGTTAGGAGTTCATTTTTTCGATGGAACCATTGTTCCACTTCTATAGCTGAGAGGATTGGGGCCCTATGATTTTTTTTTCTTTGGAGTGAAATTAATCTTTCCAAAAAAGTTATATATTGCGAAAATAATAATATTACCAATTGTGCGCGTAGTAAATATATTATAATAACAAAAGTATTTTATGTGTGTTTCTAAATTAGCATTTTGGTCCGGTAATGCATACTATTTGGTCTCATATAAATTATATGCCGTATTAATATGTGTAATTTGATAATAAGTGAAAATTTAATTCATGCATGTGATGAATTTTCTTATGGAGTTTTAATATTTTTTGTATATATGAAATTAATTTACTTTGTATGAATAAATTATTATCAAAGCATCGTCAAATTGAAAGAGTGCGAAATTATAGATCAAATTAATGAGGAATAGAGAATACGTACTTTAGGTATTATTTCTAAGTTTGATATCAGAAGAAAAGAAAAAAAGAGAGAAGGAAAATAGTGTTCCTGAATTTTTTTCATAAGAAACTTTTGAAGGATTTGAATGGAATGAATATTTATATATATTTTTCTATCCGATTTTGATGAATTTGGAAGGTAAAGGAAACATTGAGTGTAGGAAGTACGAAAATATCATTATATTATTATTCTTTTATGTTTTTGAAATTAGGTTTTTGTATTCAAAGTTATTTTAATAATTTCATTATTTTTTTACTATTGTCATTCCAAAACTTAAAATTGTTTCGACCCTCAATACTTTCTTTTCTTTTATTTTTTTTCCAAATATTTTCTTTCTCATAATAATCTTCATACTGGATAAAAAATAGGAAATAGGGGTGTAACCATTGGTCGGTTCGATTCATTTTTTTCATGAACTTTATTTATTATTTTATGTACAAAATAGGAAACTTTTAAAACAAACAATAGTATACTATACTAATTTATATAACATATTTCATTAAATTTATACATGACTTAGAATAAAGTGAAATTATTCGATCTGATTCGGTTTGAAAAAAAATCAAAAATCAAATTGAACTATTGCCACTCAAAACCAAATCAAACCTATCAATTCGATTCAATTAATTAATGAGTTAGTTACTCTCCTATTAACAAAGCATTAGATAATAAAGTGAATGAGAGCATCAATTCTTGCAACACGTATCGCCAAGAGCATAAATATCACTAAAGATCCCACTCGATCATAATACCAAAAATATCACTGTTTTCCTGCCTTCATAAATTTTCAAAAATAATCTAGACCGACCAGTCTGCTTCATAACATAAATGACCCAACAAGAAACTTCGACTCTAAACACTGTAAAAGACGGTAGACTAGAAACCACGCAACAGACTAACAAAAACTATTCTTCAATCTTCAATCTTCATATGCCCATGCGTTTTCACTGCGAATAGCCTCTTCCTCTTCAGGTGTAAAGTCATTCTCGATGCTGAATAGCTTTCGGATCTCTTCTGGTTGCTTGTCCCTGATCCTGTCCGCCACTGCCTGGCTGGTGAGTTCGAGCATGTCCTTGATGTCCAGAAAGTTGGCAGCCTGAGGATCAATACGAAAACGAAAGTCAGTAATAAAAGGAGGAGCAGAAGCATGTATATATGTCGCATGATACCTTCTCGTGACGATCGAGAAAACCCAAAAGCCAGAAAAAAAAAACATAGCTTTTACTATCACTGACCAGAATCAGCTGGAAGAGAGCGGGGAAGTCTTGGTCGACGAACTCGGCATTCCAAGCCCTAATTTTGGGGTCGACATCAACAGCCTGAGCGGGAACCAAAGACGTGCAACTACTCGACCCGGACTCGGCCTCGGCCTCCGCCTTGTGGTGCTTGTTGCAGTACTCGATGACCTTGGCGAGGACGCTGCCTAAGACGTTCGGGACAGGAATTATGTCGTTGTCGTAGCCATCATCGATCATGTTCTTTATGGTTTGGCTTCGTATAGCCACCACCTCCTCCACCTCGAAATCTTGGCTGTCGGAGCTTCTCAGATGGATCTTCTTGGAGCCTGTCGACATTGTTTCTTGGGTTTGAAGAGCAGTAAGTCAGTGAATATGTGTTGTTGTGCAGAATCTGGTGGCCTGGCCTGGCTGCTGTTGTTAATTGGTTTTATAGTGATAATAATGATGTGCTTATCAGTATAGAAATCCTACTTCTACCAGGACAAGTTAATAATCCAAATCGTCTAGAACTTCTTAGGATGGTAAGCCCATAATGTCATTATGCCAACAATCTCATCATTAGCTTAAATTAAAATAAAAATAATAAAAATTGATTTCTATATATTTAAACAATTATGAAAATTCAGATTTTTTTTCTTTCCCAAAAAATATCATGAAACTTGGTTCGCAGATGAAAATTTAAATAGCATTAAAACAATTATGAAAATTTATGTTACTCCCTCCCCTGTGGCTGTGGTTAATTGTTTTACGAAGGCTTTGTTTGGTTTCGACATAATTTAAAGGAAATAAAATGAGAAAAAAAATAATTTCAAAAAGCATTCTATTTTTTTTGTTTGGTTTGAAATGAATATTGATGGGAAGTTTTCTATTTAATCTACTTTTCTTCTAATTTTTTATTTGATTTTTTTCCCACAAACTTTTTCTAAATCAAACATAAATTTTCTCTTAACTAATTTCCCTTCAATTTTTCTTTCCCTCCAATTTTCGATAAACTAAACACAACCTAATTTGTTGTGTGATTTGAGACTGGTGAGGTGACTTCAGTTACAAATGCCCTCATTCAATGATTCACGGATGCGAGAGCCCTCATCTAAAAATTTGCTCATTGTAAAATAATTAAAATATTAGTACACAATAATCTGAAGTGTCATCCCTTGTAAAAATAAAAATCCAATTACATTATTATTCTAATTAAAGTTCAAAACGTGCAGATTTAATATCGATATTAATTGCTTGGGTGTTTCAAATATCAGTAGAGAATCAAATCGGGAGGGGTTATGTAAAGATTCGCGAGATAATGATAAATAGGGACTGCTTTAAAGTTTAAAAATTTGCTTTTATTATGGAATCCAATATTATTTACTGAATTTATCACTTAAAATATTTAAATACATTAATTTTTCTTATGTTCCTATTTTTTTATTTCTAAAAACGTTTCTTGGCTTATTATATGATTTTTTTTAAAAAAAAAAGCAAATCATTATCGCTATAAATTCCGTCTCTTCGACTGCTCGTCTTCCTCACCCTGCCAAACCCTAACAAACAAACAATGTCGACGACGACTACAACCGTCAAGAAGATCCATCTGAGGAGCTCCGATGATCAAGATTTCGAGGTGGTGGAGGCGGCGGCGCTGTGGAGCCAAACCATAAAGAACATGATTGACGATGGCTACGACAACGATATCATCCCGGTCCCCAATATCAAAGGCAGCGTCCTCGCCAAGGTCATCGAGTACTGCAACAAGCACCACGAGGCCGAGGCCCAGGCCGAGCCCGAGGCCGAGTCGTCGAGCAGCAGTACGACTCCGGCTCCGGCTGTTGTTGATCCTAAACTCAAGGCCTGGGACGCCGAGTTCGTCGACCAGGACTACCCCGCGCTCTTCCATCTCGTCATGGTCAGTAAAAGTTTCCTTTTTCTTTGTTTCTGGCTTCTGGGTTTTCTGTTCCAGACAGACAGCATGCTACTCTACTGCTCCTCCTCCTTTCATTATTAACTTTCGTTTTCGTTTTGATCCTCGATCAGGCTGCTAACTTTTTGGACATCAAGGACATGCTTGAACTCACCACTCAGGCCGTGGCGGACAAGATCAAGGGCAAGCAACCAGGAGAGGTCCGAGAGATATTCAACATCAAGAATGACTTTACACCGGAAGAGGAAGAGGCTATTCGCAGTGAACACCCATGGGCATATGAAGAAGACTGAAGAATATTTTTTAGTTTTAGGATCACTGCAGTCTGTCGCCTTTTATTTACTTTCCAGTTTAGTGGTTTCCACAGTATTTCAAAGCTTATAGTTTAGTTTCGCATTTATTTATGTTTTCAATCAGACTGCTGGGTTAGTTAACTTAAACAAGTAATAATATTTCTTGTAGAAAAATAAAGTCACAAAGGATGCACACAAATGTTAAGCTCTTACAAGTGAGTCAAAGCTGGTTCGAATTGATAACAAATAACTGTTTTATACTCAGATTGCTTATGTCGGCATCGAACTCGTTAACCAGCTTGAATATAGTTTTTTAAGATTGAGCATGAACATTTGATGTTAAAATCAAACACTTTATCATTTCATCGAACACCTTTTTATTATTAACATATAAAGCTGGTTTGAAATATTTATGAAGGCATGAATGAAAACAGCAATATTCTCAAGCCTGTTCTTCCTTTACTGTAATCAGTAAGATGTTCAAGCCAGAATGGAATGCTCTGCCTGCATTATACAAGAAAAAAAATAATATCATGTGATAAAAGACATAATGAAGAAAAAAGTATTTTACATCTGATAGGAGAACAGCAGAGATTAATGCACGTGTTACAGAAGTTGATGCTGACGATGTCATTATGTCAACATGGGCTGTCCCCATTAAAGCTTCGTGGGGGAGATTTGGGCGGAGGTTTTCGTGATTTTTACACAACATACGATTTGAATAAGGTTGTTTGTAAATTGAGAATATATGACGTTTTTAAATTAAAAGCGTTATATACATTTTACATGATATTTTTAATTTAAAAGCGTTGCATAAAATATTATCATATACCGCGTTTTTAATTAACTTAAATAACGTTGTATGAAGTATGTATCATATACGACGTTTATGGTATATTATTAATATTTAGAAAAGCTTTAATTATACACAATCTTTATACCATAATTAATTAATTAATCTTGCAAAAAAATCTTTACACATATTTTAAAAATTTATTATTTAAATTTTTTACTGTATAAATTTCAAAAAAAATATTAATAATTATAAGCAATCAAATATTTAATTAATATAAAAAAATATTTATTTAACATATGAAAAGTAGAAAATGGTATAATATGAAATGTGAGTCCATGCGCAGAGGCTTGAAAGAGTTGTTTCAATGTGAAAATAAGTTTGATGTAAAAATATTTATGACAAATCTAATGTGGCATGACACAAATCCTTTTTGGTTTGTTTTGATGTGGATGTCCTTTGCCACCTCAGATTTGTGTGATGCCAACTTAGTTTGGTTATAAATCTTCATTTCACAAACTTACATCTATATTGAAACATTCAAATCCATGCGCATGTGCCCACATGTCATATTGTACTTTTCATATGTTAATTAAAATTTTTCTAGATTAATTTAATATTTGATTGTTTATAATTATTAATTTTTTTGACATATATATGATACAGATTTGAAATAATAAATATTTTCAATATGTATAAAGATTTTTTAAAAATTAATTAATTATGGTATAAAGATTGTGTATAATTAAAGATTTGTATAAAGATTTTACAAATTTAAGTTAT
>NQLW01000006.1:74870-105995 GCA_002312845.1 Kalanchoe fedtschenkoi
CACGAACATAAACGAGTCGAGTACTAGCTTGCTCAAACTCGGCTTGTTTATTAAACGAGCCTAAAAATTTTGCTCGTACTTGGCTTGTTTATAATCGAACGAGCTTTGATCGGGTATTGACCGAGTATGTTCACGAGCCGCTCGCGAGTGTATCGGCTCATTTGCACCCCTACGTAGGACCATATGCTCACAGAAGTACAGCGGTTGGCAGATTGCTTTTACTGGATCCACGGAGACTGGCAAGGTTGAACTTGGATTGGCAGCAATAAGCAATCTCAAGGCTGGGAGTGACATTACAGCTGGGCGGTAAATCTTCCTTCATTATTTGTAAGGACCCAATCAGCCAATAATGTTGACCAGCAGGCTGTGGAGCTTCCGCACGCACTGTCTCTTGTTTTTTCAACCAGGTTTGAATTGATCAACCTCTGCCCTGTCTGCAGGGTCAGTGCTGCTGCGCTGCAGGTTCTCGCACGTTTGTGCATGTAACCGTGTATGGTGAGTTTTTAGAAAAATCTGAGGAAGTGAACTGTTGGTGACCCTTTTAGAAAGGGCATCTAAAATAATTATAATTAGATCACAATCTTTCCGTTCAGTATGTGAAAAACGTTATATGATTCTCAACTGCGAAAGTTCTTATTACATATCTCGCAGATTCACGTCTCGTTTCAGCCACATAACCAGGTGATCGGACACACTCACACGCCTATGAGGTGATATTCACAGTTAAGAACGATGAAATTATTAGCATTTTCACGGTTCCGAAATATGAAAATCGACATTCGAGCCAATTTGAGAGTTGAATTTGTTCACTGGTTTCCTCTTTCAATTTATTTGCTAGTTTCTTAAATTCATTCTTGTTGCAAGATGAGAGGGCCGGCCACAGAGAAAGGCATATAAAGCCTCAGCCATTATTTTCAAAGACATACGCGTAAAAATAACTGAGATCGTCGACGTTCTCATCAATGAAACTCAAAGTGCAAGGTGGCGACTCTCCATATCAGATTACCAGGCCAGCACCCTTCTCTGCACGAGCCATGTAACTACCTTATCATGACTTTGATAAAAAAGTGGGCTTCCTGCAACCGTAGTCACGGCGGCCTGTCGGCCGAGTTGAGCCAAAGTACGCACGTCCCTGTCTGGATCTGCCTCATGTAAGGCCACAACAGATGCGTCCTTCTACGGTGCTTACACGACGTGGTGATAGACCTTTGTGTTTTACTACTTAGCATCTGTTAACTTAGAAAAAATGACACTTTTGATGCATAATCCTAACATCTGTACGCGTGCTTGTTTCTTGGATTATGTCAGGTAATCCGTGTTCGATTGCTTCGAATCTGATTGGTCCACTTTTTATTGACCCTCTCCACCCGGCCAGCCATCATAATCAGATCATTGAGAAATCTTTCTGTCCACATCAATATCGTCTTTGATTGTCTCAATTCAAACTTGACATCTCATGCATGCAATCGACTTGTTGCCTAAGATATGATATCTACTTTCATCCTAGTTTTATGTGTGGACACAAAATTATTATCAGAATATATTTTTCATTATTTTATTAACGCATCAATTAATAATCTTCAATTCTTGTTATGCTCAGTTCAGATTTGAGTTTCCATCAGAGGAATTGAACAAATTATTTTGAGCTTAACTCTCATTATTTATTACATGTCAAGTAAGATGGCAATGGCTCATGTTGCACCCAGAGGATTTATCTATATGAGGTTCGAGATGGATGCTTTCGTTTTAAAATAACGTCGTTTTACTTTGTTTCGGTTGATTAAGTGTAGTTCAACCCAATATGAATAATACAATCATAACAAATAAAAATAATAAAATTTCTTTCAAAAAACTTCAAAGAAAAATAATGAATCCACAAATTTATATTCTTATATTCATAAAAAATAGTTATGTTCATCAAATGAATATCTATATTCATGTGAATAGCTAAGTTCACTAGATGAATAAATATGCTATCAGTTGGATACGGATGTACATCGTATGATGAATATATTATCAAATATGATGAACATAACAACTCATCTTATTCACATGAGAGAAAAAAATATCAACAAATGCAAAAAAAACTCATCTGATGAACATACTGTCATATCTAATAATCATACAACTCATCTGATGAACATATTATCAGATTTAATGAAATAACAACTCATCTAATGAAAATAACAGCTCAGCTGTTGAACATATCATTTGATATATATAACAGCTCATGTACTGAACATAGTAAGTCATATGATACAACATAACAGCTCATCAAAACGAATATCAATTTTTTTTTTGTGAGCACACATACTCATGATGCAACAAAGAATTTGCCATATGGGGGAGTATTTTAGAAACTAATTTTAAATTCAATCAATATATCCTTCTTATGTGTTATGTGATTTATGTCCATCAATCAATTCATCAAAACTAACTACCAACGGAAAACGACGTGTCACTCCACTATCTCGCCACGTGTGGAGGGCGGCCGACATTATCAGAAAAGCCCAATAACAGCAGCCCAGTCGCATGATCCAAGAAGCAACTAAACCTCCTCCACATCTGACCGCACACGTGTCTCAATCTAATACATACATCGTATCAGAGAATCCAGCCCATTCAAACGTTTGCCATCTTACCAGGGCTCACTTGGTTTCCACCACGTGTCCCCCCAAGATCTTCATCGTTAAAAGTAAACACCATGAATCTCAATCCAATCCCAAAATAATTCAATCTTCTTGCAATTGATTCCTCGACCTCTGTTTCAATGAATTGGAAACTAAATCACCGGAAAATCCTGACTTTTCCGGCCGTTCATCCATGCTCCGGCGCGTCTCCGGCGACGCTGCTTGCTTCCCTGATCACTCTTTCCGAAAACATCACCGGCTTCCAATCTAAACTCGCCTCGACGCAGCGGAAGAACACGAGAAATTCAATCCGCCTGGTCCAGATCCTCCTCATTTTCTTCCAAGAAATTCGCGAAAATCATTCGTTTTTGTCAAGCTCTCTGGTCCTCAGCTTCTCCGAGCTTCATCTCACGCTGCAAAAGCTTCACCTGCTGCTGCAAGACTGCTTTCAGGACGGCGCAAGAGTGTGGATTTTGATGAAGTCTGAGCTCGTAGCGAGCCACTTCAGCGAGCTGATCCGGGACATCGCGACAGCTCTTGATGTTCTGCCCATGGACAAAGTTTATGTCTCCGAGGAAGTGAGGGAGCTGGTGGAGTTAGTGGCACATCAAGCGCGAAAGGCGAAAATGGGGCTCGACCCGGATGACAAAAACATTTGTAAATCAGTCCATTCGATACTCGACTTGTTTGAAAATGGAGTCGAACCCGAATTGGGTGTTCTAAAATCAGTCCTTGAGTATCTGGGCTTCAAGAATTGGAGCGAATGCAACAAGGAGATAAAGTTCTTGGATGAGTTGATCGGTCGCGAAAGCTCGGGTATTTGTGATGAGAGGGAGCTGCAGCTTATGTACAGCTTGATGGCGTTCTTGTGCTACTGCCGGGGAGTTGTGTTTGAAAATCCGGACTATGTGAATGATGGGAGCTTGGGAGGTGGGAGGAGCAGCTTTGAGTTGATAAGCTGTGTGAATACGGAGGACTTTCGATGCCCGATTTCGTTAGAGCTGATGAGTGATCCGGTGACCGTGTCGACGGGGCAGACTTATGATCGAAGCTCTATTCAAAAATGGCTCAAAGCTGGAAACATGCTCTGTCCCAAGACAGGGGAGAGGCTGACGAGTGCCGAGCTGGTGCCTAATCATAGTTTGAAGAAGCTGATCGATCAATTTTGCGCAGAGAATGGAGTTTCTATTTCGCGGGCCGGAGCGCAGAATCGGGACATTTCGAGGACCATCGTAGCCGGGAGCGCTGCGGCAGAGCAAGCCATGAGGTTGCTGGCACAGTTTCTGGCGAAGAGGCTCAATCACGGGAGCGAGGCGGAGCAGAACAGAGCCGCTTACGAGGTCCGGTTGCTGGCCAAGTCGAATATATTCAACCGGTCTAGCCTGATTGAAACGGGCTCAATTCCTCCGCTGCTGCGGCTGGTGTACTCGTCGAACACGATGGTCCAGGAGAACGCGATGGCGGCTTTACTGAGGCTTTCGAAGCATCCGCAAGGGAAGAGCGCCATCATGAGAAACCTGGGCAACAGAGGACTCAATCCCGTGCTCCACGTTCTGAACAGCGGACTGAAGCTAGAAGCCAAGCAAATGGCCGCGGCCACAATCTTCTACCTCTCGTCGGTCGAGGAGTATCGCAAACTCATAGGCGCAAGGCCCGAAGCGATCCCGGGCCTCGTCGAGCTGATCAGAATAGGAACAACTCACTGTAAAAAGAACGCGATTGTCGCGCTATTCGGCCTCATTTTGCACCCAATAAACCAGCAAAGGGTCCTCGAGACAGACACTGTTCCATTGCTCGCGGATACCTTAAAATCCTCGGACCAAACAGACCTGGTCAACGACGCGATAGCCGTGCTAGCCACCCTGTCTGAAAACGCGGAGGGCTCGGCAGCCATTCTGCAGACCTGCGCATTGCAGTTGATCTCGGGGCTATTGAAGTCATCCAGTCTGTCGAGAGCGGGCCGAGAGTATTGCCTTTCAGCGTTACTAAACCTGACCATCCACGGCGGAGCGGAGGTGACTCGGGACCTGGCTAGGGACACGTCTCTCCCTGGCTCGCTATACGGCCTGGTGACGGACGGGACGCCTCGTGGGAGCAGAAAGGCTCGGACGCTGCTCAAAATGCTGCAACAACACCATGAATCGGTGAGCTCTTTGGCCTTCGATTAGCCCATCGAGTCAAGATTTTCAAGCTCAATTCCATCATAAGTATTCTCGCTATGTAAATATATAGTTTGTGATCATGCTTTTGTGGAACATAACTTGCTAGCTCTTACTTTTATACACGAGCTACGGCAGTATTTAATATTGATTTGATTTAGCAAACAGATAAATTTTTGGATGCATATGTCACGTTTTTTATTTTTATTTTTCAACCTGTCACGTGATTGAAGACAGTTTTATTATCAGTCATCTTGATCATCGAAAGCTGGTCCTCCGGAATTTCCACAATGTGCTGGCCAGCAGTTGAGGCAATTTCCACGACCGCCACTGCGACCACATCCTGCAGAGCCGGCAATTCACCAAAACTCCATTGGCGTCATATTCCATCCCACATAAGAATAACTCCTTAAGGAGCGCATCTTTGTAGGACAGTTTCTTTCACATTTATAAGTTAATTTTTAAAATACAACAAGTCATTCTTTCATCATGAATTTGAATTTAATACTCCAAGAGAACACACATAATCATCAAGAATCAAACTTCTAAGACCTAAACATTGAAAACCAAAAACTTGTTGCTTGTGATACATAAAGCTGTTTGTTATAGGGAAAATTTGGTGGAAAGAAAAAATTAGGAGGAAGTGTATTCCATCTTGAAATCTATCATATTTTTTTTTGTTTGATTAGGGTATGGTGGGAATATATTAAAACATTTTTTTATTTTAAACAAAATTTTCTTCTTATTTTCCATTAAGTTTTTTATAAACTTTCTTGTCATTTTTTCACAAAATTTTCTTATTATTTTCCTCCAAAATTTTCTTTCTACTAAATTTTTCCTAAACTAAACACAACCTAACGTGTTTGTTTTGTTTTTAAAATATACTCTCTCCATCCTAAATTATTTGACAGTTTTTACTTATGGAAGTTGGTTTTTTTTTAAATATAAAATATCACGTTATGATAATTATTTTTAATATATTTGTATTGAATTTTATTTCGATAATATATTCTTATAATTTATATTCTACATATTTTTACATTCAAAATTTAATATACGTTATTTTCTTGAACTTTGTTTCAATTTTATCCTTTTTTTGATCATAGTTCACAATTCTGGTTTTGATAAAAAACCGTCGTTGAACCGCGGTTTTAACATAATGACAAATTCGTAATTCACAATCGGTTTTTTTATCAAAACTACATTTGTAAACTGCGGATTAAACAAATAGAGATTGTGAATTATGATTTTGTCATTACTACGTTGAAACCACGGTTTACGATTCTAGTTTTCTTTATGAAAACCGCGGTTGTAAATCACAATTTTCAACAAAACAGAAAATAGAATAGGATGCATATGAAACAAAATAAAGTAAACAAGATATTTTTGAAAAATAATCCTTTTTTGTTGGAACAATCTTGACTTCAAAGGCTAAGTAAGTATAATTCTCTCAAAGAATCCCAAAGAAGGCTTAATAAATTTAGTTTGATGCTTCATTTATCCTTCATTACTTATTATTCACTTCACCGACCACGCATTTGCATACCATCTTTAATCTCACATTCTCATCTTAAATTATGCTTTATTGTTAAGTTTCACAATGTGAACTCCTTCTTTGTTGGTTCCCATTTTGACATAGACATTTGAATGTTTTCCTTCCCAATAAGCTTCAATATAAATAAAGAATAACAATAATATCCAAAGTAGTCTTTTAGTTTTTCATACATTAATTTCACTAATATATTAATTTTATTTATAGATTACGATTTAATCAATGCTGACATTTACTAATATCCAAAGGAATTAAGATTTCCGCTTCTACCAATTTTTTAATATTATAACTTTTAAAAAGTAAAATACAATTTAAAAATAAAAAATAAAAGAAAACGAGCAAAAAAAGACAGATTAGAAAGAAAAAATTCAATCCAAAAGAAAAAAAGAAGAAGAAATTGTCTGAGATTCTCCACAAATTGTAATGCATGATATTTTATAGTTGCCTTTTTATTTGTGTAAAAAATATATTTTTTTGAATATACAATATAGCAAAAGAAATAATATAAAAATGTTGTACCAAACACTTTTCTAGTATCACAATTTCCTTTTTCTTTTTAGTTTATTGGAGGAAAACCCAAAATGAGTTATGAACCAACTATCACAACTTACCCAATTGCGATCCGAATCATTACGATTTCAAAAAAATGGTGCGATGAAAAAAGAATTAGACTGATTTCAAATAATGCTTAAGATCAATTTGTTTGATTTCATAAATATAATTGGTTTTATTAAATTTATTGAGGATTATAATTGTTTGAGTATGAAAAATATCATTTTGTTTATGTGCGCAAAATAATTTTATTATTTTAATAATCAAACGACATAATTTTTTCACACGAATATAAGTGTTGTAATAATATTAGTTCATGAGTGAAACAGTAAATTTTATTTTTAAAAATCAGTCTATTTTTTTTTCATCGCACCATTTTTAAAAATCATAATAGTTCAAATTGTAATTAAATAAGTGATGATAGTTAAAAGTCATTTTGAGGTTTATACCCAGTTTATTTGCATTTCATTTTTTTGATACAAGTAATAGGAAAACATAAGAAAATAAAAAGGTAAAATAATAATCAGTCGCTGGGAATTTATTTTCTTCTTCTGGACATTTTTAATCGTAGAAACCAATATTTAAATTTTGCGCTTTTCGTTTCCAAAAAAGGACATTTTCTGAATTTTTTCAATCTTTTTTACATGAAATAATAAATATAAATAATTCCTGCAGGCATAAAAATCTCAGGTGAATGCTCCTTAGACGCGCTGGAGTCCTCTCATTCTTGATCGCACCGCAACAACAAATTTATCAAATCAGATTTCTGGGTTTATCCCAAATCGATACCAACTTGTCAGATTCAGAGAAACGGATAGAATACAGCCCTAAAGATCCAATCTTTGATGGACGAGGATCATGTGACCCAACCCACTCTAAATACCTAAGCATCTCTCTTCACCTTCTTCCCGTTACTCAATTTGCGGCGCTTCAGTTTTTGACGGATTTCTTTCATTTCCGTTAAGGCCCATTTGAGTGTCTACGATTTGTACCAGAAAAGTTTCCTCTTTTCCCTCTGGGGTTGCGGATTGAGCATGGCTTCCGGCGCTTCCAGGTTCATCAAATGCGTCACGGTGGGAGATGGCGCAATCGGGAAGACGTGTTTACTCATCTGCTACACCAGCAACAAGTTCCCAACTGTGGGTTTTCTTGGATTCTGATGGAGTGTTGACATTTGGGGTTTTGGGATTTGTGGGTTCTTGTGTGGTGTGGTCAGATGTTCAATTGATTTGTGGCTTTGAATGTGATTTTTGCAACTGTTTCTTATGATGTCTTCATAGATTCTATCTGGCAAATTTCGCATCTAGATTTCGTAGAGATGTTCAACAGACATTTGCAATGTGATTTGGCATATTTAGTATCGGTGTCTTGAAAGTGAATTTATTTTAATTTCCAAATCAGAATTTCTTGTGTTTGTCATTCTTCGTAAAATTATATAGTTTCGTTATTTTCTTCTACAGGATTATATACCTACCGTGTTCGACAATTTTAGCGCAAATGTGGTTGTTGAAGGCACCACTGTGAATCTAGGCCTCTGGGATACTGCTGGTAAATTCCTACAATCCATCTAAGATGCCTTTGGTATGGATGAAGTGTCGCTTCGGTAACTTTGGTGTATGGTAAATACCACATTGACAGGTCAGGAGGACTACAACAGATTGAGGCCCTTGAGCTACCGCGGAGCGGACGTCTTTGTGCTGGCATTCTCTCTGGTCAGCCGTGCGAGCTATGAAAACGTATTAAAGAAGGCGAGTCAACATTTCCGGCTGCTAGCCAGTAGCGGCTGCTTTGCATATGTTTTCGTCAGATGATGAGAATTTTACAATGCACTAATGTTTAATTCTTCTTATGCAGTGGATACCCGAGCTTCAACACTTCGCCCCTGGAGTCCCTTTGGTATTGGTCGGCACAAAATCAGGTCAGCGTTTGTCGCCCATAATAAATAGGCTTAGCGATGTTAGTTATGTGTGTGTAATCCCCTCTCTGTTCAGATACCTCTGGACAGTTTTGAATTGTCGTTACTCAAAGTTTACGACTCAATCTTACATTAAGTTTTGAGGTTCTGATGCAACACGTATCTGGCATTTAAGATCTTGTAAAAATCATGGGTATGACAGCAGCTAATGCATAGCAAATCATTGCAGGCATGGTCGCAGCGTAAGGGTGTGTTTGGTTTAGGAAAAATTTGGTGGAAAGGAAAATTAGTAGGAAAATTTGTAAAATCCAAGTTTGGTTTAGATGGAAAATATGAGGGAAAGAAAATTATGTGGAAAGTTGGAAGGAAAGTTAGGTAAATTAAAAGGAATTTTCAAACTTTCCATCAAATTTTCCATTCTAAACCAAAGAAAGAAAAATAAGATGGAATCCATGATGAATTTTACTTTCCATCAAATTTTCCTTTCCCTATAATTTTCCCTAAACCAAACACAGCCTAAGAGTTCGCTTACTAGAATGATATCAGACCTGCTTCCTAACCTTGACAATAATTTGAGTTTAATTATCCAGGTAGTGAATTGAGATCCAGTGTGTTTCAGTATGTGAACACCTGCGGCTTATCTGGAAAGACATCAATTTAAAATAGAAAATTTTCAGCCTGATAGAAACTTTTGTCCGCATCAATGCTCATTCACATCCATGCAACGGAAAATATTAAAATTAACATTTCATTTTAGAGTAATTTGTTCCTGCAAAAATTTCTCTGAAATCAACTGCAACTATGTATGCGGATATTATATATATATTTGGTGCAAGAAATTGCAAAATATGCTGCAAAATATGCTGATTTTTGGATTGAAATTCAGATCTCCGCGAAGACAAACACTACTTGGCCAATCATCCTGGTCTAGTTCCTGTCACCACCTCACAGGTGGGGAACATATTCTATCCAACTGTGATGCCGTATCAAGTTAAGCTTGAAATAAGTTCACTACCTTAATTGATATGATTGGGTTTTCGTATAACAGGGTGAGGAACTTCGTAAACAAATCGGAGCCTCGTATTATATTGAATGCAGCTCAAAAACTCAGCAGGTACGTTATACTTTCACTTTGCTCAAGGCTGTGTTTGGTTTAGGGAAAATATGAGGGAAAAGAAGATTTGTGGCTAAAGAAGGAAAATTTATAAGAAAGTGAGAAGGAAAATTTGATGGAAAATAGGAAGGAAAATTTGTTTAAATTAAAGAAAATTTTAATGTCTTTTCACAATTTTCCATCCCTAACCAAACAAGGGCAAATAAGATGGATTTCATAGGGAATTCACTTTCTCTCTCATTTTCCCTAAACCAAACACAGCCTAAATGAATGTCAGCTTATCATTCTCATTCATCACTGAATGTCATCGCCGGTCCTTGCAAACGCAGAATGTGAAAGCGGTTTTTGATGCTGCGATAAAAGTAGTCATCAAGCCACCTCCGAAGCAGAAGGAGAAGGTCAATAAGAAGCCACAGGGAGGATGTCTTCGGTAAGTTATTCTCCCATCCCCGCTTAGTTCTGCTATCTAAAAAGCACACTTCATTAAATTAAATAGTATGCGCCCGCGTAACGAACAGGATGGGTGAGCAGTTTTCGTTAACTGTTTTCTGTTACCGGACATATGGAAATCGTAACTGTTTTCAGGTGGCAAATGTTTCTGTAATATGGTATGTAATAATGCCCCTGTCCTATTTATCTGCAGTGGATCAATGTTTCCAAGGGGGCTATTGTGTCTCAAGTGACAAATGCACACACAGCACTGCGCCATATGATTCCATCCAATCCAACCAGCTGACCACACATAGTTTGTGTAGCATAGTGTGTGACTGACTGACTGACTCATCCGGGCTGACGGCCTGAGACAAATACTGTGTGGCTTCGATTTTTAAATTTTAAGGCCTCCTATGCAAGAAGAGAGAGATTGTGCCCTTTTTGACAGCGTTGTTTGACTATTAGAATGAAAATGATGTTGCCTGAGGTGGGGGGAGGTGAAGTTAGGAGGAGAAGTGTGTGAGAGTGAGTAGTAGTGTGAAGAAATAGATGAAAGTTAGGAGGAGACGTGTGTGAGAGTGAGAAGTAGTGTGAAGAAATAGATGAAAGTGAAAGCGAGGGGGTGTGTGCTGAGAAGATGAAAGTAAGAGGAGTTGGGGGTGAAGAGAGGTGAGGAATAATAAAAGATTAGGTGAATGGGAAAGGGAAAGGAGGGCGGAGAGAGTGGGGCAGGTCACGGGTGGGGACGCCGCCCTCACAAGCAGGAGCACAAGCTAAGCAGTAGGTAGTAAATAGGAGAAGGTGTTGATTATGAGACAGACAAGAGTACCTATCGGGTCAACGAGTGTGTGTCTGTGTGTGAGAATGATGCTTACGTTTACCTCCCTCCCTCTTGTTTTTATATTCTGTCATTTTCTTATCTAGAAATTAGAACTATAAGCGTGAACATTTTGATGTAGTCTATCGACTCAACTCAGCTGATGCTGCTTCTTATTTAATGATGTGAATGTGAGTTATGGCTCGGAAAAAAGAAGACGAGGATGGATGTTGCAGGAGGATTCAGGAAACTCTCGGTTGCATTGATTGTGATAGCGGCTTGCTATCATCATCTTCATCTTCATCTTGTGCAGCATTTAAGGCTTGGACACTGGTGCCTTTTTTAAAAGTAGGCAACTTATTACGACGAGTGAGATCCAGAAAAGATGTGGTGTTTCGAGGTTGCTTTTCAAGATACCACACCTGATTGCTATTTGAATATTAGTGTTAAAGCGTTTCTGCATCAATACAACAACTCAGCAGTCGCACAGGCAGGCAGGCAGGCAAGAATGGGGCTGTTGTCTTGTCAACGGGAAGACTGCAATTGGAATCGGAGGGAGGGAAAACACGAACGGATTCTATTACATGTATGCAGTCAAGAGGAAGGGGAGTGGTTCAAAGAGTCTGGGGATGCACTATAAATAGCATCTCCTGGGTGCCCTGCAGCATCCAAGTTTGAGCCATGGCGAAATATCAACTTTGCTCAGATCTTTTGGGAAGAAGGAAAAAAAAAAACCACAAAGAAATATCTACAAAAGGGGTGAGTGAGAACCGCCCAGCCTCCATGCCACATTGAAGCTGAAAACAGTGTGTCATTGCATATAGATTTTTGTTGAGCCGAGCACAGCCACGGCCTTCATAAGTTAACCTTTTCCACTCCAAAATGGTTGCCAGTTGGGGGTCGGAGGGGTTCTGAATAACAGACCGAATTCAACTCACTTACCATCCACCCAGCCAGCCTTTTCCGCACCATTACCTTCTTCGCCTGCTCACTGTTTATTGCCCTTTTATCCTCAAAACACATTGAGTCATTGACTGAACTGAAACACACAAAACAACGACCCCCATGAAAACATACTGAATAAACATAAAAATGCCAACACTTGGTTAAACACGCTATCTTTGACTTTTATCACCTCAACAAGGTGGGGAGAGGGGAGGGAATGGGGAAGATAAACGAGGCTAAAATATAGTGAAACCATCAGGCAAAAATTAAAGTAAAAGACACCATATTCTAAATGATTCAGTACATTGGCAAATTATGTACAGCAAAATGAAAACCATACCACGCATCAGCTCATGTCCCTCCCTAGTGCCAAGAAGGTTGCTTGGGCTTCTCTGCATCCCAGCCTCCATCTGGTTCTTTTCTCTTCAGGACAACTCCCGAGGCTTGAAACATCCTAGCCTGCTCCTCTGTGAATGCTTGTGAACTGGCAACAGAAAATTGCCTCAACCCAAACGGTGATGGATCATTTCTGCCTTCCACATCCATAATACCAGGGCCCGAGTTGAGATCCAAACCATGGTTTCCCCATCTGCTGCTATTCTCTAACCCACCGTTTGCCCTCCCATCAGGAATACTGACTAGATAAGGCCGAGGATAACTGGACGAAACAACACCAGGATGGCCAAGGTACTGCGAATGACCAGCAGGGAGGTTATTATGTCTTCCTCCAGATGAAGAATCCATATACGTTGCGCTACCTGACAAAGTCGCTGAAGGCACTGGAAAACTTGTTCCAAAAGGAAACACAGGGTACTGATAAGGGGCAGATGGAAATGAAAGTGCCGGCGACGATGACAGAACCGGACCTCTATAGACATCAGGAGCAAATGGAGTGCTGCCGGGAGGGGTGTAATATATCCTCTGCGATGTGCCTGTCGTCGCAATTGAGAAGCCCTGATCTCCTCTATCAGGTAGCACTGCAGGAATTGTGACAGCCGATATCGCATTCCCTTGTGGAAACCATGATGCAAAATTACCCATTTCAGCATTATTCATCCGAAGGCTAACAACAGGTGCCTGCGGTGGCATATTACTCCATACATTCTGACCAAGTGTAGATGTGTCCACTCCAACCTCTTCAAGCATGGGTCCATTGTTCAAATCAAAGTTCCTCCGCGCACTTGACTCACCATTGGGTAGACTACTAGGCTTAGATGGCAGCCCGGGAGCTTCTAATTTGCGGTTTGTAACAGCAGGGTACTGCCCCACTTCAGTGGCTTCATCAAGCTGGTTCAAATCAAGATCAAGTCCTCCAACGCCACGTACAGGGGAGTTATTTCCCTTCCCAGGCAAATCACTTGTGCCACTGTGAGACACCATGTCATCCTGCATTGAGTCATCTGTAACATTGAGGTCAATGTTCAGAAATGGGCGACTTGATTTGCTGGGGGCATCAGATGGAGGAGTGCTGGTATTAACTTGCAACTCTGGGACTTTTCTTGGTTCAGCTGGTCGAAAAGCACTTGTAGCAGCTGACCCCTTCCACCCAAGTTCCCCCCTGGTTCGTAGTAAATCTTCAGGAGGAACAAAAGCTCCCTTTGCCGCAGCAGCTACGGTTACAGATGCAGGTAGGCCATTTGATACAACATTAGACACAGCGGAAACTGGAAATGGAAGAGGACTTATTACATGGACAGCAGCTGAACTTGAGGCAGCAGTTATGCTTCTCTGCTCTTCATATTTAACTTCATCAGCAGTGAAGCCTTCATTTAAATCAAATCCCAGCTTTTCCATTGCGGCTGTTGGAGAGGCACGGGGTGCATCAGTAAATGGACACTCAGCCATTTTAATAACTGATGCTTTGTTCAGATCAGAACCCCCATTACAGTTACCGAGAACCTCTTTATTTTGCAGTCTCCCTTCCTTATAGTTTCTGCTGTAATCAGCAGTAGGAGAGCCCAAGCCACCTGCCATGTTGTAATTGTCAGTACTCCGGGCTTTGTTGCCCTGAGTTTCAACTTTGCTTTGTTTCTGGTCCATGCTGCTTTGAGAGTTACTATCTTTTACAATCTTCCTTTCGCCAGGGCTTTCAACATCCGTTATAGCCTTTTCTGACTCCACGTGTGTTCCAGGACCTAAAGGAATCTGCATCTTCTCATTTGCTCCAATAGCATCAATTTGTGTGGCCAATGCAGATTCCTTCCTATTGTCTTCACTATGCTTACCTTCTGTTGGTAAGACCTCAAGTTCTGCTCCATTGGTTTCCCTTTGAATCTCACCTCTGCTATCCGGAGCCAACTCCAAGGACACTTCATTTGAACTAGCCCTCGTATCGCGTAACTGTCCATCATCATGTTTATCAGGTAAATCCGAGTTAGGTAAATCAGTAGCCAGTTTCTTAACAGTAGATGGCATGCCATCTCTACCGTTTGTCGCTAAAGATGTGCTTTCCTCTTGCTTTTCAACATCTTGCTTCACCTTTTCAGTACAATGTGACAGTTCCTGAGTGCAATCATCCACATTAACACACCTCCCAGAATTCCCAGCACCAGAGTCCTCAGCTAAAGCAGTCTTTCCAGGAGAGTTGGTAGCAACTGAGTCACACTTTGACATTTCACCTGCAGCTACACTGGCGAGTAGGTTCATTCCAACATCATCGACAGCTGAAATTAATGCATTTGCTTCAGAGTGCTTCACACAACTCTCAACTAAGGCGTTCATGGGGCTGAAAGACGGTTCATGAGTTTTCCAGGGCTTTGTTTCATGTGCTGCGGGAGAGGATGCAATATTTGGTAATTCATTCAACTTTCTAGAGAGATCTCCATTAGTAGAGCGAACTTCATCGTGATTAGCAGCAGATGTACCATCAGCTTCATCAGAACCAGTTAATACATCTTTCAGATCGCTACTATGCCACGACTTAGTAGTCACATCTGAAGCATCATTAATTTGACTAATATCACACTTTTCTTTTGAACCACAGTCAGGCTTCTCGTGTCTGTCTGGACATGCTGGGGATGTGGCTCTGCTACTCGATGGGCATGGCTCATTCACGGATCCACCATTAGCGCTCATTGCAGGACTGCGGCCCCGATTCGGAATTTTAACTATCAATTTTTGACTGCTCCCTTCAGCAACTGGTACATCATGCATCTTCTCATTGATTGATCCAGACTGGGATATCTTTTCAGATACGCCGGGTTTATGCAGTGGACTACGGTTTGACCCACCATCCCTGTGAGCTCCCCGTGACACAGGTCCTGGTAAGCCACTTACTAATTTTCTTGGTCGTGATGTACGCCTCAATATCTCACCTGCTCTCGTTGACCCAGCAGTTGAACTCCTTGGATCCTCCTTCCCTGATGACTCCGCCGTTTTGATATGATCACTCGAGCTAGATTGGCTATGCGATTGACTAGAGCTACTACTTTTCTCATCCTTGACAGTAGTAAGCAGATGATCAGGGGATTCACCTGCAGCTGCAGTCTTAGGATGAGCATCTTTGGAGTTGACAGCTCCTGCAGCAGAAGACAAAGCTGATTTAGAATATCCTGGAGATGTAGAGGCAGTTGTTTGAGCATTGTCACCTTGTGAGGCTTTAGGTAACACCATTCTGGGGGCAGAAAGCTGTGAGCTTGAACTCTTCACGGCATTCTCACTGCTACTGGAATTCCTATGACTACCTTGAGAGCCCTCTGAGTTCCGCCTCCCATGCCATGCAACACCCATGTTGGATCCAGGCTTTCCATCATCAATATTCATTTCAGCTTCGACGCGCTTCTTCCATGTATCAACCAAACCACGAGCTTTTCTCTGGATTTCCAAGTTCTTATGGGAACGTAGATGATTTACAGATTTCCCAATATTACACATTTGCAAGGCACGAAGATTAACAGGTAGCTTGTCAAGAGCACGAAGTAAAACCAAGAGAAACTCTTCTACGGACTTGTCTCCATCTTTGTGAATATTACCATCACCAATCTTCCCCTTATGTATTTCTTGAAGCCACTCATCAAACACAGGCAAACCTTTAAGCTGCACAAACCAACTAAGGCAATCAAATTTATCTGTAGCAGCTACTACACCAGCAAGCACTGAACGTCCAGTCAGATCAATTTTGTAATCAGCTTTGCCAGGCACCATCAATTGGACCAATTTCTCCACAGATTCATAGTCCATGAGTCCTCCCCGGTCTGTTATTTTGGCTATTTCAGCCTTCAAAATACTCTCTGACTTTGGCTGATAAGTATCTCCATCATCTGTTTTCTGCAGTCGCTTGACAGGCTCAAAATCCTGGTCTGACCTCTCTCTTTTCTTTCCCTTTCCATGATAAGAGACAGACGAAACATTCTGAGCACCATCGGAACCAGCTTTGACTTGCGAGGCTGGTGCTGCGTCATTTATTGTTTTCGGAGAACGCCCACCAGGTTGGATGGTTGCATGCATCTCTCTACGAGTTTTAATTAACAGATGATCCACTTCTTCTTGACGTTTCTGGATACAACAAGGAAAGAATATATGTCAGATTTGTCAGCAAATGTAACAGCAGTGACTTCGTCAGAAATATGAGTTCTCCCAAGAAGAGTCTGAATACTCACATCTATGTAATTTTGATCAGTTAGCCACCACAAACACTTCTCGTTAATGTCATAAACCCTACGACAGATAAAAGATGATATCCCAGAGGGGAGTTCAACACCTTTAGGGAGGAATGCAACTTTACACGGATGGAGTAGAGACGCGGCAGGAACCTCGTCTTCGTGAAATGAATAAAATATCTCGTTAGGCGCAGCGTCCAATTGAATCCCTTTCTCAAGCTCTACTTCAGAAGCTCGATAAAGCCAATTCACGATGAACTTTAGGTTACTCTCTTTATCAGAAATAAGGCAACGAATTATTCCAATGAATGGAAGAGAATCCTGAGGCGGTTCGAAAAGAGCACAATCGCCAACCCTGATTTTGCGGCCATCCTAACATAAAAGTAACCGAGTAAATTTGTAGCAACAAATTAACAATATAATAAAAAACCCACATACACGTTAAATGAGTGCATCATGAAACTTAATCTACATTGTCAAAGTTAATTCATTTACAAGAAAAGTGCATAAAACTCACACAGGTGTCCGTAACTCTTAAAAGTGCATAGTATGTAATAAGCATTAATGACTTAATGAGAGCATAGCACCCATCATAGCTACCAAATGTGACGAAGGTCACAAATCCTCTACTGCTATACATCTAAAAACGTGGTAAACAAAATTAGGAGAGGATGTTCACATAATGTGAGAACTGAGAACAGCTCCAAAATTATGTAGCTCATCAATAAAACACTTACAAAAACGCTATGTGTTCAAAATGTAAAAACTATAAGGGACTCAAAGTATCATGGTTGAGATACAATATCTCGAACTAAGCTGGACATAGAACTCAGTTTCAAGCCATGTATAAAAAACAAACACCAGAACATAAGCTACATAATAGATCACATCAACCAACTGCCAAAAAAATATGCGCCAAACAGAGCAACGGCCGTTCAATGGATTCATATGATTGATTCCCTTCATAGAAAAACTGAAAGTTTCATTTCTTCAAACAAAAGTGAGTCATGCCTCCACAATCCATGTAGGCCAGCACACTTAAGAGACAAAATAAATGTTTGTGGTGAACCTAATATCTGCAACTGCACTTGAGACAATGTTACACAACAGCGCAGCCAATTCAAGATGCTCCCAGCCACCAACCAATCAAACATAGCTAAGGCTATGAAATAAAGTTAAACTACCAGAAACATATAGCACCGGACATAAGATCTCAACAAGAAACTCTAATCTACAATATTTTTTTATTAACAACCCCAAATCCTGGAAAAACAAGGACAATCCAATAGGTCTATGTTAACAAATGAAGACACGTCTCCTCATGATCAACAACATAAGAACACACAACCCGTCCTCCTCATCATCTTCTTCATCAAAACCAGCTGAAATTTACATATAACCAAAAAATCAAATCAACCCCCAAAATCATCTTTCCCGAAACAACCAAAACCTAGAACCGATGGACAACCTTAAAGTACGAATTCGATGTCGGAAAACCACCAGCTACAGACGCCGTGCCACGCGTGCACATGTGTAAACTCCGTTTCCAGTAATCACCGTCGCGCCCATGCATAACAGCCTCGCATTTTCCCCAACAACACCTTCGATCCCACCTCTAAAGCAGCCGTGAAACATCAATCCTACCTTATTCCCTCCAAGCGATTCACCCAGAGCCCATAAAATCGACCACCAATTCCCCGTCAACACCACAAGCCCTATCTCCCGCTCAAGAAACCCTAGACCTGACCATTTCCGATGCCGTAAACGATTTCTGAGTCCAATTCGGGGCCAACTCGTTCAATTGGATGCTTCAATTCTCCGATTGGCCGAAGCTGAGTCGGATCGGAGCCACGCGATGATCGAAGTTGAGCGGAGACGCCTTCACGAATGAGATGAGAAATCGCAAGATCTAGAGAAAGAAAACGGAGAAGAGCGACGGAAAAATGCTACAGATAAATAGAGAATTTACTATTTCATCCCCAACATTGTCGAGTTTTTCACTACGAATCCCATCGCAAATTTTAAAATATTGAATGGAGTATTATTTATTACGATATGGTGCCCTTAAGTTTCATTGTTTACACTTTACACTTGGAAAGATGTTTAGTTTCGTTTGAGTTTATTCTTTATTGATGTTGAGTTGGGTTTTCGATTTATAATAATGCTAATTTTGTGACGATGAAAGTTGTCAATTTTCTACAAATGGATGACAACTGATTTTGATTGCTGGCAATTATGTCTTCATCATATTTATAGTGTATATGTATATATCATGTCTTCTTCCAAATATATATATGAAAAAATAAATAATTTGTCAGATTGGATGAATATTAATTTTAAAAGTGATAGTGAATATATGTCCAAAAAAAAAGTCTATTATGAAATTAAAATATATTGATTTATAATCTGTTTAAAATAGGAGGAGTCTTTTTTGTTACCATAATTTTTCGTACACATTTATATAAGAAACCACTAGTATATCACTATTTTAGTAATATATGAATGAATTATGTGATGCTAGTATACTAGCTATTATGTAGATAATTAAAGAGTTATGGGATATAAGATGACACATATAAGGAGTTGGGGTAAAATAATATTATTGTGTTTATTTTATTTTAGTATTTTAGTGTATTTATGACGTAATCCTAAATACCTTAAAATCTAAAAATCTTAAATCAAGTGCTGAAAATCCTAAAATCCCACAATCCGAAAATCTTAAAAACGTGAAAATTATAAAATTCAAAAATCTCAAAATTATAACACATTAATACATTAGAGCTACAAAAATTTAAAAAAGAGGAAAAAATAGTCTAACAACATTTTTTTGTCCAATCTCTTGTCTAAACTTTATAAGATGTCATTTCATTTTTTTTTTCAGAATTTGATTATAAAAATACTTAAGCTTTTTTCAAAATATTTTTATGATGTTGAAAATTTTAAAAAATGTGACAATTGGAATCTCATTTGTCTTAAAAATAAGATGCCAGGAATCTTACTTCTCCGGAAAGTCCAAATTCGAAATAAAAAATAATAAAAATATTGCTCATATCGTAATGTAACTGAATTTTTTCTTCATGGTGTAACCTGCAAACTAGTCTTTGATTTTTTTTCCCCGACCTATCTTTCTCTAAGTTTTGTTATCAAATCTATCATCGTTTTTTTTTATTCTACCCCTCTTGAAAAAAATCGCAGTTGTGTACTGCAGTTTTTCTCAAGAAAACTGCGATTTCAAACTGATGATTTTATAATCATGATTTAAAACTGCAGTTTTTCTTAAGAAACCCGCAGTTGTGAGCCGTGTTTTTTCTTAAAAAAATCTGCATTTTCAAACTGCGGTTATGAAATCACCAGTTTGAAACCGCATTTTTTTATTAGAAAAACCGCAGTTCACAACCCCGACACCTCCATATTATTAAAAATAATTTTTAGATTTAATTAAACCACCAATTACACTAAACCGGTTCAACCGGACCGATTCATCGATTTCGTAAAAAATCGGCCGGTTTATCCGGTTTTTTCCGGTTCGGTATGCAACCCGATAATAATTTCAAATCGGACCGGTACAAGGTCCGGTTCCCGGTCGAACCGGCCGATCCGGTCCGGTTCTGATAACTATGGTATAAACTAAATGCTACGAAAAATTTTGAGAGACAAAATAACACATGCATGTTTCACGCTACAAATGAAACTGATAAAGCACATTTATCTTCTAGTGGAGCAATTCATATGGCGCACGAGGCATTATAAGTTTCCACTTCATAATCAAATGAGTGTAACGCAATTAGCATCCACCATCAAATGTTGCATCACATTTTCACGTTGGCATGTGCGACGCTCCGATAGGGTGAAGAGTCTTGGGGTCCATCATATTTGACTCGATCGAACCGAGTCATTTATCAGGGTGGCAATAATTAACAACAAGTAAATTGGAGTAGATTTCATTATGAAAGCTGAATCAAAGAGAGACTGTTTTTTATTTGAGAATGTATAGTAGAGGATCGAGACGAAACATATGTAAAAAAAACTGTTCAAAGAAGGGTAGAAGCAGTGTGCGAGAACCAGGGCATTTGAGGATCTCATAATATGAAACAAAGAGGGGATTTTTTGAGGCATGAGAATGCGGAAGTGCAGATCCGGACCAAGAAGAAAATACCATGAAAATTTCGGTTAAAATGCATGCTTAACTAAGCAGATTTGGAGCTGTTGAGCCGAGAGCTTAGGTGAGAGATCCGGGTGTATATAGAACCTGAATGCAGCATTTACTGCATGACATGTGAGAGTTAGAAGGTCATGATGCGGGCTGTGCTCGTCAACTGGGTAGATTTAAGGAGCTTTCGAGAATCGATTAGGCATACGTGGAGCATATGATAATAACTTAAATTTTCAAATGATCTTATCATAGAGGCTTCCGATTGTATTTTAGTGTGGCAAATGATGTATTAAATGATCTTATTTAGTTCCTAAATTATAGTCAGGGTCTTTGAGATCTCATTTTCGGACTTTCGTGTTTTTTTGGTAGCAAAGAGTGTACGATGGGGCTACATTGGATCATACCCTAACTCATTTTTCATCCATATTTACTCTTAAAATCATCATCAACTGTTATTCTCATTATTTTGCTTAGTGTTTTTATTTTTTTATTATATTGTGCACAATTATTCTTGGTATTGTTGAGCGGAGCCTTTGAATGGCGTCACTGCACTACGGAAGCCTCAACTAATCATTAAAAATTTGAGAATCAAATTTGACCCCGTAACATCTTATATCATAGCAAAAGCTACGTTGATGCGAGGTTGATGGTGAACACAAGTTCGAGAATCAACAAATTCGACTCCGCATTGTTCATTAATAGAAGAGAGGATTGAAATGTCAAAGAATCTGATTGGTGAGAATTTGACAGAGAATTTCTCATTTATAGTTGCGCATCTCTCCTCTGAGATTTCTGATTTGAAAGACGTGGATAAAGACACTTAGGTGGTCGCGTGACTGAGCGTGCTTTAGTTACTAAACCAGAGGAGAAGTCATCCAAGGCAGGACAAAGAAGGATTCAATGAAAGAATGGTCCAACACGTACGGGTGTTGGATTCTTCTGATGGGGTGGTTTGTCACATCCTAAAAATCAAAGGTCATGGGGCCTCGCATGTTTGGCTCGTTGGGCATGAAAGAAACTTGATCCAAGTAATTTATAGAAGTGACATGGATTATCAATAAGTCCTCGTTTGGTAGCATGTATTAGGAACGAGATAGTATTATTAATACCATGGTGATGTGTTTGGTACAAAATAGGAATACGTATTAATAATGCGGGGAGAGAAAATTTACTTTTGAAAACCTGTATTAATAATACCTCTTCAATAGATGGTATTATTTATACGGGTATTAGTAAAACACATATAGATAATACGGCATACCAAACGCACACTAAGGTAATTGAAGAAGACTTTATGCGGAAGGCTAACGGAAACATCATGGGCTCCCTAAACAAATATTGTGTTATGTGTCATTTTATTTGCGGATCTCACTATGAAATAGTGAAAATTTTAAATTTCATGCACAAAGTCTCGAGCCAAAGGTCTATAAACAACATAAAATACTTACTATCATTGTGCCAAATGGTTAACTTACTTACAGTACTAACTTAATATATATAATTTTTAATTTTGCTTGGCCTTAAATGGTTATAGACCCCTTGACGGGCGTCCACATGGACCAATTATATAGTCGGGCCTGCGAGAAAGGTTGTCCGGGAAAGGACATCAATAGTATGCAAGAGTTTGGGGGCATTCAGGGACTTTCGAATGTATGAAAGAAAGAATCCGTAGCATGAGTGTTGAGGCGCCGATTCGGAACAAAATAGAACATGGTAGTTTTAGTTGAGACTCGAGGCCTTAATCAAATTGATTATATTCCATTTGAGCTGAGGGCTTCGTCAAGGGATCTGAACGCATCAAGGACTTGAATCGCAGTATAGTACATGACACGAGAGAGATGGAAGAACTAGGCGTGGACTGGACTCGCCAACTGAACAAATTCAGGGAGCTTTCAAGCACCAATTAGGCATATGCGGAGCATACGAACGATAACTCGGATTTTCAAAGAATCTTATCATGGAGACTTTAGATTACATTCCAGTGTGCCAAACGATGTATTAAATGATCTTTGTGCATAAAATATGGACTAGATTTTGAAGATTTAAGTGTTGAAAATGTGTGACGCATTTTCGGACACTTTCGTGTCTTCTCAGTATTATAGGGGTGCGAAGAATTAGACCTATATAAGTACCACGCTCATGCTTCATTTATTATTCATTTTCACTCGAAAAATCAACCCCCAAACGTTTATTCTCTAAATCGTGTGCGTGTTATCATTCTCAGTGTTGTTGAGTGTAGCATTTGATTGACACACACACTGCGCTATAAAAAGGTGAAAACTCCAAATAACCTTTAAAATTTTATTAGTTAGATTCAACCCCAAGATAGCATGCACACTTCTTTTAAAACGCGTAAGGTAACTTTGGTTGCAGCCTCATGCGCACACCGAGAGCGGCACATACACAAGCTTTGATTGTTATGAACAGCCAGATATATTAATGGTTCGTCTAAGCTTAAAAATGTATGCATTTTAACGGATAGAATTCATTTTTCTAAATCTGGATTAATGAGTGCTACGTCTAAGACGCTTAGGCCCCGACCCGAGCATGAGCATCAGTTCCAACAGGACTTGATATTAAACAGCAGTCGCTTAAAGTCAGAGAACATACGTTGATTTTTCAAGCATTTGAGAGTTTACAAACATGTCATGCTTATTAAGCTTTCTCAAAATTAAAGTACTGGTACTGGAAACTGCAGGAGAGGACAGAAATCGATAGCCCCATTTCCTGATGCTCTTCTCAATTTGTAGCTCTCACATAAATCTCGTAGCAACAACCTGTAAAAGTGTGACACAAGAAATTAAGAAACGGGATGATAAAGTGCATACAGGGGTGATAACCCATCACAACAGCAGAATCAGCGAATGAGCAAGCACGGGTTGAAACTGCTTACAAAAATCCTATATATAGACCCACGATAACAAGGATACAAACCAGAAAATTTGCGGATGTGAGACTGTCACTTCCATTATCTCTGCACTAAGTATTTTTGCATTTGGGGTCCTAATAGGAGTATACTGGCGAAGGGCCGCAATGCTAATTGTCTAAATGGTATGAGGAATCCGTTGGAAACATACACAGGCCACACAATGCGGCTCGAATTGAATGAGTGACGCAGTATTGAAAGTATATATCTGAGTGGGTATGTAAGTAGCACAACTACTGGACAAATCTGTATCGAACTTTCTAATTAAAATAAATATAGCAAATTGCCAGTGTTATTCACAATGGCTGAACCTATGATCAACAGGGTAAAAAAGAACACCGCTTACCAGCCACAACGGCGATGGTCAGAATGTCTCCCACTTTTTTTATACGCTTGGCATCCTTCTTATGTGATTTGAACCTCTTTAAAACAGGGTCCTCTGCCAAAAGCTGAAAAAGAAACCATGTTCATTCAAAATGATTTCCAAGCATGCCGTAGCATATTAACCACAGGCGGACATGTGCTGAGGGGGTTACTTGATCACACACTATATTCACTTTGGTACAAATTTTATTTTATAATTATAAATATATTAATAAAAGTATAAATTTCATCCTTATAAATCATAACTTTCACATTTATGACTCTAAATTTAGAATTATTAAACAAAATTTAAAGCCCAAGTACAATAGTTTTAATTCAAATTTATTAATTTAAACTTATGTACAATCCCTCATAGTTTAAATTTTCTTTCTTGACCCCTCAATTTAATTTTCTGGCTACGCTACTGATATCAAGCATAGCATTCATTGGATTGCAAACTACTAGTCAACCCAGATATCACATAATTAAAGAAAAAAATACTACACTTGTTCGATAGTGCTAACATGCAAAATATCATCAAATTTGGGAAAATGTGATACGGTTTGTTTCTATCTGGTTCACAGCTTACGCCTGATCTCTGCCAAAAGGCCGGTATTATCTGCTTTACAGATTAGCCAAACCTTTCTTATGACTTTTTCCTGGTAGGATTTTTTTGCCCAGGTTTGAGGTAGAATGCCGAGTAAATTCAGCCCTCAATTTCAATTCTGCTCACATTAACAGAGACGCAGTGGCCTAATACTGAATGAATTTTTGCTAATTGATGTTGTGTACTAAATGGGCCACCGCCTAACAATTTCCCAACATATTCCAACCGATCCATGTGAACCTGCCCCTATCTTCTCCCTCCCCGCGTAAAATGAACACCAATCCATGGATAGCTGGAGCTTAACCCCATCACCACAAACAAAAATGCACTTGACAGGAAATGCTAGACCCAGCCAGCCACCAATCTTCCAGTCTTCAATTCATCCACCAAAACGTTACATTTCTACTAACCCACGGACTCAATTCAAACTGAAATACACGAAACTCATAAAACCTAGATAAAACTGCTCAATCAAAATTGAGCATTCAGAATTTGTAAGCAAACAACAAGTGCAAATCTTACAGCCTTCTCGCGAGCGCCAAGTTCGGTGTGAAATCCGCGACAAGGAACGGCCTCCGACTTCTGATCAAAGAAAAGCAACACCGCGACTCTTGCATCAGATCAATCGAGCAAAAAGCGACAGATGGTAAATAATGAGATGGGAGAGAAGTCGGAACCTGAGATTGAGTTCGGAGCTGCGAAAGGAAGTTGGTCTTGTTCAGCAGAAAAGCCATGTCGGATTCGATCGACCGACGCCGACTGAGATTGAATTTCAAGGAGATTGCGAGAATCGATACCCTTCGCTTCGACGACGATTGAGAAACAAAAATTGATGAAGAAATGAATGAAAATTGAACATTATTTATCCGTTATTAAACCGGATCGGTTGGTTCGATCGGTTGAATTGAAAGCCGGTTCCGGTCCTATTAATTACTAATGTAAATTTAAATTTTATTAAGTACCAATTTAAATAATTAAATTGCTATAGATGTCAAAATGAATATGATAGGTCTCAAGTCAAACCTGGACTAATCTCTAAATTATTGAAGTATCGACTAGTAGCCTATATGTTATTAATTGAAAATGTTTCAAAATTAAATATATTGTATCAGAAATAAAAATATAATTATTATTGAAACGATAGTGGAGCCGATTTGAACTTTCTATTCAATCAACAATCTAAAAATAAGAACTTTGACCAATTCAAGCTCTCGTTCATAATAAGAGAAAAATTCAAAAGAACAACGTCTCTTATACAATTACGGATCAAACTAAAAAATCAACAGATATTCATATATCCCTACTAAAAATATGTACCCACAAATACATCATATCTTCATCTCTTGATCTCCTCCCCAGTAAGTCACCCGCCGCCTCGGCCGGAATTCACCTCTTGCTGGTGTTACTATCTGCTTCATAAGTTCAAATATAAAGAAATAGAGATTCGTCGGTTTCCATGGAGGATTCTGGCGAAGCGTAAACGGTCCGGTGACCTGTGTTTTATGGCTGAGTTGTAATTTGGTTTAATAGTTGAAGTGTTGATGGTCTGTTTGGGGAGTTAATTTGCCGGTTCAAGATTCAGATTTGGTTTAAGTGATAACAGAGTTTATTGTTACTAACAATGTTATTAATGATGGGTCAGGCGTCGAAAACAGCTGAGAAGAAGAGTCTTTTGATAGGAATAAATTTACTGGTAGCGACGCCTGGGCGGCTTCTTGTTCTTGATTACCTTCAGAACACTGCAGGGTTCAATTACCAGGACTTGAAGTGTCTGATAATTGACGAAGCTGACCATGTAGTACTGGAACCGAACTTTGAGCAAGATATGAAGCAAATTCTTAAAATTCGACCAAATGAAAGGCACACTGTTCTGTTCTCTGCAACACAGGCTCAGAAGCTTGAGGATCTTGCCAAGCTATCATTAAAAAACCCAGTTCATATTGACGTCGATTATGGACGAAGAAAGGTGACTAATGAAACGTTGACGCATTGCTATTGTATCGTCCCATCCGCTGAGAGATTTCTTGTTCTGTTCTCCTTCTTGAAGTGGGTGAAGGCGAAGAAAGTTCTGGTTTTTTTTCTCTTCAATGGCTTCGGTTGACTACCATCTGCAAGTTCTCAGCTCCACTGGTATCGATTGCTATTACCTCCACGAAGACGTGCCCCAATCACAACGGACCCAGACATTCCTAGAATTCTCCAAAACGAAGACGGGTTTCATGTTGTGTGCTGATGTTCTTGGCCGCAGGGTTGATGCCGCCAGTGTGGACTGGATCGTGCAGTATGACCCTCTAGAAAGCACCACCGACTTCATCCACAGAGCCGGCCGTACAGCTCGAGGTGAAGGCTCTAAGGTAAACGCATTGCTCTCTTTGCTACTGCAATTCATCGTCTTCTGATTTCAGCTTCCCAGCACAACCTTGATTTTTCATATATATGAAAAAGGTCATCCGTGTTTTGTTTAATACGATTCTCTGTCTCGTATGTTTATAAAAGTGTGAAATAAGGTCCTTCTACTTTATTTTGTGACAACTGGTGGGTCAAAGGTTTTGAATTTGTGCAATTAGGTAACCTGGGTCTTCGCTGGTCCACCTTCTTCCCCGCGAAAACCACAGACCTCCGAAAATATACAACAATGGCAGACTCTGCTTTCTCTCCTGAAATCCCTCTCGACCACCCACCCATTTCCCCCTCCACAAACCAACCATGTCCCCCTTCCTGAAATTCTCACCCGTCATCAGAAAACCCAAAACTCAACCAAAAAAAAAAAAAAAACACCCAAACAGAGGAGGTAGCAGCCACGTCTCGCCTTCCTCTGTAGCCATGGCCTCCGCTTCACCATTCAACATCATAACCTTTCTCCTCCTTTTCTTCACCACCTTCTCCGAGTCGAAACTCACCACCACCTACTACGCCAAAACCTGCCCGAAACTGGAGCAGATCGTCACCGAAGCCGTCACCACGAAGCAAATCTCGACCCCCACGACCGCCGCGGGCGCCCTCCGCCTCTTCGTCCACGACTGCTTCGTCCACGGGTGCGACGCGTCCGTGCTGGTCTCGTCCAACGCGTTCAACCAGGCCGAGCGCGACTCCGACATCAACCTCTCCCTCCCGGGCGACGCGTTCGACCTGGTCACCCGGGTCAAGACCTCCCTCGAGCTGCAGTGCCCCGGCGTCGTCTCCTGCGCGGACGTGCTCGCCCTGGCCACCCGCGACGCGGTGAAGATGGTCGGGGGGCCGTTCTACAAGGTGCGCCTGGGGCGCAAGGACTCGTTCGTGTCCAAGGCGGCCAGCGTGGAGGGAAACCTGCCGCGGCTGAACATGAGCTTTGATCAGATTATTGGGATTTTCGCCAACAAGGGGTTCACTGTGAAGGAGATGGTGGCTCTCACCGGTGGCCACACCATCGGATTCTCCCATTGCAGGGAGTTCGCCGACAGGATTTACAATTACAGCAAGGTGGCCGACTTCGATCCCGCCATTAATCCCAAGTACGCCGCTGGGTTGAGGAAGCACTGTGAGAATTACACCAAGGTTGATGGCATGTCCGCTTTCAACGATGTTATCACTCCAGGTAAGCATCCATGCAATTGAACCGGTCCAGACTATCGGTTTAATCAGAAAATCGAGAATCGGACCATGATCAGTTCGAGCTTTAAACCGTTTTGTGCAGGTAAGTTTGACAACATGTACTACCAGAACTTGAAGAGGGGGCTGGGGCTGCTGTCGGTGGACAGCATGATGTGGAACGACAAGAGGACGAGGCCGTACGTGGAGATGTACTCAGCGGACCAGCAGCTGTTCTTCGCAGACTTCGCCAAGGCGATGGAGAAGATGAGCGTGATGGAGGTGAAGACGGGGAGGAAAGGAGAGGTGAGGAGCCGGTGCGATGCGTTCAATGAGTTGAGGACTTGAAGGCGGAGCTTTTGAGTTTGCTGAGATGATTTCGAGTTTGTCATGTTTGAATATGTTTGGTTTGTGATACCAGGTCACATGTTGTCTGCCTCCACTGTCTCAGCATCAAATATCATGAATGTTACATTTTTAATATTTTAGTAATTTTTTGGGTGGAGCTTTCCCAGTTCCAAATGGCAACATTCTTATTTTTGGAGCATTCCCCATTCAATTTGAAATATAAGCGTTCCAAAGTGTTACTCTGTCCATTTTTTTTTTAATGATGAAACCAGCACCTGGAAGTCTCTGATGAAACAACGTCGTGATGCACAGCTCCGAGTCCTCCTCGCATCCACGTCGTACATGAAGTCTTCTGCATGGCTAGTTTTTCCTCATTAAACGACATGAACTTGAGACTACTCAATATCGTCAACAACTCCGCTAGTGAGGTTGGGCAAACAAATCAAACAAACCGAGTTTGGGAAGAATGTGATGAGCGTATGTCACCGGAGGGATTTCGTGAACAAGTTCTGGATGGACCGAGTCAAGATGGTAGAGTCAGGGGTGTACAAAATCCGGTCCGGACCGGAAAATGATCCGGAACCGGATTGGAATAGACCGAACCGGTCCGGATCGAAGGATTCTGTTCTGGTCTTTGGTCCATCAGTTTTTAGGATTCCGGTTTCCGGTCTGGACCGATTTGGTATTTTTTCAATAAAAAGTTTTATTTTTATTATAATACACATATATATATCTTACGTAATATATAAATAAAATTATTTTGAATTAACACTCTAACAAAATTAATTAAGTTTTTATTAATCCGGTCCAAACCGGTCCGGTCCAAATCCAAAATTTTACGGTCAGGTCCGGTCTTTGATCCTTAGCATATATCAATTCCGGTTTCGGTGCAAATCGGTTCCGGTCCGATCCGGTTTTGAACCGGTAAACACCCCTAGTCCTGAAGACGATTCCAAATGAGATGCCAATAATCAATCACAATATATTTCGTTCTATCATGGAACATAGAAGTGTTAACGATGATGATGATTAATTGATTATCAGAGAATAAAGGAACGAGAAGATACCAATAATAGAATAAAACTTCAGCATGCCAAGAATCCAAATGACTTGACAAATTGCATTCATCGTGGAATGCTGATGATTGAGAGATCTGCTGGTTTGTTTCTTGTATTTTCAGAAAACTAGACATCCAAAAACAAACAGTAGCCACTAATACTACGATAAGACACCCGAATCTATGTCGAGGCGTGGCCGTGGAGGAGAGAATAGCTGGCGCTAATCCGGAGCAGGGCCACACTCCTGCTCACAAGTCTACGATAAGAGTCCGGTGTATCCCTTGCAGGGCCTCTGTCCGTGACTAATTTTTTTAGAAGGATCCACTGGTAAAGATGCAGCCTTGGTAGCAAATAAAACTGAAATCTGAAAGGAAGTATATACTATTTTGGTACTGCTGTTATTAAAATCGGCAGATCGATTGGTTCAATCAATTGGACCGTGAACTGGATCTAATTTCGATCCAATCTACATGTATTTACCGCCTTGCATATTAAATCGGATTCAACAAGAGTGAACCGACCGGTTTTGTCAACAAAAATTAAAAAGTGTATGCAATATGTATTATCAATTTTCAAATTTATAAATGTAAATTTTTAAAATTATAAATGGAAACCTCAAAAATCTTCAAGCACATAACATTTTTTAAAAAATACAATTAAAGGTGAGTTCGAACTATCATTACCTTTTCATTTTCAAATTTCGAATTATCAGCATTTTCAATGAAATATAAAAAATTGATTTTTCTAAAATAAAATATAATATTGTACTGCTAAATTAATATTATTATCAGAATATTATTTGTCTCTGAAAGTTTATTATTTTTATTAAACTAAATAATATTATTTCGTACACATAAATAAAACGATATCTTTTCATACACAATTTAACTTTATTCATGAACAAATTTGATAAAAAAAAGTTATATCTAATGATTCAAATCAATTAGCTACCTAAATTAGTTCGATTTTTTAATGTGCTCATTTTCAACAGTTTGAAAAATAATAGAAAAGGCGATGCAGTTTAAGTGTTTTTTATTAAATATTTAAACAATTTGAATACGTATTTAATATTCTCATATATAGTGATGAATAAATTACTTAAACAGAAACCCTTCTATATTAATAATAATACATAATGTTTTTTAGAATGAAATTTTATCAACAATTAATATTAATATATTTTTATGTAATCAATTTAACGTTAAACACTTTGTAGTGTAGCGGCCTGCTCGCTCGCTCCGTCGTTGCTGCTGTTTCTGGTCAGCAGCAGATCCTTCAACTTCCACCGCACCGACGGCGGTTTCTTCTTGTTCCTCATCAGCTTCGGTTGCCACACGCAGTACGAATCCGCAGGCACCGACTCCAGCGACGCGACGGAGAGCATGGACG
>NQLW01000006.1:112820-150927 GCA_002312845.1 Kalanchoe fedtschenkoi
AACAGAAGCCCTAGGCTTCTATTTATAGAGAAGTGCTTATGAGCTTCAGCCCGTGGGCCAAACCCATCAGCTGAGTTGGGTAGTATCCATGGGTCATACCCATGGGTTTAATCCATTTGGTTCATCCGAATCAGGCGCGGGTTGAACCGGATTATATCCGGACCGAATCTTATTCGGTTTATTACTCAACTCAATATCCGCCACTCGATTGTGTGCGACCCTATAGGTTTATTCTTAATTAGACATGGGAAAAAGTTCATTGATCATAAGCGGCCCCTAGTAAGACATTATGATCCCTAATTAAGAATAGCTGGTTCTTGAGGTAACCAAAACCACAGTCAATACGAGTCAATTAACTGGTTTAATGGGCAGATTCCAACACTAAAAACAAACAGTAGCCACTAATACTGCGATAAGACACCCGAATCTATGTCGAGGCGTGGCCGTGGAGGAGAGAATAGCTGGCGCTAATCCGGAGCAGGGCCACACTCCTGCTCAAAAGTCTACGATAAGAGTCCGGTGTATCCGTAGCAGGGCCTCTGTCCATGACTAATTTTTTTAGAAGGATCCACCGGTAAAGATGCAGCCTTGGTAGCAAATAAAATTGATATCTGAAAGGAAGTATATATTATTTTCGTACTACTGTTATTAAAATCGGACCGGATCAATTGGTTCAATCAGTCGGACCGGAAACTGGATCTAGTATCGATCCGATCTACATGTACTTACCTCCTTGCATATTAAATCGGATTCAACAGGAGTGAACCGACCGGTTTAAAGGAAAACCGGTCGAACCGGCCAGTTTCCTGAAGAACCAGTTCATGACAATACTTGCAATTATTTATTTTTTAAAAATCTATTAATTAATTAATAAGTAATTATGATAATTTAATAAAAAAATGTCATCACATGAATTCAAACTCAAAAATGGCTCAAGTATTAGGCAAAAATCTTACCACCAAACCATGTTATGAATTTATTATTAAATTCAATATTATAATAATTAAACAAATTTACACCTAATTGATTCGGCAATCAAAACAATCAGAATTATTGATTCAACCAGAAAATCAGAAATCGAAACCATGATCGGTTTGATTTCCGGTCCAGTTATGATAACTAATGTCATTCTGTAAAATTAAGAGCTAAATGCTGAATGCTGTATGAGAATCTAAATGGTCAGACCACTGGTCAAATCACATCTGATTGCTGAATGATTTATTTTCATTTGGTAATTAATTTTTTTGAGTATCTTAATATATAATAATTTATTAATATAAAATTAAATAATAATTATAATTTTACAACATAAAAATAAATTTTATAATCATGTTATAAAAACATTATTTATTTATGAATTATGTGATATTCTGATTGAAGAAACTAGATGCGGTCGGATTGATGCGATTCTGATTAAAGTACAATCCGGACAGAGTTATTCCAGAAAGATATGAAAAAAATAAAGAGATAATTATAATAATCGTATAAATATCGCCTCCGAATAATTCACATATAAAATTGGTAACAATTCATTCAGACTTTCCAAACATTCGTTAAGAGAAAAAGAACAAATATTCGATTCATTAAATGGTTAATATAATAAAAGATCATCTCTTAATAGAGTTCAATCAATTAAAGCAACAAAACAAGACCAAGTTTGGTACAACAATAGTTATTATACAAAATAATTCAAAGTTTCAAACATTTTACTTTACATTTATTCAATTCGAATTCAGCGGTAATTTAAATATTTATCGCTTAAAATAAACGTAGTAAACAAATAATAAAAAATATATAATTTGGTTACAAGTTTCTGGAATGAGGTGCTCATCAAGTCTGCATCACTGAACTGCTGCAGTTGCTGAAAAAATTCGGAAAATTCCGGCCTCAAAAAATCTCACCTATGGATCTCCCGCGCCGTCGAAGCCTCGCGGTCTTTGCTCTACTCTTCGCGATCTCAGTTTCTCTTCAGGCCAGTGTTCTCCTCCTCTTAGCTGCGTCATTTACTGTTTCGAAACCCTAAAACACCTGTCCCGATGAAATCGGCAGAAGAAGAAGATAGGTTGATTTGGTGCTATTGTTGCTTTTTTTGTTGCAGCTGGCAGCAGCCGATTCTTCATCGTCCTCCCCATTCTCATCGGCGCTCGACACTCTCCAGAAGCAAATAGGGTAAGCAGCATTCCCCAAAACCTCACTTTATTTGGAAAAAAATTTGATTTTTATTTTCAAAATAGTTCTTTTTCCTTCGTTTCCAATTATTTCTGCATTCGCATTTGGCTTTTTTTTTTTCATACTCGGGTGATAACAATGAAAATCACAACTATTCCACAAAAAGGCGATATATTTTTGGTGCTGGAATTGCGAAAATGATTTTTACAGTTTAGAATTGTGACATTGCTTGAAGAGTTTCAATTCACGGGTCGCAACTGTGACACTCATTATCAAGAAATGTCACGGTTCAGAATTTTAACAATCATTTTTGCAGCTTTTTGTGCTTCCCACATCCCTCGACAATTGTTCTTGAAAATGGGTGTGCTTATCGTTGTTCCTCGCCTCGAAAAGGGTGGCATGGAAGATGGAACAAGACTTCGGGTGCGAAAATAATTGAAAACTAATGAAAAAGAATAGTTTTGAAAAAAATAATAAAATGGACTGTGTTTGGTTCGGGAATTTTTGAGGGAAAAATTTAGAGAATTTGTGTTTGATTTACAGAATGTGGAGGGTGGAAATTAGAAGGAAATAATAAGAAAGTTTTGGATAAACTAAAGAATGCTGTAATTTTGTTCTGCATATTTTTTCTCTCTAACCAAATAAAAAATGGGATGAAATTTTACTTATACCAGACACAGCCTTAGTGACAGTCTTGTGTGGCTTGTTTCAGTTACGATTTCAGCAGCCTCCAGCTTCTGCGCCGCGCAATGACGCATCCGTCGTTCTCAGAAGAGAATAATAAGGGCCTGAGCATCCTGGGGGCCAGCACCGTGCAGACGTTTGCGGCGTTGCGCTACCTGCAGAAGGACATCGACATGACGGCAAAGGAGCTGAGCCGTAAGATGGCTGAGATTGCCAGCGTGGAGAGGTCATGTGCTGTGGACGGGATGAGGCTGGGGCTAGAGAAGGTGGTGCGAGTGGCGCCAAAGAGTAATGTGACCGCAAGTGTGGTGTGTGGAGCGTTTAGAGCCATATTTGGGGCCATAGCTTTGGATTCTGGGAGGGCTGATGAGGCGGGAAGTGTGTTTTGGAGTGTGCATCGAGGAGGTGAGGGATTCGCTTCTGAAATGTGAGTTTGCATCTCAGAATTTCTGGGTTCCTTTCTGTGTATTGGGATTTTATGTTGGCAGTACTTCGTAGTAGTAGTAATTTGCGTGCATTCATAGCATGTAAATCTGCTTTTGAACCTTGGTTTGACTTACTGAGTATGTTGGATGCTGATTTCAAATTGGTTTGGGATTTGACCTGGTTGTCAAAGTTGTTTTGTCTGTGTAGTAATATTAAATTAGAAATGACATTAACGGTTTGTCTAAAAAAAATGAGAAATAACATTCTGATTTGACGTGTTGATAAACATGTTCATAATTTTAGAGAGCATTGACATACATGTGCATAATCTCACACAACAAATCAGAAATGTCTCTCCCAATTTTTCTTAAACAAACGAGAATTACCGATTATTGTCAAATTTGGCAAAATTGAAATAGAATATCCATAATAAAATTGAAATTAAATGGTGGGATGTGGCCAAATTGAAAGAGAGAAAAATCATGTCCTGCATGAGATCGACTTGAGTGTGGACCAAAGGTGTGTACAATAATTTCCAAGGTTCCGAGTTGAGGTTAATATGTGTGATGCATTACATGATGGTATGACATTTAAACCGGAATGATATCCTGATCGAACCCAACCATTGCAATCTTAAGATGTATGTTGGCCAGCTTGTCGGCAAATTTTCCACGCTCAAACCAGGCACAATGTAGATATAGACAAACCCTTCACAAATCATGGCTCATAGCTGATTGAAATTTAAAATCACAAATCTTAACTAGTTGTATGCTCTCTGCACATCTAATTGTAATCTAGAACAAGGTAAGAGGCATTAAGTTGATCTGCCCAATACAGCAAGCCTTACAGTGACATAATGGTTAATTCTTCGGCAGTGATGCTTCCTGATACAAACCAGGCTTCAATACTCCAACATAAGGCAGGTTCCTGTACTTTTCTGCAAAGTCCATTCCATATCCCACAACAAAGTAGTCCGGGCACTACACGCATAATACAAGGTAATTGTTAAGTAATCGAAAGAAAAATAAATTACTCTCAAAGCTTATCAGAAAGGATACAGAAACTCAAAATAGAATACAATTGTACTGCGTTTAGGCATTTTAGAACATATGTTCATATATTTTACTCCTCACGAGAATGTCACGCAAGTATTGAGCATTTAAGCTATGCCCTGTATCATACAGGTTACTGAGAAGATGAATGAGGTTGACTTCATTCCTCAGGGTCAAACAAAAAAATGTCTCAAGATTGTCATCTCATTTACAATTTAAATCAGAAGTATAATATTTACTGGTTCATTTTGCAACGCCAAATGAACTCGTTTTGCTGCATGATGTCGATATCATACAGCACACCAAGGACATTAGCCGCCTAAGTACGTGTTATTCTAATCATCTACATCTCTAGATGAAATGCCAAATCTCCATCGCAAGATGAATTTTTCAATTTTCTATGTTCGATACTCTGACAATTCAAGAGGCCTTTGCAATTTTGACTTCAGATGGTGCCAGCAAGTACGAAAATATCATATTTATAATTTGCTGAAGAAAGTTTATATACACAAGACAATTAACTTGACTGAAAATCAAGTAAAGAGTCATGAAATCAAGGAGAGGTAAGATCTCAGATGCTCGAAACAGTTCAGTACACTGCATGGCCCATGCACCCTGTTCCTCTTTGAGGTAAATCAGCATGACATAACTCCGTAGGAACATAAATAAACTTTGAAACACGTCTGTATTACCTCAAAACCTCGATAAAATTTTCCATCACCCAGCAGCTCAAAATGCACTTTTCTCCTGGTTGGTTTATCAAGGAAAGTGCAGACAGAAACAGACGAAGCCCCCTCTGACTCCAAATACTTAATGAGGCAGGACAAAGTTCTTCCTGTGTCCACAATATCTTCAACCTGAGCACAAAAAAACATCAGGGAGATTTTTCAGTTGCATAAATATGATACAGATAAAAATGACTAGAGCTTGGAAATCCTACCATGTGCTGTAGATGGAAATGCAATACCAGTTCACAAGGAACTATTGCTCGTACAGAAACACTTAGAATAAATCAATTAAGCTTAAGAGCATGTTATTTCACATCAACTAGAATGATGACCATGTGTAAAGTCTATCGGCCACTAAAATCCATTAAAAAATGGCCTCTTTTGACCTCCTACCATGCTTCACGAGTTCACCAGCCCACCAAGGAAGACATTGTTAAAAAGGCACTCTATGTTTGCTCTTTTCCTTTCCAAAAGACGAATGGATATAAACAGGTGAGTTTCAGGTAAAGTGGATCACATATCGTTCATCCCCGTCCATATGAAAGTTAATTCATATATAATTTTTGCATTTAAAGCTGAAAACTTGAATATGAATAACACTCACTTTTGTGCACTGATGAATTGGCAAGCCCAAGATCCAAATTTATATATATGAAAGTTTTGGTTATTACGATGAAAATAGTTATCTACTTCCCAAAATCTATTCCAACAGAGATTATTAAACATTTAGCCTGTGTTTGGTTTAGTGAAAATTAGTAGGAAGGAAAAATTATGGGAAAATGACATGAAATCCTTTGTTTGGTTGAGGGGAAGTTGGGGATGAAAAACTAAATGGAAAGTTATATGGAAAATAGGAAGGAAAATTTGTTAAATTAAAGAGTGTTTTAGCATTTTCTACAAAATTCTCAATCGGAAAATAGGATGGATTTCATAGGGAATTCATATTCTCTCACATTTTCCTTTTCCTCAAATTTTCCCCAAACCAAACACAGCCTTATGAAACTAGTTGATCACAAGTCAAACTGATCCCAAACAAAATGCCAAAGCCTTAGCACAACAAACAAAACTTTCCTCTAATTAAGAAAAGATGTAGCATATGAGAGAAAACCATAGCACAACTAAGCTGAGAATTGAAGAGGAGGTTAAGATACCAGCATCACATGTTTTCCAGCAACATCAATCTTCAGTTTAGAGGAGATAACCGGACTGCCACTCGACTCCGTTCCAAATCCGTACGATTCAACTCGAACAAGATCAACAAGAATTGGAAGATTGATTTTCCTAACAATGTCTCCAAGGAAGAGGAACGCGCCGGTCGCAACACCAACAATTACTGGAGGACAAGCTGGAGGCTTGAAATCGTGGGCGATTTCTTTGGCCAGCTGGTCGACCCGGACAGCAATCTGATCTTGGGTCCATAACACGGTCTCTATTTCATCATCCATTGCCCCTCCACCTGTGCAATTGACACTAATGACTTTACTTGTTCACTTGGTTGTAAGACAACATCAAATCCAAACAAATATTATGTGAAACTAATCTAAGGCCCGCAATTGAAGCTGATGAAAAGTTGTAATTCAGCTGTCAGCCAGGCATTTAGCTTGTGTTTGATTTAGGGAAATTTTGGTGCAGAAGAAAAATTGAGGAAAAATTGGTAAAATTTAGTGTTTGGTTTAGATGGGAAATAGAAGGGAAATAAAATTAGGTGGAAAATTGGGCGAATATGTGATTCTTACTTTTAACCATCTAATCTGATACCTTTCACCACTTTTTTTAATCAAATTTAACATATGAAGTTGGTGAAAGGTATTTTCCTCTACATTTTCCATGGAACTTCCATGATTAATGGAAAATGAAATGAATTTCTTAATATTTTTCATAAATTCTTCTTATGAAACAAAAAAATAAAGGAAAAATTAGATGAATGGATTTCATTTCCTTTACAATTTCTTTCAGATTTTCTTTCTTTTCCACAAAATTTTCTCTAGCCTAAAAGACTTTCTCCCTTGTCATTGGAGTTAGCAAAAAACAATGTACATTTAATTTTGTGTAGCATTCGTGTGTTTACAAAATCCGCCGAACAAACTTACTAAACAGAAGACCACGAGCAGTTACAATTCCTTGACTCCAAAACACATGCACAATAAAAGTCAACTCTAAGGCAAAACTCGCAGTCAATTTGAGGACATAAGAGTACTGACCGCGACTTGATGAAGCCGCCGATGATGGAGCGGAAATTCGTCTGTTGCCAGAGCGATACCCAGTCAGTTATTTTTTCCGAGTGGGTTTATGGGATGATGTGATGAAATTGGGCCATCGATATTGGGCTTGGAAAAAAAGATGATCCGCATGCAGAAGTTTTGTCAAAAAAAATTAAAAAGTGTATGCAATATGTATTATCAATTTTCAAATTTATAAATGTAAATTTTTAAAATTATAAATGGAAACCTCAAAAATCCTCAATCACATAACTTTTTTTTAAATAAAATTGAAGGTGAGTTCGAACTATCATTACTTTCTCATATATAATTCGAATTATCAGCATTTTCAATGAAATATAAAAAATTGATTTTTCTAAAATAAAATATAAAATTATACTGCTAAATTAATATTATTATCAGAATATTATTTGTCTCTAAAAGTTTATTATTTTTATTAAACTAAATAATATTATTTCATACACATAAATAAAACGATATCTTTTCATACACAATTTAACTTTATTCATGAACAAATTTGATAAAAAAAGTTATATCTAATGATTCAAATCAATTAGCTACCTAAATTAGTTCGATTTTTTAATGTGCTCATTTTCAACAGTTTGAAAAATAATAGAAAAGGCGATGCAGTTTAAGTGTTTTTTATTAAATATTTAAACAATTTTAATACGTATTTAATATTCTCATATATAGTGATAAATAAATTACTTAAACAGAAACCCTTCTATATTAATAATAATACATAATGTTTTTTTAGAATGAAATTTTATCAACAATTAATATTAATATATTTTCATGTAATCAATTTAACGTTAAACACTTTGTAGCGGCCTGCTCGCTCGCTCCGTCGTTGCTGCTGTTTCTGGTCAGCAGCAGATCCTTCAACTTCCACCGCACCGACGGCGGTTTCTTCTTGTTCCTCATCAGCTTCGGTTGCCACACGCAGTACGAATCCGCAGGCACCGACTCCAGCGACGCGACGGAGAGCATGGACGGTGACGAGTATGTTTGTGTTTCCTCCATAAACAGCCTCCGCAGCGGCTTCCTCCCGCTCCCCGGCGCAGGCCGCTGATCTTCCACCGAGTAGATCGGCTTGATTTTGCCGTTGTGGAATATCCGATCGGCCGAGACCGGAGACGAGACGGCCTCCGCGCAGTCGAAGCTGAACTCGAAGGCGCTCATCGCCTCGTCATCATCATCATCCTGCCTATTTTCACCATCACAAACCTCTTTTGCGTCTTCCCGCCACCGCCGATGGTTCCGCGGCCAACGGTCGCCGCTGCAGGCGTTGAGATCAGGCGAGCGGTATGTCGATATCGGCGGCTTTTCCGCCCACATTTTTCAAGCGTCGACAGAAGGGCAGAAGAATGGAGGAATGAAATAGAGAAAGCGGAAGGAGAGCGTGGGCGGTGCGGAAGAGGTGGAAGTCGGGTTTTTGGAAATTAGGTAGAGAGTTTGTTTGATTATGAGAGTGAAAGGCGGGCAGTCGGGCAGCCGGGCAGTCTTTTCTTGGAAGAATTAGATGACTCACCATTTATCAAACACGGACGGGTAGTATTTAAGTAAAACATGGTGATTAACAGATGAAAAATGATTACTAAAAATTAAAATTATTGTATGGTTTAATAACGACAGTAAATTGTTTTAATAGTCTCGAACTAAAATCCATATATATATTTAAGAAAATACTAAAAATGTCTCCAATCATTAAATTGTAAAATTAATTTGCACTATATGATGTAATATAAAATTAGTTGAACTTGATTAGTTAAATACAAGGGTAAAGGCACTCTCCTTGTCACATGAGAAAATTTTTGTACATTAGCGGGTGAATTATGCACAAATTATAAAAGCAGGGGTATATTTGTCATTATCTATGAATGAAATAAATAGAATAAGTAAATTAATAATTTCAAAACGACTAAGTTATCCTTGTCATTTATTATTTTACTTATAATAACTAATATATCACTGCTTTAATAATTTGTGCATAGAAAGCGAGGACATTTTAAAATTTTCACCTACTAATGAAGAAAAGTTCTCTCCTATGACAAATGAGGGCCCTTTTCCCCTACATACAATTGATTAAGATTTTAAAAATTAATGTTGTATATAAAGTATTCTTTTATTTATGGAGCAAAAATATTATTATTAACAAGTAAAAAATTATTTTATCAGAATAATTATTAGTTTAATAATGTACTCAGAAATTGTATTTTACAAATTGGTCCAAAAAAATTTATATTACAATATTTTATGTGTATTGAGCCCTAAACTGTTAAATATGGCACCTGTGTGAAATGTGCATTTGTATATTTAATATTTGTATGAAGATTGTTTGTGTATGATTGTTTGCGAAATTTTTTTAAGTTCGGATCAATAAGATGTTGGTCTATTGATTTTGAGTATTGACTAATAATATGTTCGAATCTTACTGATACTGCATGCACATGAATATTCTACAAGTGTTTTAAGCTGATTTACATTGAGTCTGGTGTCACTGTCAAAATGGAGGAGATATGCAGTACCTTGCCATCTCTAAAAATATAAATATTAAGTTTGGTACTGTATAGATTTATTTGTTTTTGTATACCATGGTATACAACTCTTACTCGCTACATCAATTAATCGAATTTTTTTGTTCACTTTTACTTATCACTTAATAATTTTTAATGCGTATTTAAAATCAACAACTACTTTAAAATGTCAAATATTACTAATTTCACCTTGAAACGTCAAACATTACTAATTTATTTCTCATAATAAATAAAAAATTCATTTATCATCAGTAATAATCTACCAATTTTACTTTTTGCACGAATTTCATTACAAAAATATTAACCACCTATTTATTAAATTTATTCAATCATTACATCTTAAATTATTTAAATTAACTTTAAACGAAGTGTGTAAAATGAGGAGGGAGTAGATGATAAGGTTGTAGACATGAATCATGAGCGTGTGATTACCGTTGACCAAGTCTTGTTCCTTAAGGTTGTGTTTGGTTTAGAGAAAATTTGACGGTAAGAAAAATTTGAGGAAAAATAAAATGGAATTCAAATTCTTCATGGAAATCATTTCATTTTCTATTTATGTGTTTATCATGGAAAGTATAAAGAAAAATGTTATTTCCTATTATTATTGACCAAAATGTTTCATACAATGTTTCATCAAACTTTTTTTCTTTGAAATTCTCCATCTAAATCAAATAACAAATTTTTTAACTTTCCATTTAATTTTTTTTTCCATGAAACTTTTCCTAAACTAAACACTGCCTAAAACGAGACACGCTGAAATGATAAGCAATATCATCCGTCATCATCATCAATGGGGGTTGCATTCGACTAATGACTCTATGAATCAAAGGTGAGAAACATGTGATCGAGGGGCGGATCCAAAAAAGATATTCAGAGGGGTTAATTATCAACTAATGATACTCTATAGGTATATATAAGATATATTTTATATTTTACAAGGGTCATTTTGATTTTAAGAGGGTTAACTATAACATTTTTTGAAACTTCATGACCTAAAATACAACGTATAATGATAAAGAATTTTTTTTGAGCGGGGTCATCTGACCCCACTCACCAAACCATGCATCCGCCACTATTGTGATCCAGTTAGGTGAATTCAGCAGATGGACATTGGTAACAGATTTTCTGATAGTTTTAACTGTAATTAGATAAGTGGTGATAGTTGAGAGATTTGTTGAATTTTATCCTTAAATTAAATGATAATACTTTATTCATATAATTGAAAGTAAACTTTTTTATGATCAATCAATTTCAAGCTTTAATAAATTTAATAAAATAAATTGCATTTAATGAATTCGATCAATTGATCTTAAACAATAATATAAATTTGTCATTTAAATTTTTTCTCATAATAACTTTTAGATATAGATTTATTATTTTAGAATTTATATATTATTTAGAAAATTAATATAAAGAAATTTTCATCTTATTCAATATTAATACCATAAAAACACAAGACCACAGCATTCAGTTGGGTGTTCAATCTTTCGGTTTGTACCGTTTCGAATATTTATCTATTTATTTTTATTTTGTATTATTAATACTAATTTCAAATTAAATAATACACATTCGCCTTTGAAACTTTGAAATGCCGGGCCACCTTTGGGCTTAGTATTGGGTCTAGGCAAACTATTGGTCGTGGCCTGGGCTACAATTTTGGGCCAAAGATGCTTTGCAAGTTATTTATAATATTAATTACGAGTAAAGGCATCCGTCGTTCCGACGGTTCGGTTCAAAAAAAATTAAAAATCGAATCAAATTATTAGTCATCCTTTTTTAAAATATGAAACTATAAACCGAACGCTTAAAGGCACTCGTTGTCTCGACGGTTCGGTTCGAGAAAAATTAAAAATTGAACCAAATTATTAGTCATCCTTTTTTAAATTATGAAACTGTAAACCGAATGATTTTTTAAATTTGAAACCGAACTAAATCGAACCAAACCGGATCAGACCGGACCGAACCGGACCGACCGGTTCGGGAGCGTCGTGACAGAAATTCTATTCTGTTATATATATATATAGATATTCATGGAGTCATTTACTAGTAAATAAAAGCTAACACCGACAAATCATAAAACAAAATTTAAAAAAAGGTATTATTGAGTGTTAGGGAATATGGGCATCTCATATCTCCCATGCGCAACGGAAATTCACACATTTACATGAAACAAAATATATATTCACAATAAAATAAATAAAGAAGAAAGATATAAATAATCTTTTTAATTTAGTCAACTGAATCTCCGATATTAATATATATATATATTATAAAAATGAATGACATTTGCTCAACACTCTGAAATATAAATCTATCAAATTTATAATTGATTTTACCTAACAAAAAATCTACAAAATCTTACGTCACTCTAGCAAAATTATTTCATAATTCCCCCGGAAAACTCTCTCGCGGCTTTAAATTTGTTCATGAAATTAAGACATCCTAGTTATATGAGTATATATACTAAATCAATTAGAATCGCTCATCCAACAAATAGTAATTTAATTACCTAACTAAAATATGATTCTTAAATCTAATCTATGATAATCTTTTGTGGTTTCGTATGAAATATAGTAAATTTTTAACAAAACTAAAAATTTTAAATATCTTCATTTCATTTCAGATTCTCATATATAATTATTTTCGTTTCATCCTCTTCGACAATTTGAAAATCTTTGCTCCTAGAAGACCATTCAAGAAATATAATAAGTCTCCAATAATTTCAAGATTATAGTCAATTTAGAGCATTAATGTATCTTATTGACCCCAGATTGATATGGTGGTTAGAGGTGGCACTATTGAGTGGACAAAGAGGACAACTAGTAAAAAATAACAAATAAAGTATTTAAATATATATAACAAATAACATTTAAAGTCTTTATTACTAGTAAAAACTCGTATTTTAACATGTAGTTTTTTTACTGCGAAATTAAAATTTTTGACCACTGATGATGGTGGTAGTATTTGCTTTTAGGCTGTATTTGGTTGATAAAATTTGACAGAAACAAAATTTTGATGAAAAATAAGAAGGAAAATTTATGAGAAAATGATAAGAAAAATTTGAAAAATAATAAGAAATTTTTTCATTTAAAATAAAGAAAGTCTTAGCACTTAATTTCCATCATTTTCACCCCCTAACAAAACAAGAAAAAATTAAATAAATTCCATGGCGAAATCCACAATCTGTAAATCTTTTCTTTTCCACCAAATTTTTCGTAAATCAAACACACCACTAATTCCTTGCGCATTTCTTGACACAAGGCGTTTCCATGCGATTACCTACCCATCAGTATTACCCTCATGCATGTGTCCGGCCATTATATTATAGGGGTAAAACTCAAAAGGGGCCCTGAACTACCACCGCTTACCCAATTGCGGTCAGAACTACCACAATTTCCAAAAAGGGTGCGATGAAAAAAAAAATAAAGTGATTTTCTAAAATAAAATTTACCATTACATTCCTAACCTAATATTATTATAAGACTTAAATTTGTGTGCAAAAATTACATCGTTTGGTTATCAAAATAAATTATACCATTTTGCACACATAAAGAAAACGACGTCTTTTGATAACCAAATAACGTAATTTTCGCACACAAATTTAAGTCTTATAATAATATTAGGTTTGTATTGTAATGGTAAATTTTAATTCAAAAAATCAGTTCTATTTTTTTTTCATTGCACCCTTTTTGGAAATCATGGTAGTTCTGACCGCAATTGGGTAAGCAGTGATAGTTCAGGGCCCCTTTTGAATTTTTTCCCTATATTATTTAGCATAATTCTCTTCTGTTCTTGGTTTGATGATCTCTCATATACACACTTCTTTACATGCATGTCTCTCTTCCTATATATATATAAAAACATACGCTTATTAATAAGTGGCTGGCTTATCACGCATAACTTGTTTTCATCATTATGGACGTCGGATTTGCGTGGGTCACCTACCTTAGCCACATTCGTTTTTTTTTATGATGATGATGATGACATACCAAATTCTAAAGTATGAAACAACCTTCTAATATGCAATTACTAATGTAAGACATTATCAACTTACAAAGTGTTAATCTAATGGTTTGAATTGTTGTCTAACAATTCTTAAATCATGAGTTCAAATTTGGGATGTTTGAAAGTGTGCATGATGTGATCAGTAATGAGTCTGATTTTACTATAAATGTGGAAGAGGTGTGCTGCCTCAAACCATTGCTAAAAAATAAAATAAAATTATGTGTAAGGTAGTGAATTGAGGTTAGCTCAAATTTGAATCACTACCAGATTTTAAATTTTTTGCGGATCATATTTTCACCGTAAAAGATCCGGGGAAGACCCGAAAAAGTATATTTTTCGGGCCTAAATTTGACACACGAAAACTATCATCAAATAAGCCCGAAAAATAAATTTTCGGTTTTGTTATCGGATTTTTTTCGGGTCTCCGGGAACGGGATTAAAATACCATAAAATAGAGGGTCCTTTGCGTACTTGTTTCGGACAAAATTTTTTCGGACCATTTGAGGAGATATAGGGGATTGATTTTCAGATTATTTTCGGGTCATGGGAGTACATTTTCGGGCTTCCAAACAAAAACATTTTAGGGGAATTTTCGGACCCTTGAAGGATATGTAGGGGACTTCATTTTAGGATTAGTTTAAATCAATATATAATAACCCGATATAAATCTGGAATCAACCCGAAAAAAACCCGAAGTGTTTCCCCCGACGTTAGCCCACGACCGGTCCGAAAATAAAAAACATAAAAATTCTCGACATCGGTCCGAAAATATTCCTGTAATGATCCGAAAAATTACGTCAACCCGTTACACATCCTAAGAGCATCAGAAAAGCGTCCGAAATTTTGTTTCGAGCCATTTCCCACCCGATAATACTAATCCGCAAAATTTTTAGAATCTGGTAGTGAATTAAAAATGTGATATGTGTTATATAAAATTTTCACATCTTATATGTTTAATTCTCTGTCTTCAAATTAAAGAAACTTGTTGATATGTGTAGCATACAAGCTTCTTATTATTTGACTTTTTAAAATATATGTCGGTTTGAAATATAATGCACATTATAAATGTTGAGTGACAATAAAAAAAAATGTTATTAAGAAATTATTTAGCCGAAAAATGTTATTAACACTCATTGGATGGAGTGTGTAGCGGAAAAAGCCATATTCATTGCCAAATAATGGCATGTTGATTTCGGAAAGCATTTGGTCCACTCATTACTTAATTAACACTCAAACCAATTTTTCTACACTGGAGAAATTTGTGGTGGACGTGTCGACTGTGGACATATTTTGAAAAATCAAAATAACACATAATCATCAGTTTTGAACTTTTTTTATTTTTCAACACATCACTTGACTGTTCATAATACTACTTGATAATTACGCATTCATGTCCACCGTATACTTGGTGAATTATGTCCACCTTTTCTTCTGAGGGCTCACCAGAAGCTGCATGCACGCTGTCTAAAACAATTTAAGAACCAACTGTTTCACCTTCATTTCATGTTCTTTGTTACTGTTATTAGATGCACTGATCCTTTGAGTGTATATAATTCGTGTATTCTAAATATACATTGAAAAATCAAAATGATACATGACTATTTATTATTAATATTAATTTTATTTTTTAATTTATCGTGACACTGCCCAAATGAAAAAATCTGTCTATCAGATGATGTTTACAGGGTGTGAGCAGTGATGGACCTGCCCCTCCTAATTGTGTCGGTAGAATGCTACATGCCCATGAGAATCAAAAATCAGAATCCGGCCGCCCCACCCCACATAGGTCCATGAAGCTTTTCTAGTTTTTCTTCATTCAAAAATACAAAAATTTAATTAATTGATTCAAAATAAAATTGTTGAATATGAGTTATTTGATAAAATGATTAAGTAGAGTCATCTGAGCTGTAATTAAGCCATCTGAAAATTGAACAAATAGCTATGCATACACACAGTAAATTTATCAATGAAAAATGTGCAGAAAATGAATCTGATCCTTAATCCACTCCATTCAAAATAAAACGGAAGGAATAGCTTGCATGAGAATGTTGAGGTGTTGGGATTGAGACGTGCTGCAGACTGCAGAAAGTAGCAGACTAGTCAATTTCTGTTACTTTCTTTACCTGGTACTCTCTATTAATAAGTTTCTCCATTTCAAAGCAAGGAATTATACTACTGCAGTGCGATGCTTACTGCTGCAGAGGAGAGAGGAGCATATCTTCTCTTCTTTTCTTGATATTGCTTTTTTGTTCTGCAAGTATCAGACCTTTCCTTCTCCCTGCAACTCTGCTTTGATGCTTATATTTCTTGTTATCTGGCTCGCCACCAAAAACTCAACCAAAAGTTTAGAATCTTCAGTCCATCTCCGGGCCACAATGGGTTCATATTTGACATGGGTCTGTGTCATATCATGGTGTTTCTGAGAAGCTTGCTTAAAGCTCCAACCTTTTCAACCCATCTGATCAATCCCCATCTGGGTTTGGGAGCTTTCATGTGTTGAAGCAGTTTCAACTTCATTTTGGATAGTTTAGGCTTCAGGTGTTTGTTTGGATTTGAGTGTGTTTAAGTTGTAGTGAAATTGAGAGCTGCATGACATGCAGGATTTGAAATAGGCCAACCTGCAAGTGATAGATAGATAGATATACCAGTGATGAGCTTCTCATCAGGCCGCCCTAAGGCCACTTGGCAGCCAACAGTGACCAGTGACACCACCTTGGCTGTCTACTGGCTCAACTGGAGAGTCCTGCTGTGCGTCCTATGGGTTTTCATCGCAGTAATCTGCGCTTTTTATACCATATGGAAGAATGAGGGGAATCGGACCGGCGGGTCAGGAGGGGAGAATGGGAGAATGCAGGTCAAGGAATCTGCAGGAGTTTTGTACGCAGACGAAGCCTGGCAGCCGTGTCTGAGAGACATGAATCCGGGCTGGTTGCTGGCTTTTCGCGTGTTTGGATTCTTTGTGCTTTTGACGGTTTTGATCCTCAATGGCGTGGTGGACGGAGCCTCCATTTTCTTCTACTACACACAGTAATCTCCACAGATTGCTTGCTACCTATATGCCGAAGATCTGCTGTTTTGTCTTCTGACATTTCCTTCTGTTCTCCGCAGATGGACATTCGCTTTGGTCACTGTTTACTTTGGGGTATGTTTGCTTGCTCGCCTGCCTCTCAACTCTCACTCTCTCAGGTACATGGTTCTTCAAAATATGTGCATTATTGACAGTCTCACCACCTGCAGCTTGGCTCAATGCTGTCAATGTATGGATACATTGAATATTACGGCAGAAGAGGGAATCGGATCGACGGGGAACTCAATGACTCAGAAGAAGGAAGTTACCAGGAGCAACAAACCCCTTCAATGTTTGCATCAAAAGACTCCAGGTTCCACAGGCAACAGCAGCCTCCTGCTCGCAAAGTCGCAGGCTTCTGGGGTTATGCCTTCCAGATCATATATCAGGTGCCCATTTAATTAATTAACCAATAGCAACAAGTAGATTACTAGCTCCTGCTCATGTTTCCAGAATCATGCAGATGAATGCAGGAGCTGTGGTGCTCACAGACTGCGTCTTCTGGTTCCTCATCGTCCCATTTCTCACCATAAAAAACGTCGAACTCAATTTCGTAAGTAGTTGTACATCTCAGCACTCAGAACCAAGTTTGGAAATCGAACTATCTGACAGTCTTTTCTCCTACCTGCGGCATTTGCAGTTTATTATCAACATGCACTCCATTAACGCCGTTTTCCTGCTCGGCGACACTGCCCTGAATGGCCTGGTATGTGACACTGAGAGAAACCACTTGTTTCAATTCAGCTAGCTTCAGAGTACCAAAAAAGACTCAAGGAACAACTTTTCGATTTTCAGCGGTTTCCATGGTTTCGGATATCATACTTCTTCCTCTGGACTAGCATTTACGTCGTTTTCCAGTGGCTGCTCCATGCCTGTGTCTGGCTCTGGTGAGCACAATCTCTGAGATTTCAAACTCAGTCATTTACCCGATCCATTAGGCTGCTAACGCCCATTTTCGTCGCAGGTGGCCGTACCCGTTTCTGGACCTGTCATCCCCTTTCTCTCCACTATGGTTAGCAACTCAGACCAGAAATAAACATAAAATATAAAACCAAATCAACAGGATATTTTAAGTCACAGGAGATACTGAGTTCATTTTTTTTTCTTGTTCTACAGGTATGCAGCGGTGGGGCTGATGCACATCCCGTGCTTCGGCTTTTTCGCGTTAATCGTGAAATGGAAACACATGCTGCTGTCAAAATGGTTCCCCGATTCTTACATCAATGCGGGGTTATAGTTATTTTAGGAGCACAAGAAATCTCAGCTAATTGGCGAAATATCAAACATAACAACATAAAAGAGGATGAGGGTGACAGAGTTTTTGGTTTCTCCCTGTACAGTAAGAACCCATGTAATTTCAACTCTTCTTTCGAAAATCTGAATGCTGGAAAGCTGGCAAGTTACCTCAAGGAGTGACATGTTCTCTGATGAACTCCTCAACCCGAGTGATGTCTCCTGCCAGTCCGGAAGCTGTAGCAAGCGTCACCTTATTCGCGCAATCAGAGAATGAAAATGTCTTCCTACTTGTGACGAGAATATCAGCAGATACAACAGCCCCTGGTCCGTACAGCTTGTCACTGCATAAAGAGTTGAAGAGCTCATCGATCTGATAGGTGAATCATAGAATGCATACTGTATAAGGACATGAATTCTGCAACCATAACAAAGCAGCAAATTAAGCTCGATTTCATAGTTCTTACATCTCTCTTTCTAAGTGTCTCCGAATGAATTCCTTGGTGTGAGCCACCACGTTATCATTTTTGTTGCATAGCACGAGAACTGGAAGCTTCCTTTCACAAGTGCTTCCATTGGTAAGAATATCATACAAGAACCTTCATAAAAGATAAAACCCAGGCCAGAAACAATGTGATGATGTCTCTGATAAGAAACTCGGAGAAATAAATTAAACACTAGGATACTAATAATGATGATGAGAATGTATTACTTGGCGATTTCCTGCAAGTGGGGTAAAAAATCTAAGGCATCAACTACAAACACTAAACCAGCAGCGCGGGTCAGCTGCTTTTCAAGTTTTTGCCGAAGCCCAGGGCCCCCAGGGATATCAATTAAATGAACCGGCTGAATCTTTCCCTTCTGAACAAAATATACAATAAAGACATAAGATGCTAACTGAGGAACACAAGGGGTGGTTTCATGATTGTAACCTATGACAACAAAACCAAAAAACAAAAAGCAAAGCAAATGAATGCAACTGATGTAAGCAAAGGTATATATGTTATTTATTTCAATATATACCTTGGCCAGTTCAGAATGTAGCACGAAAGTACCCTCATTCAAATTCGAAGAAGAAACCGTTGGACTTGATGAGGAACCACTACGGAGCTGGAACAGAAACAGTCCGGACTCATGAAGAGATCAATAGAATGATGTGCTATGGATTAAGTATCTCAAGTTCAGTTCCAATACTACCTGGTAGAAAAGAACCGTTTTCCCACTACCGCTCAGCCCCGCAAGAATAATGATGTTACTTTTCCTGTTCTTGTATGAGCGAACTGAAACAGGAAGTCAGGGAGCAAGCAGGGTAAGAACTTGTCTTTTGATAGGGAATCCTGGCTCCAAATCAGTATCTAATCCAATCCATTGTAATATGGCTCCTACCAGTGGCGGAGCCGGGAAATTTTTTTTGAGGGGGCAAAATTAAATAATAAACGATTTGGGTTGAATTTGGGTTGAATTTATTTTTTATATATATAAATTTTTTTTTACACTAGTCAGAAGAATTTTAGGTGGGATTCGGGGGGGCGGCTGCCCCCTTTGTCCCCCAGTGGATCCGCCTATGGCTCCTAGTGAAGAATCAGACTGATAGAGTAATGCATGAAACTCACTCAAGACATAACCGGTTGTGACTGATACGATCCCAGCAGAAGCATAGAACTGTGACCGTGGTACATTAGCTATCCACTTTTGAGCACAATCTACCATATAGTGGAAGGAGTTTCTCAACCTTGTAAATATGCTCATCCTCGCTCTGACACAATTCAAAACACCTTGTCAATAATAAACATATGAAAATGGCACAAGGCAAGGTAGAGATTCCATGGTTACTCCAGTAATCAACCAGACCTGAATTTCAAAATGACATTAGTTTCACAGCAGAGAGGCTTGAAAAGAAAGCATAAGAGAAACATAAACCACCCTAATCCAGAAATTGAACTCTTTTCCAGGGCCTCAAACATGCCAATATTAGCAATCAGCAAAGCTTGTTAAGTATTAGAAATTCGTAGTCTTAGGGCTTCATCAATAACGGATTAATCGATTTTTCTTCCACATTTCACAGTTTTCTTTGCTTATAATTGTGCACCGTGTTTGATTTTATATCCGACCTATCTTTGCGAGATTTACATCCGCAAAGATGGATTTAATCAATGTTAACAGCAAGTATATTCATCTTTCTTAACCGTGAGTATTATATTCATCTTCATGATTCACATTAGTGAAGTCTGTTAAAACATTTTCAAGTTCATATATTGCAAAGTACATACTTATCTTCGCGAATAAAAATAAAAATATGAGAAGTTTGTTAAACAGAACTTCATTTTTAATAACGGCTAAGATACTTCTAATTAACTTATCATAAAATAGACATCACTACCAAATCCTAAAAACAACTTCACATTTACTGAGCGTGATAGTGAAGATAAATATAATCTCACTGCTATAAAAGACGGATATTCTACTAGCATGTTCGCGGTTAACAATAATAAAGATTAAAGACGGGTTAGATCGTATATAAAACCAAATACGGTGTACAATTGATAATCAACAAAGAAAAAATATATGGTTATTTTCCAAACACATATATCACTTTAGGGTTTCGGAAATTGAAGTTTGCGGTGATCTACGAATCAAGATGCTGATTGAAAGATGCATTTGGATGAACTTTGGTGCCATTTTCAATCATAATAATAATAACAACCAGCTTGTGAATGCAATCAGAACCTTTACAATGTCGTCTCCGTCTTTTTCAAAGCTCTATGCGGATCCGACAGGCGTAGAAAATCATCCGCCGGATTTGTCAGACGTCTCGTAAGGGCATGCGTGGCTTGCGATGAAAAATGCAGCTTCATGTTGCATATTAGTTGTCGAATTTAAAATAAGTAAACGGATTTAATTTAGATCTCATCATGCATTTGCCATGGATTTCATTTAATTTTTTATTTTTGTTTGGTAGAGTGGGAAATTATGGAAAATAATTAAAGCAAATTTTATTTAATAAAAAAAATATTCTTATTTTTCATCTAATATTTATACCCAAACTTTTTCCTTTATCAAACAAAATACTTCAAATTATGTTACGTGATTCAGTGTGATTGTTTGAATATACCAAATGATTTGTTAAGTACTCTATGTTATCAATTTGTAATCGTTGGCATCGTTTTAATTGATCTATTAGAACGAAAGTTTTTTTTTTTTTTAAATGGGCCTTTTTAAAATAATTTATTTTTTGTTTGGCATAAATTTCCCTAAAGATAATCCACTATTAACTAAAAACGAGGCCAACATTGATCCAAATATTGAAAGAAGACCAATTTAAATTAAGAAATCTTAAAATGGACCAAATACAAAGTTAAAATTTATGAGCAATCTTGGTGAATGAGCTAGTAAATTCAAAGTTAAAATTTATGCACAATCTTGTGCCCAATGCAACTTCAGATTTTTTCGGAAACTCATTCCCAACTCCAAGAAACTCCTTCCTAACTACTCACTCCCAATCCCAACTATTGCACAAAGAAGAAAAACTTACATTACAAAGCTGACAGCAGCAACTCTAAATCACTTCTTTTTAATCTTCGCGCTTCTACGTTCAGCCTCTACCTCCGCAACTAAAACGCAGAATTCTGATCCAAGCATCTCGCGTATGTCAGATTTAAGTGAGATGCTCAAGTTAACAATCTCAATGAGCAACTCTACAGTGATGCTGAATCCTAAAGTAGACAAAACCCTGGCAGCATTTGCCATCCGACATATGTTTTGCCTTGTCTCCAGAGGCGTGTAAGTTCGTTCTTGCTCCTCAAGACTTGCTGCGTTCCTGTTGAGTTTGGTTGCCACCTGCTCCTGTTCTGATTTACTAGCCTGCTCTTCTTCTGTGGGGTCTTTGGTATTGACATGCTCGCCAACCCATATGAATCCGTTACAGCCAAGAATCAAGTCAATCCCGTACTGGTCCAGATGATGGAAATGTTGCTTACGTCTTTTTACAAGATATGGAGGAACGGTGAGCATTTGACCCCTTTCAAGCTGCAACAAAAATAACATTTCACATGATTACAAATGCATCTTTAACTTAATCAAAACAGTAACAATGATCACAACTTATATAAGTGCAGCCAAATTATTTCCAACATGCCACTGACCTCCACGCGAGATTTTAAATGAAAGCTAATCTAAATGGAGGAGTGAAGCTAACAAACAATGGATCTAAACAAAGCATAACACATGATGGAGAAACCCGCAAGTGATTTGACTTAATAGCCAGAAAGCCTATACATGGACCAACCTATTCTAAGACTGGTATAATGACCATATAACTACTTAGCTTTGACTTAAGCCGACCCCAAAGTACCTTTCCATACTTCTGGCTTCTTGCTTGAAGGTGTAAACTGCCATCATGCTGAAAGCCCCGGACCTCAGCCTACGCATAAGAGTGAAAATTCAAGTTTCCCAGATGCTTTTGAGTTAGATCAGAATGCATTATATAATGTAACTCAATTAATGAGAACTATCCATAACAAAAAAATTAAGAAAGAGAAAGAAAACTGAGTAAACATGCACCCTCTCACTTTTATAAACGGAGATTTACGACTTTCTTCAGCTTAAGTAGTTGAAGAAAAGACAATTTTGCACATCATCATGAGATGATATTTTAAAAGATGACAAATTACAAAAATTAAAACATTTGTTGTGATGTGTATAACTGAAAACAACCATCTATTCCTGCCTGAATGCATGAAAGCCATAACAAGCAGAATAGATGCAATGTACATTAATGGTTAAAATGAGCCAAGTCAAACAACATAAAAGTAATTAGCTAAGAATATAGAAATGGGTAGCCGCCTTACACAAATAACATCACCCTCTTCAAAAATGCAACGCATGTTCAGCTCATCAACCGCTGTTCGTCTTCTCTAAAAACAAAAAAATTGCAAAGTTCAAGCATACATTAAAAAAGTGTGAAGAGCAAAGAACTGGCTTCGGAGATAAATCAGCATTTGGAAGTAATTAATATCAGACTAAAATGCTAGATTAACAAAGTGTTCTATGAACAATCAAAACATTACGGCTGTGTATGGTTTTAAAAAAATGGAAAAAAATTAGAAGGAATCACTTGCTTGGTTTAAGAGAAGTTAGAGGAGAGAAAATTAGATGAAAAATGATATGGGAATGACAAGGAATATTTGTTTAAATTAAAGAATGTTTTAGTAGGGGAAAATAAGATGTATTCCATGGGGAATTCACTTTCCCTCAAATTTTCCTTTCCCTCAAACTTTCCCCTAAAAAACACAGCTTAACGCTTTGAAGATAAAGGTCCGCAGAAAACATTCTTAAGGCTGCATCATGCAAAAATGACAGGAAAAAAAGTCAGGAGTTGGTAATCTTCACCAACTAGCATTATTAAGAAAATCAGTACTCGAAGTGTTTTATTTTCTTCCTCATGAACTTGGAGATAGTGTGACAAAAAAAAAAGCGACAAACCGCCAAACCAAACAACTGTTTGTCTGTCTACTATGAGAAATAATGTGAACGATACTAATAGAATAACACTTTACTTCCATCCAATGGCAATATAACAAAGAGTATGACATTGGCACTTGGAACGCTAATGCTTTGCATACCTGGATACCATCAGGCAAGTTCATAGAGGAAAGCATCAGCACAGCATCTTGACTGAAATTAATCTCCAATCTCCAACGCTTTGGAGCCACCTGAAGTAAAAACACCAACGTCACTACAGTGCCAGTGGGACTTTAATCCAAAATACTTCTAAACATATGGTAAAGGAAAAAAAAATCATAATTTCGACTAAATCTTAATTTTGTCCCCAAAAAAATTTGATTATGCAACTTTTATACAAGAATAAATTATCCTGGTACCGCAATTGCATCACTATGACACTGAGCAGTCCCATTTTAGAAAAGCAAAGAGCAGAGATATACCTCATTGACACGTCCTACAATAATATCTCCGATTTCGGGTTTATACCTGAGAAAGACAGCAATGCATCATCAACCTAGATAAAATAAGACCCTAATCTTCAAAGCTGTATAGGGCATAGAAATTTTCCAGTGGGAAGAATGGTCACCTGGCACGCAAAGCGCGAACATATACTAGCTTGTTGACACGCTCAACTACTCCGCACACAGTAGCGACCACAGAACCGTCAATCTCGGAGGTCCCATGCCCCCTTCATCGCAAATAGCAGCAACAAGGCCAGCAAGGTGTCAGTTCGTCGTATTTCCAGAGAACCTGGAGTAAAGAATCTAAAAAAGTAAAGACGTAAAACTACTGACTTAAGAACACCGTCTTCATAATTGACGGGGATGGTATCGGCGACGGTGACAGAATTAGCTTTGGACGAGAAAGACTCGAGCTTTTCGAGAGCTGCTTCCAGTCTCAGCTTCTGAGTTTGATTCAGGGAAAGCTGAGGCCCTCTCATGCCGAATTTCTGCTCAATTTCAGAGGCAGTTCGAAACCCTAGCTAAACCTTATGCCCCGGTCGGGCTTGTATTCGGACCGGCCTAAGATCCGCGATCCACGGGCTATGATTATCGGGCTATTTCCTATTACCGACATAATTTATATTCAATAGCGGTTAAAACGATCCTATAATGTTTAAGGATTTACGATTTTAGTATTTTACATTTTGAGGTTTTTAGGGTTTTGATTTTTTTTTTTTAAGATTTTAAGATTTTGAGTGTTTAGGGTATGAAATAATGCTTTTTTGGAGAGATTTTGAAACATTCTTAAAATACTTAAAATATAAATTTTAAAATAAAAAATCATAAAAACCATAAAACTCTAAAAGTGTATAATCTCAAAACTATGATACAATATTATTTTAGCCGCTAGTATATATATATATAGTATATATACTCTGATATATTGTACGTGTGAAGTCACAATTAACAACACTAATTCTGTTAGATTCCAAAATATCTTAATTTTTAAAGAGGGTGCAACAAATTGAAATAATTTGTAATTAATATTTACAAAACCAATAGTAACATTAAGTTCTTTCGCTAAAACTATTTTATTTTGCCATTAAATTAAATGATATTATTATATTTATATAAACAAATCAACATTGTTCACACTCAACTAATCATAATTCTCAACAAATTTAATAATATAAATTATGTTTATGCTCAAAAGCTATATACTAGCTCAAAAAATATTATAATGTTATTTACAATTTTGATAGTTAATACTGTAAACGGAAAAACGGTGTTAATTCAAACTCTTTAAGTCACATTTGGTAGTGGGTATTAACACTTTGTTCTGGAATTTGTAGATAACACTAAATAAAGTATTTGGAAATAAAATACAAGAAAATAAAATAAAGGGTTCGAGGGTGGAAACAAAAAGCATGAATTTATGAATAATTTGGAAGAATAAAAGTAAATAAAATAAAATTAGTAAAATAATTCTACATGTAAAAATCAAATTTGGGAAACATACAGAATGTTAGAATATAATAGTCTGTTGAAAACGAATATTCATTAGTAAAACAAAAACATTATATGATTTTCCTTTTCACACAGAAGTAAGACAATGAGAATAAAGAAACACGACTGAGCCTCTTTAAAACTGATTCCTCACGTCCACGCTTTCCCCATTTTCCTTCAAAGACTACCTCCACAAGCAAAGCATCTCTCTTTTTATTTTTTTTATTAAAATAAAATTTATTGTTTACTTTTTCTTTACATAATTTCAATAAAAATCAAATAGTAATTCGTACTGAACTGTGACACACAAGTCGAAGACCAACATATTATTTTCCTATGTCCTCTTTTTATCTGTCACACTTTTTTTATTTTTTTTATTTAACATTTAATAATTTTAAATGCGTATTTAATATCAACAACTGTCTTAAAACATTAAATATTAATAATTTTTTTATCATAATCAATAAAAAATCATTTATCAATAATAATAATCTACCAATTTAACTTTTTGTAGAATTTTTTAAAAAAACACACCAATCACGAGTGATTCTTGAGTGGACTGTGTCCATCACGTGGCAGTGGACACCACCAATTGGGAGTCCCCACGTGACGCGTTGAAAAGTCAAAACTACACGTGACGATTTATCATTGATTTGCATAGTTATCAGAACCGGACCGGACCGGCCGGTTCGACCGGTTGGACCGGGAACCGGACCTGGTACCGGTCCGATTCGAAATTAATACCGGGGTGCACAGTGAACCGGAAAAAACCGGATAAACCGGCCGGTTTTTTACAAGATCGGTGAACCGGACCGGTCCGGTTGAACCGGTTTAGTGTAATTGATGGTTTAATTAAGGTTTAATTGCATATCATTAATAGTCAAAAATTTATTTTATTAAAATGCTTGAGCTGGGATTCGAACCCAGCCCTTTGGGCTTCCATGCGAAAGCTCTAACCACTAGACCATCAAGATATTTTATGATTTTTAGGATAACTAGTAGATTAAATGTGATATTTAATAATAATTACATTTAAATGAACCGCCGGTCGAACCGGTTTGAACCGCCGGTTCAACCGGAAAACCGGGAACCGGAGCTCTGACCGGTTCGACCTCCGGTCCGGTTCTGATAACTATGTTGATTTGAAATTTTTTTTAACTTTTCAACGCGTCACATGATGACTCTCGAGATAGACAACACATAGTCCTCCCCAAAAATTCTTTCACCAATGACTCATTTATTAAATTTATTTAATTATTTATTTAATTTTAATCCATTCAAATTGAAGAAGGATGCGGGACATTATTACATGAAAAGCTATACTAAATCCAAGTGCATTTTCTTCCATTCCAAACTCCACATTTCCCCAAAAATGAGACCACTCACACTCCTCTACACTCTCCTCCTCCCGGTCGCCACCTCCGCCGCCTCGTGCCGCTCCTACTGCGGCAACCTCACCGTCGACTACCCGTTCGCGACCAGGCCCGGGTGCGGCCACCCCGCCTACCGCAACCTCCTCTTCTGCATCAACGACTTCCTCCTCCTCCACGTCGTCTCGGGCTCCTACCGCGTCCTCAACATCGACTACGCCTACAAGTCCCTCACGCTCCACGACCCCCACATGTCCACCTGCCACGACATCCTCCTCAGCTCCGCCGCCACCGGCTTCTCCCTCGAGCCCTCCCGCTCTCCCTTCCTCTCCCCCGACCCCAACAACGCCTTCCTCCTCATCCGCTGCTCCGACGAATCGCCACTTTTTCAGGTCTTGTAGCAATTACTCTATTTCACCACTTTTTAATAATTTTATCTAAGAAATGTTTTTATTTTAGTGTTTTCATATTTTAGTATTTAATGGATTTAATATTTTAATATTTAAAGTTTGGAATTACCGGATATGTGATTATATTCAATAAGTTTGGTAAAATATCGGATGTAATAATAATATTTTTTAATTTTAGTGTTACAGGATTATCTTATGTACCATGAAATATGAAAATCTTAAGAAAATTAAAATCTGAACTTTAAAATTAGAAAATCATAAATTTTAAATGTCTGAAAACTTTATTAAATCCTAAACACCCTTAAAACTAAAAAAATCTTTAATATCTGAAAATTCTAAAATACTAAAACCTCATAAATCTAACTTGTTAAGACTGAACCATATAGTGCCTAAAGCGAACTAAAAAATGTGGCAAATTCTTTTTTTTTTTTTTCAGTTCTCATGCTCGGTTCATATCTATTTTTCATCTTAGAGTACATCTCGTAGCGGTTCGGATATTAATAGTAACATGATATATAATTTCGTATAATTTAGTGGAGTAAATAATTTTAATTTTTAAAATTAAAATCTATCTGTTGAAATTAATAAAATTTATCTTGTTTATAATTAAACGCAATAAACCATTATTAATTATTCTTATGCTTTTAATTACTAAGCGTGGGCGTAAAGTTTTAAAGAGCATTTATTATTTTTTGAGTTTCTAAAAAAAATAATAAAAACCTAAAATACTAAAAATATAAACATTAAAAACATTAAATTAAAATATATATTTTTTAAATATTCAAAAATGCATTATTTTAAACAATTATAAATCTAATTTATATATATATATTGAGAAAAAACCCAACAAATTATTATGACACTGATTGACAATTTTTTTGGTAAAACCTATTGGATGATATTCTCCAGGGTTTCCCTAGGCAGCACCTCCCCTGTCGCAACATCTCAGGTCTGGGCTGCGAGGAGTTCCTAACCTGCCCAGGATGGGCCTCAGTGGGCCGGAGAAGGGTTGGGCTCAAATCCGGCCCAATGGACTGCTGTGCCGTCAGCTTCGAGTCCATCAAGTCCGTCAATTTGACCAAGCTCAAATGCGAAGGTTACAGTAGCGTGTACAGCGTTGCTCCTTTGAAACCTAATGGGCCTGATGATTGGGCCTACGGCATAAGAGTCGCCTACTCCTCGGAACAAGACGATGCGTTTTGCAAGAGCTGCGTGGCCACCGGCGGCGCCTGCGGGTACGCCGAGCGCGGGGGCGATGCGGTGGAGGAGCTCTGCTTGTGTGGGAGCTGGAACTCGACGACAAATTGTGATTCAAGTAAATTTCCAAACACTAATAATTAAATATTATTTTGATTTTTTTATAAATAATTGTATATTTATTTTTTATGTGCAGAATCTTCATTTTCAAGTAGGAGCGTGTTCACAATGATGAACATATTTTCAGGTATGTTTGATACAGATTTTCGTTACTTCAGGTTATTTTTCAGCGTAAACTACAAAAAGATATTTCGAACTATCGTTCATTTTTCAAATTAAGTATAGAATTTTTTAATTCTTCAATTTTCGCATCGAACTTTCTAATTCTTCAATTTCAGCACTATAGATTTAATAAAATGAGAAAAATTATATAAAAAGAGCGTGTCCGATATTTTTATGCAAATTTCAAATTTCTAGTTAAAGAATTGAATTTCCAAATTAATTCTCATATTTCATGTTAATTGTTTATTTTTATTAAGTCTATAGTACTAAAATTGAATCATTAAAAAATTCGGTACTAAAATTGAAGAAAGAATTATGGTTCGGGATATATTTTTTTACTTTTTTTATTGCTGGTGATTGACATGTAAAGCGCATGCAGGTTTCTTGATTGGGATTTTGTAATGGGAAATGAAGATCCTCAACCTCAACTACTGTTGTAATTAGTGATGTGAGTGCCACAATTTCAGTTTCATCCATTATACTCACTTGGAATTTAGATTACGAAATGAACAAGAGTTGATTAATTTCGTAATATATTTCTTGTTGATTTATATTTCGAATTGCAATTGAGTATCGTGATTTTGGTGAGCCAAAAATGCAATTTTAAATTACATTTTCTATAAAAGAAATCATAGTTTATAAAATCGGTTCTCAATTCTAAATTTGCAACTCTGACAAACTGTAATTTGCAACTGACTGCATGATGACACTGCAACTCACAAGGTTTCACAATTCAGGGTATTGACCGGGTGATGTGATTGGAACAAACGTAAATGAATTTGATTGTACTATCAAGATGTGAGATTTCCGAAATAAAATAGAATGAAAAATTTAATTTTAAAATAGAATGGAATAAAAACTAAATAAAGAAAGTGAGGCCGAGAGGAAAAAATAAAGGTACAGCAACTTAGCAAGAGAAGCTGGATTTAGTTTCATGACATGAGAAAGGTAGTTATAACTGTAATGCCTCTGGCAACTGTAACCTGCTGCTCAATCCTCTTCAATGCATTCATGACTCTATATTCAATTCGATGAGAAGATTGCCTCCATATCTCTGTACAGCTTCTTCGGCTTGGAGCCGTAGTCCATGGAGGTCTTGACGGACGAGCTTCCGCTCCGCTGTCTGCTTCCCCACAGCCCGCTCCACCCCCTCCTCGCATTGCTCGTCGAAGGGTCATTTCCCAGCCCGCTACTACTGTCTCTGCTGAAGCTCGCCTTGGCCATTTCTCTGAGCTGTCTCATCCACGGCCTCTCGCCCGTGCTCGGGCTACGGCTTTCGGTGCTTCTGAACCTGTCCGATGAGGTTCCTTCTCTGCCTACGCCGTCAGCGTGCGGTGCCTTGAACCGGTCTTCCAGGTTACTGAATGTCGTCCGCGGGCGCGGGAGTGGGAGGAGGATTAGGCCGATGAGGGCAGATTTTATGCCTGAGCCGAGCGATCGCGTGAGAGGGTCGAGCCTCTTGATCTGTCTGTACAATGCGTACCACTCGTTCAGCATCTGCGCCAAGAATCCGACAAGAAGAAGGGTCACCATGAAGAGGCCGATCTTCGACATCTGCTTCTGCGGAACGTCCATTTGCATGAGAACGAAGCAAGTAGCGAACAGACCCACCTCGCATGAAACCGAGATGATTTCAGCCAGCTGAACCTTCTTCTTTATGAACGGCTTCTTCAGGACCAGGAAAAAGAGCTGGAACGACGTGATGGACAGCAATGCGACCAAGGGAGTTCTGTAAGACCATCTTGTCGCGTAAGCCCCAGCCACGATCCCAAGCGCTACCCGCTTGACGCACTCAAGCAGTGTGTAGTATATTCTGAGGATCCCGAATAGCTTTTGAATGCAGGGAGCTTCAGCATCCTCGGTCTCGTCATCGGACGCAATGATGCGCTCACCGCCCTTGGGAGTGTTAACACCGCCAGAAATTTGGGTGAGCATGTACTTGGGAGGGCCCCTGAGCGCTTCGAATAAGGGACCGAACATGACCAGACGAGGAGAGTTTGGCTGGTTTCGCCATGTCCACTGACCTCTCTTGCCAGGACCCAGCGTCTTCTGGACGATGTAGTGAAACCACAAGAATCGCTGGCCTTCTTGATGCACTTCCTTGTATTGAAGCAGCTTGCCGAATGTGATCCCAACTGACAGGAACATCATCAAAGCCACCAGCAGGAACAGCACTAGTCCGAGGAATAGAATGCCCACAACAACCTGTGGCACTTCTCCGCCTGCAAACAAAAAACATCCTAGGATCAGAATCAAACTTAAACCTTCCCATGCTCGCTCAGGTCAAGCTCGAGATTTGGTTTAGTTTATCCAACCGTATGTCGCTAGTCGCTACTACCTCTGATTAGTAATGCTGATGCTTTGCAGATGCAAGGCAGCGCCAGAAAGAGGAGGAAAATCTCGAATCGAGGGAATATCATTGCTCCGCAGGTCTTCTGTTTTCCAGGAGGTGGCTTCCTGAGCTTTAGAATGGAAAGGACTAAGGCATGGAAGAACATCAAGCTGCCGCCGATTACAGCTAGCCAGAACATGCTTTTGTAGAAGTCTCTCCACCTGCAAGACACAACCTCAGTCATTCTCATCGATTTTCGTCTCTCATTCTTTCTGTCACTTGAAGCTACGAGCAATAAACTCACCCGGCAAACATCTGCGGGGATATGTATTCAGCTTGGGGTTTAGAATTCTGGCTCTGTGAAATGGCGAGGAGATTTAAACAAACTAAGTTATGAACTGCGAGAAAACAGTGAGTTCAACTTCAACTGTGCTAACCTCAAAAAATGAAGTGTACTCCATTGGTGTGAGGGGCAAGCCATACACGGCCGCAGCCGTGTTCAAACTGACATCTGCTTGATGTATGATATTTGAAAGGCCAATGTCATGAAGCTTAGAAATGTATGAATTTGAGGAGCTCTCTGGCGAGTTGGAGCCCACCATGATCGATTGTGTGCTTCCGTATTCCCACGGAAGATTCATGTAAGGGATGCTCCATTGGATCCCCCTCGCGACCTCGTAGTACTCTACGGGTAACGTGACAGCCAGCCATCTTGAGAGCGCAAAGACTTGAACATGGCACAGCGTTCGCTGCTCAACACCGAGAAAAAAGATGAGGGACACAAGAATGACGCAGACATTGCACTCAGAAAATGATGGTATCAGATTCTTACAAACAAGTTTCTTGCTGGATCAGCCGTCAGGGAAGAAGACGGTCTTGAGAACACCCCAAGGGACACCAGATTCGCAGTTGAGACAGTGAGCAGCGCAGCTGAAAGGGATGTCATCAGAGAAGCAGCAGTTACGAAGATTGTAACAACTGTCGATATCAGCGGCATGGAGTCTGCATTAGATGAAAAATGGAACATAATTAATCAAGGTAGATTTTTCATCATAAAAGGAGCAACTTAAAACAGAAGGATGTCTTTACAGTGTCGAATCTGAAGAATGTTTGAAGGTACATTTCTGTTTCCGGCAACATCCCCAGTCACATTTTCAGGAATGCTGACTGACACGATATCATGTTCTGCTCGAATCTCAGCTGAGTATGAGTTCCAGCTTATTTCGCGAAAGCTGCAATGTAAAACCACAGTTTGAAATTTATACTAACTAAACTTGCGGAATAGCTAAAGAAGGGTTTCAGGCATTAAGAAACTTGTACTTGCCTCTGAAGCTGCCCCCCTGAGATTGAGACGTGTGACGAGTTGAAGCCAAATACGGGCTTCATGAATTTCACCAGTATCGGTATTACATGTTGCCTAGTCCTCTTAGTGCATGTAGTGCTTAAGCGCACAGAAGGCCTCTGGGAGTCTGCAAATATGTCAGAATGATATTCAAACTAAGTCGATAGTTTCAAAAAACAACATACCATAAAGGAAAGTGACTGGTGCAATCGGCGAAACTGACGTCCCTTGTCTGGTCGTGATCAGTGCAGTGTTCAAGCTCACGGTAACTACAGCCACGCTAGTAATATTTTCAACCTGAAAGGCGACAGCATCCATGAGAAGATCCTAACAAGCCTCAACCGAGAGATTTGAGTGATTTCAACTTTTCAAGCTGATTAGCAATCTGACCACAAAGCTGAACTTCCTATTTCCGCGGGTCTCCCCCTCAACAGGAACAACCGAGCCGTGACTGATCTTGAGAGCGTCGAGGACTTCAGCAGGTGAGTTGAGAATTGGCTCCGAGAAATACAAATACACATTCAGGTCAGTAGCCTTATTAGTGGCCAATACAGTTCTTGTCGCACTGTTGAGCTGCATTAGTTTTTCAGGAATGTGAGTCCTCAGGTTGGCATACACGTTTTTCCTATCTGCAAATCATTCGCCCCAAAAGCAAGCCTTTATCAGAGAAAAAAAATCAGCAGTACTCTCTACCAGAAAGACATCAAACTCACCAAATCGTACAATGGAGCTTGAACTTGCTGATCGGTTAAAAATGTTTCCAGCACGGTCAGCACAGAAATTTTTATCCATCACAACTATAACCCGTCCAACTTGAACGGAGTCGGAGAGTGCCACGAGAAGGGAGTATCTCAAGTCGGGCTGAACTACCTTGAGAGTGTGAGGCATGACCTCGCCAGCACCATACACTAAGAGCTGAAAGATAAAGGCAAATCTCCGTCTATAAGCTTTCGCATTGTAAATAATAACAGTTGACACATACTCACGTTGCAGGAATTTGTGGAGGAGCAGCTGAATCCAGGGCATGGCTCACTGAATAAGATATCCGTAGTAACATTTAAGGCGTTGGTGAAAGTTGCCGATGTCGAAACAAACGCAGTTGGGGCTATGGTGTCTGCAAAATGAACAGGCTAGAAGTATGAGGGGTGAGTTCATCTCCAATCTCCAGATGAAAACCACTTGTTTTGATTACCAATAGTCCAATTATAGCCAGCACAACCAACTCCTGCAGACCCTTTGGCGCAGACTTTAAATTCATGTCGGCCGTCTGTCAATCCCCTGTAGAATGCTTTCCTCGATCCACAGCCTGAAGGTAACTTGTCATCCAACTACAGAAATGAAGATCAGTAAAGATGAAAACGAATTTTAACAGACTTTCGGTAAAGATGGTGGCGAAGCCCTGAGCTCAAATATCTTAAGATGAATTGATATTGACTCAGTGAGCATCTAAAGAACAATAAATCAGCAAAATCCCTAGAAAAGCACAAAGGAAAGCAACATGCAATCACAGTAGCAAACCTTGCAACTGAAGCTACAGTCGCTGCAGTTCCCACCATTGACATCCACCGAAGCTTCAAACCGAAATGTAGCTGAGTGAAGCCTGGAGAAAGCCTTAGGAGCCTTCAGAAGCTTCACAATGACTGGTTTGGCCCCACATTGAGCTTGGAAACACAAACCCCAGGAAAGCACAACAACCAACAAAACTGTAGTCAGATTGAAACCCATTTGCCAAATGAGCCCAAAAATCGGTCAATCATCAGACAACTAGACCCCAAATCATGGATGGCAGACAGTGGCTCAAATCCCTGGGAACAGGGTTTGAGGATACAGTGGAGAGCAGTGAGTGTGAAGATAGATATGAGTGAAGGAGAGAAGAGGAGAGAGAATTGAAGCAAGAAATTAAATGAAGAAATAGATGATTATTAATAAGAGAAGAAGATCAGTGGCTGATGAAGGCTGAGCTGTGGATATTGCATGTGAGACTGACAGTGCAAGAAATTTGTTGAGTGGGAGATTCTTAGTAGAAAAAGACAGCAGACTGAAGCATCCATTTCTAAGTGTGTGAATATAATTATGCGAATTTGTGAGCCATATCTAAGTACATTTACAAAAATAGAATATGGTGGGATGAAAATGATATGATAGATCAAACAATCACCCGGTTCACATAATCAAGAATGAAGAAAAAAAGTTGCAAAATTGGAAGTTGGGTTTCTCCAACAACATTGATACTTATTCAGTTCCATCCTGCATTTATTCAGTTGCAGCAACCGCTTTGGTTTCCCCCCAAACAGGCAAACAGCAGTAGCTTCACAGATTGATGATCTTTTCCATCAAAATTTGAACTTTCTCAGTGCATATTTCATACTCATTTTGTAAAATTTTAAAAAGTTTTAATGAAGACATCTGGGTCCGCCAATAACCAGGATGAAAGCCAACTTTCAGGCTCAATAGGTATACCTGTGACTCAATCACTAACACTTTCAAATCTACAGTGGTTCAGAATCTCACTGCAAATGACAATGGGAAGCGCACAAATCCGCTTTACAGAAAAGCAAAATGTATTTTCATTAGACAATTCCGAGTCCCACCAGTGAATGACATAATCAACAATGAGACACTAGATAACTAAAGAGTAGTTTTCAGCCCTCAATTATGTAAATGAAGGAGCTGTTGCCCTGTTTTGGACAGTTATACCAACTAGATTTTCGAATAATATGGCAGAGACTAGTCGAGATAAAATTTTGTATGCAACCAGAAACCACAGAAGTAGATCATATACTGAGAACCATACTGTCGTTATCAGGTCGGGCCAGACGGGCGGGCATTTTCTCAATTTGCAAACTGTAGAAAATACAGATTAGGATGAGGATGATTGCACCTGGCCATGGCCTTAGTGCAGAAAGTAGATTTCAGTATCAATCAGTGAAAGAGGATCAAAAGATTATGATTCTAATAACAATTGTCAACATAAGATAAAAAATTTGAACAGCTGGATCGATTAGAAATGTATTTCACCGGTTAAGATCTCAAAGACGCAATTTATCATCAATGGAGAATGCACAACGCCCAGCCAAGACTAAGCACAGCATGCCCACCAGACAAGAAGGACAACATGTCTCCCAGATTACTCAGATGTCGACCAAGGGACATGTTATGTGTCTGGCTGAGCATTGATGGAGGTTTACCATTTGTACAGAATGATGAAATGATGTCTAAGCTCGGTTATTTATTTCCAAATTGTGAGAACACTTTCCCCTACAGCTCCGCCAACAGTCCTCCCATCATTGAGATCCTTGTATGCTTGAAAAGGATCTCCAAACTTGTATCTTCTCGAAATAGCTGAGTTTAGACACTAGAGACACCAGATTCTGCCAGCCTAACCAGCTTAGGAAGATCCTGCCTTGCCCTTCATAAGAGCCAATAATTTCTATCTACAATGTGGAGTGTAGACTGTAGACATTAAAAACGTAGAGCATAGATCAAATGCGAATTCACAGGTTAACCACAAAACAAACCATCAAATCAGAGCCAGTGATCAGCGGCGAATACATTCAAATTTCAAAAACTCAAAGAACAACTCAATCTCATTGACCCCCTGCCAAAGCAGCTGCATGGCATGACAGAGTACCACGTCTTATCAGACCCATATTGCCATGTCAACTTATATATTTTCCAGCGCTTCAGAGATAAACTACACTTGGTAGCAAAAGTACAGGCCCTTTGGATCCCAGTAGGCTTCGGCCATCCCTTTGTAGGTCATTAGACCCTTATAAACCTCGCGCCACATTTATTTCCTACACTTGTAGGCTCTCGAGCCACATCCGAGGTTTCGTGCCACCCCTTTGTAGGCTCTCGAACCGCGCCCGAGGCCTCGTTTCATCCCTTGTAGGCTCTCTGAACCCTAGGTCTTTTGAACCATTATCAATAAAATAATAATAATAATTTTTTTAAAAAAAAGTACAGGTGGAACGTCCCCCACTTAAGAAGTTACATTTTGAATTGACAAATACAAAACTCATCTAAAAACAATAGCTTTAGAAGGTATTCATCTTGAAAAATATCAGAAATCAGAATCAAATACTCATTTCTGTACTTCTCAGTTGCAAATCAAAGATCGATCAGCATTTACAACTAAATTATACTTATCAGATACAATGAATTGACTTAAGCAACGTCACAACATGATGTCTGCCCCACCAAAGACTGGTTTACAACAACATTGTAGGCCGAAGAATATACAGAAGAGAATCCAATCAAGCAAAATATAAGTATGAAATAGATACATGGATATTCGACTGCGGTAGAGGTAATTACATATCACTTAGAACAGGGTGTGTTGGTGCATATATCCCACATCACTCATAAAGCTCATAAGATTTGACCTTAGGTATAGTTGGACTCTCTCACTCATTGTCAATTGATTTTGAGTGTGTAACCAACTTACTAACATGATATCAGAGCGGGTTTTAGCCGCACCCCTCGATAAATCAACGTATTGATTACCTCTACACGAGGTCTCACGCCCATAAAGCTCATAAGATTGCACCTTAAGTATAGTTGGATTCTCTCACTCATTGCTAATTGGTTTTCAGGTTGGAATTACTAACATGTTTTGGAACAGTGTGAATATATTTAGTAGGAAAATTTTCATAAAATATTTCGGAAGTTTTTTAGAGACTTTATTTTTAGCCGATTAATTTCAACCATCTATTAAGAAGGTGAAGTATTATAAATAAGGGTGAGTTATATGAGTTGATTGTGCGTTTGAGTGGTGAGTGACACACGAGTATGAAAGTGAGTAAAAGAATTTCTCCTAATTTTGTTTTAATAAATAAAATCCGTCTTTTATGAATCGAAAATTCAACACTAAATTCATTGCGAACAATCTCATAGATATATGCATGTCCATACAGTAACACCAAAGTTCGGAAATATAATGTTAGTTTTGCTATTTACAACTCCGAATTTATATTATCTCATCTCCAAAGTTAATAACAATGAACATATATGGATCCTCAATTTACATTAAAGATTAAATTTGATTGTTGAATTGTGAAGTGTGTAGAAAATGAATTTGTTGTTTTAACTTAAATAGTGAAGATGTATATCATGTTCGTTTCTATGGACCGTGAAGATATTAATGTGATCTGCACACTCCACATGTGCAGATTAGTATAGATGAAAGAAAAATAAAAATGGGTAGAATAAAAAAAATTGATTTTTATCCGCCGGTTCTGAATGCAATTTTGCGATCAAATAGTTATGCATACAACAAGGATGGTTTGAGATAAAATAGAATGGTTTTATACAAATTAAGATAGTTTTATTATATGGAGACATGAGTTGATTATAAATTAGTTGATAAGATTTAAAACAACCGTGTTTTGGGTGGCTGCCAAATTGATTGACATGACTTGATACGAATCCTAAAAAAATAAAATAAATAGGATAGATTTGAAGAAAAAAACCTTAACAATCCAATGACCTCGGGCACGCTGATGAGGTGATTATGAGTTAGGATGTTTTAAGTGTCAGGAGCTCGTTGCTATAGAATTCACTGAACAGGATCAAGTCCGGCTTGAGGGAGGTTAGTTGGTCGA